>CM058233.1:103464608-104041281 GCA_030180135.1 Orychophragmus violaceus | reverse complement strand
GGTTCCAGCTTAGTGATTGTAGAACTGTTTAGATGTTTCATTTGAATGGTTGTAGACTTGTTTGAGTGTCGAGTTAATTATCGTAGACATGTTTTCAGTATTCGTTTGAATCATTGTAGAATTGTTTCGGGAGGAGATTGCTTACTTGATTTCTTATTCTACATTTTGATGACCCTCATTCCCACTATATATGTTTAATCTCAACGCAAAGCCTAACACATTGATCTATAAAAATACGCAAAACACGTTCAATTTTTGACAATTCCCAACACTTACCGGAGGAGTATCTATCGCCAAATTTCGAGAATATTTTTTTGGTAACATGTTGGTCACCTCGACTTCGTGGGTTCTATTATCCAAATCATAGTCTTCATACATTATTTCAATCATATCCTCATAAGAAGTTCTTTATTGTAGGCCAAAAATGCAACAACCTTTGCTCTTATCTTTGAAATTATCAACATAAAAGACCCATCGGTTTCTATCAATCCTCCATTAACGAAAAATAACATAATTTTTGTCACAGCAAACAACGTAAATTGGATATCACGAAACTACTCAAAGAAAGGAAAATAGGAAGAAGGACAAGATCCTAAAGTAAATCTGAAAATTTGTAAGGGACAAAACCTAATCAAATTTTTTTTCTTTCATGTGTTAGCCTCCAAGCACTATCGACAAAGAATATAAGCACCTAAACCTAGAACTTTTCCAACCAACACAACTAACACATTTAATTCACTGTATGTCTACTAAAACTTACTAACATTAATCAACTCTATGTACGAACTACCACTCATTAATAACTTAAGTCTAGCTTGCATTATACAAGTTTACCAAACAAGTCTACCATACAAAATAAAAGTCTACAATACAACATTAAGTCTACGAACTAAATAGAAGTCTGCAGTAATGTTTGATAAATTTATCACATCTATGTTGTTTTCATCTTCCATATATAAAATATGCTACAACGTCATATGCAAGGGAAAAAATAATTCTACTATGAAAATATAAATTTACGGTTATACGTGATAAATCAGCAACCACATTAATGTGTTCAACTTCACTAAAAATATACGACCACTTGGTAAAAGTCTTCAAACTCCAAGAATAAATCTGCAATAGAAAATAAATCTGCTGATGTATAATTTAAATCTACCTACAACTTAATAAATCTAAATATAGACAAACAAATCTATAAAACAATTCTACAAATTGGTCGCTTTTTCAAACAAACTTGTTGTTATACATAATAACTTTGTAAAATATACGAAAAATCTGTATCAGTTTTCAAAATCTATGACAACTAAAAATAAGTCTACAAAACAAGTCTACCAACCTTCAAATAAATCTACAATAAAACAAATCTACATTCCAAAATTCAAGTCTACAATTATAAAACAAATTTACAATCCTGAAAATAAGTCTACAATCTCAAAATCAATTTTGACATCATATTACTAAGTCTAAAGTCCAACAACAAGTCTACTATCAAAGACCGATAAATTTAATTTGGTAGACTTGTTTTAAAATCAAATAGATTTATTTCAAAATCCGGTCAACTTAAATTTTCATTAATAACAGTTTCGTAATATCGCTTTTCGAATACACCATCAAAATGAGATAATATGTGTATAAAAAATTACTTTTTAATAATAAGTTGTTTAAATAATATAATAACTTTTCAAGGCTATTTAGCAATATTTTTGACAAAGTTATTTAAGCAATCTTCTCTGATATATAAGTTAAACTTTAATATGAAAGGCTAAAAAAATTTAGCTTCTAATTTATAATCAACACTTAAGACAATGGTTAGCAAATAGATAGCATAATACTTAATGCACACTTATTATCAAGATTTAGTTTTAACTGACGATGATTTATAAAAATAAAAGAAACAAAATTATTTGTGTTATGAAATCCCTAATCAATATTATTTCGTTAGTTGATTTGCCATTATACTGACAAAAAAACTACACATTGTAAACATAAAAAACTATTCGATTATAAAATTAATGCAATTTCTCAAAGTCGGTGGCTTGAAATTTCAGAACATTCTTTGAGGTTTGAATTATTATCTTCTTAATGATGATTTAAAAGAAAACTTCTAATATGAAATCAATGATTAGTAACGTCTTTTTAAAAATTAAATTCAAAAAAGTTTCTTACAAATGATTTGCAGCTAAACACTTGAAAAATTTAGAACAATCATTTAAAGCTGCAGATTTTATCAATTAATAAGGAATTTAAAAATTAATTATTAAGAACTTAAAACGCAAATATTTTTTTGTAACAACAAAATCTTCACTTATCTTACCCCCACAATTATCTCTCTCTCTTGGAAAAAAATTCAAAACTTGAAATCATATGCAGCACAAAACGTTTCAGTGGAAGCTTTGAATCACAACAAGAACAATGGCAGAGAACGACTTCTCACTTAAAGAGACATGTCCTAAAATCGGCGGTGGAAAATCAATTCCCAGCGGCGAAATGGTGACGTCTTCATTCGACCTCGTGGAGCGAATGACATATCTCTACATCCGAATCGTCAAGGCTCGAGCTTTACCTTCTAACGACTCATTTATCGAAGTCACTATCGGAAGCTACAAAGGAAGAACAAAGCATACCACAAACCAGGAGTTTCACGAAGTGTTCGCCTTCAATAGCGATCGTCTTCAAGGGAACGTCTTGGAACTGGCTGTAAAGGCCAACGAAGAACTGATTATTGGAAAGTGTAAGTTCGAAGTGGCTGAGATCCCGACACGTTTCCCTCCGGACAGTCCATTGGCTCCTCAGTGGTATAGATTAGAAGATATCAATGAGAACAAGTTTGGAGGAGAGGTTATGTTGTGTGTATGGATGGGGACACAAGCCGATGAAGTTTTCCCTGAAGCTTGGCATTCTGATTCCGTTACGGTGAGCGGAGAAAACGCAGTAATCGCACGCTCTAAAGTGTATCTATCTCCGAGGTTATGGTATTTGCGTGTGAATGTCATTGAGGCTCAAGATTTGGTTCCGTTGCAGGGAAACAGAACCAATCCGGAGGTTTTGGTGAAAGGGTTTCTAGGGAACGTTGTTGTGAGGAGCCGAATATCGCAGACGCGGACCATGAGTCCGGTTTGGAATGAGGATATGATGTTTGTCGCGGTTGAGCCCTTTGAAGATAGCTTGATACTTAGCTTGGAGGAGAAGGCAGTTCAAAGAGAAGAGTGTTTAGGGAAATGTGAAATAAAGTTATCGCAGGTTGAGAGAAGGGTAATGCCTGGACCTGTACCGGCTATGTGGTACAACCTAGAGCGTGTTGGGGGATTCGCTGGGAGGATTCATTTGCGGGTTTCGTTGGACGGAGGTTACCATGTGCTTGACGAGTCCATTCAATATAGCAGTGATTACAGAGCTTCTGCTAAACTTCTATGGACACCAGCTATTGGTGTGTTGGAGCTGGGAGTCATCAGTGCATCTGGTTTGATGCCTATGAAGTCACGGGACGGTCGAGGAACTACCGATGCGTATTGCGTGGCGAAATACGGGCAAAAATGGGTGAAAACGAGGACTATTGTCGATACATTTAGCCCGAAATGGAACGAGCAGTATACTTGGGAGGTTTATGATCCTTATACTGTTATCACCATTGGGGTTTTTGACAACATGCATCTACTAGTACCTAACGGTCCGAGAGATTCAAGAATCGGGAAGATCAGGATCCGTTTGTCTACTCTGGAAACCGAGAGGATCTACACTCATTCATATCCACTCATTGTTTTGAAACCAGACGGTGTGAAGAAAATGGGAGAGATTCAGCTGGCAGTTCGATTCTCATGTACTTCAACGATCGATATGCTTCAGAAATACTCAGAGCCGTTGCTACCCGAGATGCATTACTTAACTCCATTGTCAATCTACCAGCTAGACAGTCTTAGGCATCAAGCAACACACATACTCTGTATGAACCTAAGCCGGACAGAGCCGCCTCTAGGAAGAGATGTTATTGAGTATATGCTCGATTTCGGATCTAACATTTGGAGTATACGAAGAGGAAGAGCAAATTTCGAACGCCTCATCACTTTCTTCACTGCGTTTGTTAATTCTTGGGTTTGGTTTGATTCAGTTTGCAAATGGAAGAGTCCGGTAAACACGATCCTCGCTCATTTCATCTTCTTGTTCATTGTGTTTCTCCCCAAGTATTGCGTAACCTCTCTTCTATTGTATTGCTTTGTGATTGGGTTTTATCGATATCATTTGAGACCAAGACATCCTCCTCACATGGATATAAAACTGTCTAAAGCAGAATCTGCTTTACCCGATGAGCTGGATGAGGAATTTGATGGGTTTCCGAGTACGAAACCTGCAGATTTGGTGACCAAAAGGTATGATAGGCTAAGAGGAATCGCAGGGAGGATGATGATGGTTTTAGGTGATTTGGCTACGCAAGGAGAGAGAGTTAAGAATCTGTTGAGTTGGAGAGATCCTAGGGCCACGTTTCTGTTCTCCATGTTTTGTTTGGTTGCTTGTGGAGTAATCTTCCTAGTCTCCATGAAACTGCTGATGACTTTCCTTGCGTTCTACGTCATGAGACACCCTAGGCTTCGGGTTTTTGATATTCCTTCGGTTCCTCAGAACTTCTTTAGGAGATTGCCTTCAAGAGCTGATAGTATGTTGTGATTTTTCTTCTGCTTTGGTTTCTTTTTAAATTTTACAGGTTGCTTTGATATTACTTTATTTTTATAAATAAATTTCGTTATAATAATATCATTCAAATGGGTTATTTTTCTTTTTGGTATCTTTGATATTTGGGCATGTTAGCGACTGCCATAGCGACGGCGACTTCAAACATGTTCGTTTGATAGTTGTTGGCGACAGCAACAGCCACAGCGACTCCAAATTAGCGATTAGCGATTCAAAATTCGATTGTTAATTTTAAGGGTGATTGTGCAGCAATTTTTAAAATAAAATATTCAACGACAATCACAACGACTCTAAAACAAACAACATAGCGACTGCGACAATAATAGCGACTATAACTTTAAAATGAACAACACAGCGATTGTCATAGCGATTATCGTTGGTCGCTAGTGACTACGAAACGAACATAGCCTAATTCTCTTTTAAGACCAAATATATGCTATATAACTAGCAGTGGATTTCAAGGTTAATAAGAGAAGTTTTGCTGCCAAAAAAAATGTGCTATATATATATATATATATTTTTTTTAAAGATCGATACCATAGCTTATTCCCATAGTTTTTAATTCAATTTTGTTATAAATAGAGAGGGAGTGCAATGTGTTCTTTTTTTACGTCAACAATGTCAACGGTTCATAACATCAAATTACAAGACCAGCCAAACTCATATTTCCTTCTTTTTTTTTTTTTCTGTCTCAACAAATACTACATTAAATTTTCAAAGAGCATACAACAGAAAAAGTCATATAAAGTTAAGAACACACCCGATTAATAAAATACACAAACCGGCAGAAAAAACAAGAAATCTCAGGAAATTAATATCATAAAAGAGAAACTGAATCAGCGGAATATGTAGATATTCCCGGAAACTAAAACCGGTAGAAAAAAATTTCTCGGAAGAAGACCCTAAAAAAAACTAAACCACAACTAAAACAATATGAATCGATGAAATTTCAAAATCCGGCAATGGCAAACCAATCTTGCAGATTTCAACACCTACAAAACTCTTTGAACGAGAAATACCGAAATAGTCCACAACCCACTAAATGATAACTTCAGCTTCCTGAAACACAAATGAGAGACGCTCTCTCAGATCCAAATAACCAAGACTTCATAACCCGACAAGAGAGAACCGATACAAGTTCGACAAACTCTTTTGGATACGACTGCAACGCACTCAAATGCGCCCGAACAACACGTAGATAGAAGCCCAAAACAAGATCCAACTCACACCAAAGATGGAAATAATCGAAGCCTGACCAATCAAAACCCCGACACCAGGAAGAAACTGGGAGGAAAGACAACAATCACAACGAACTCCACAACGAACCCAAACTCCGCAAGGAAAGGAACCAAGGCTAGAAACTGAACCATCTTATCATGAACTTAGAGGAGGGTATAACTAAACTAGAACCAAACCAGCAGCTCTAAAACTAAAGATCTAAATAACTAAATTGTACCAAATAAAACCAAAAACCTAACCATCAAACCAATTGATAGTCTACACAACCCCATAAGAAGCCGAACAAAACGATACACGAACCGGAAATCCGGCTCACCTCCGCAAATAGTTTCCGAAAAAAAGAGTATGAAGCTGACGCACGGAACATCAACAACACCAGAGGGAAGGAACCAAAAACCCGAGGAGGACAACTAAAATAAACGCCTCGCCGGAGGAGATCGGCCTAGACCAACATATAGTTGGAGGCTTCATCTCACGGAGACGAAGAAGAAAACGCTATTTACCCACCAGAATCAGCCACCACAAGGGAATAAGAGACGACAAACGCTGACAGACAGGGTGGCATTCTGCCGGCGGCAAAAGACGACAGCAGACAACGATGAAAGGACAACGGCGGAAGTAATATCGGAGATGGAAACCACACCAACACATGAAGACTGAATAAGTATGGAAACTAAACACATACTTGATATAATAAGGTTTAGGAGTTCTCCCGGCACCCCAGAGAGACATAAACAAAATCGGAGAAAAAGCCACCACACCCCTCGATTATTGGGCCTGGAAGGTTTTATAAATTTAAGACGAAATCATATTTCTTTATCAACAATAACTGATACTATATCAATATTGTTCTAATATGATTATCATTAGAAAAATTAACTGGTTTTTTCTTGATGATTAAATAAATAAAAATTTGTAAAAGAATGATACGAACATTGCACATCTAGAAATAAAAACTAATAATAACCGTATCATGAGTAGGTACGAAGAAGATGAAATGAGATTAAATCTGATCTTATTGAGTAACAAACTTTACAATGTAGCTTACATACAAAGGGAAAATAATAAATCATAAGCTAATGCCAGCTCATATATGTGTCATTAGGGGAATAAAGGCTTGACACATACATTCTGGTAAGTAAGTAAGTGAAGAGTGCTGGTTGTAAGGCCTTTGTGAGAATGTCAGCAAGGTTATTTGCAGAGGCCACATGAAGAGTATTTAGAAAACCAGTCTTCAAATGATCACGTACGGTATGGCAGTCAACTTTCACATGTTTGGTACGTTCATGGAATACATGATTAGAGGCAATGTGAAGAGCGTATTTACTGACACAAAACAAAGTCGTTGGAAGCTTGACAGTGATCTTGAAGGCAGTGAGCAATTGTTGAACCCAGAGTAGTTCTTTCGTTGCATTGGCCATGCTCCGATATTCAGCCTCAGTGCTGCTGCAACTTACTATTTGTTGTTTCTTGGACTTCCAAGAGATCAAAGAGTCACCAATGAAGATACAGAAACCAGATACAGAGCGCCTTGAATCCGTACATGCACCCCAATCTGCATCAGCAAATGCTTTCAAAGTCAAAGCGGAATTTAAAGAGTACATTAAGCCTTAGCCAGTATTTCCTTTGAAATAGCGCAAGATCTTATGAGCAGCATGCATATGCATGTTCGTTGGTTTAGAGAGATATTGGCTCAGCTTGTTCACCGCAAAGGTGATGTCGGGTCTAGTAATGGTGAGGTATAGCAGTCGACCAATCAACTCACGATATGGTGTCGAGTTTACTAGAGGAGTACCATCTGTCATGCTAAGCTGTTGTGTTGGATCCATCAGGACAGAACTGGGTTTACAGCCAAGCAGACCACCGTCTTCAATAAGAGAGAGAGCATACTTATGTTGACAGACGGAGATACCATTTGAAGAGCGTGCAATCTCAAGACCGATCAAGAAACGTGGTTGTCCCATGTCTTTAATCTTGAAGGAGTGATGAAGAACATCCTTAATCTAAGATACTTCTGAAGTATCATTGTTGGCAATTAAGATATCATCGACGTAGAGTAACACATCAATGAAAGCAGTATCTTTGAACTTGACAAACAATGTGTTATCAGCATGAGCCTGGTCAAAACCATCCGCAAGAAGAACATGGGAGAAAGCTTTATACCATTGACGACTTGCCGATTTAAGTCTATAGATGGACTTCTTGAGCTTGCAGACTGTATTAGGAGGAAATATAACACCTGAAGGAGGTGTATATCCAAGAGGTAGACTCATATATTTCTTTATCTAAAGTGCCATGAAGAAATGTGTTGGTAACGTCCATTTGATTCAAACTTCAGTTGTGCACAACCGCTAAGTTGAGAAGCAACTTGACAGTAACAAGTTTTGCTACAAGGGAAAAAGTGTCGATATAATGAACACTTGGTTGTTGTGTAAACCCCTTAGCAACGAGCCGAGCCTTGTAACGCTCAATGGAACCATCTGCATTGTGTTTAATTTTATAAACCCATTTGCAGCCAACCACATTTTTACCAGGAGGAAGTGTAACAATATCCCAAGTATCTATATCTTCAAAAGCAAGAAGTTTCACATCCATAGCTACATTCCATTTAGATGATTTCATGGTTTGTTGAAAGGTTTTGGGTTCAGTTTCAGAGGTAAAGGTGAGAATAATATCTTTGTAGTGGGTGAAATATGGTCATATGTGAGAACAGAAGAAAAACGGTATGGAGTGGTGTGTTTGAGTGGTGTAGAAAAATCAGGTGTTTGGTTGAAATAACAATGGTACTCGGTGAGATAGCTAGGGGCTTTATTCGTTCGCTGAGGCCTATCGTTATTCAGAGAAACTAGTCGTTGTTCATCACCAGTGGTAGAAGTTATAGGTGTAGCACTAGGGAATGATGATGGTTGAGATGCAGATGGAAAAGATTAAGTATGAGCATGTACAGGTGAACAAGATCATGGATATGGTAATGCAGATGGGTATGGATGAGATGAAGATGATGCAAGTGTATCAGTGGGTAATGCAGATGCGTGTGTAGGAATAGTATGTTAAGATGGAGCAATGTCAGGAGATGTATGTGATGTGTAAAAATGAGCAGGTAATGGAAAAATAGAACTATGGAAAAAATCAGAAGTATGTGCAGGTAAGTCACGAAATGGAAATATTTTTTCATAAAACAAAACATCGCGAGATATGACTACCTGATTTGTATCTAAGTCCAGTACCTTGTAGCCTTTGTATCTAGCAGGATAACCAAAAAACACACAAGCACGAGCACGAGGAGGGAATTTTGTTCTAAACATTGGTAAGGTAGAAACATAACATAACAGCCAAAAGTTCTTAAGAAAGAGTAATCTGGGGTTTTCAAAGTCAACTTCTGATAAGGTGATTGATTCTTTAAACATGTAAAGGCATGCGATTTACCAATAATGCAACAGTAGACACACAATCAGACCAGTAGACAAGAGGAACGTTATACTGAAATAGCAAAGAACGAGCAACATTCAAGAGATGTTGATGTTTTCGTTCGACAACCGAATTCTGTTGTGGTCGATCTACACAAGAAAAGAAATGAAGAATGCCTTTCTTATGTAAGAAATCAGTGAATGATAGTTCAGGAGCATTATCGGTGCGGATAGATTTAATGGTAACATGATATTGGGTTTCAATAAAAGCAACAAAATCAGGAAAAATGGTAAGAACATCACTTTTGTATTTCATCATGTAAACCCATGCGACACGTGTACAATCGTCTACCATTGTAATAAAGAAACAAAAACCATCTACTGGCTCTTGTTTGAAAGGACCCCAAACATCTAAATGGACCAACTCAAAAGGAATAGTAGACATGTTATTATGAGATACAAAAGGCAAACGTTTTTGCTTAGATAATGGACAAATGGAGCAAGGTGCATGAAAATGAATACTAGACTTGGACATAGATAACTGGGTAGATAGTTGACTAAGATTTTCCACAGAAGGATGGCTAAGTCGATAATGCCAGCGATCTCCATCAACAGTCAAGGAAGCACAAAATGCAGGACAAAGAGAGTCCAATTCAAGATGATCAAGAATGTAAAGCTTGTGGCGCAAAGTTCCTCTACCAATAATCAAGGCCTGAGTAAGGTCCTGAATCATGCAAAAATCAGGGTAAAAATGAGCAGAAGCTATGCTATGATGAAGCAATGTGCAAACACTTATGAGATTGAAACTGAAATATGGTACATACAAAACATCATATAAGATCAGTGATGCAGATAAATGCATTGTGCTTAGTAAGTCTTTATGCACCCTAGAACTGTTTGGTAATGAGATTGTGGTGTGGGAAACGGGTCTAGTTTCGGAGAATAAAGACAAGTCTGAGCAAACATGACTAGTAGCTCCGTTGTCTATGATCCAAGCACCAGTTGGCAACTTTGTAGTAAGAGATGAAAGACATTGATGCTGGAAAGTAAGGCGGTTGTTCTGAAAATGAATGCTAGAAGATAAGGGAGAGATGGTACCCGTTGTAGAGTCACAAGCCATGAAAACACGGTTAGTAATGGAAGCAGAGGAGGATGGAGCTGATGGGGAAGGAATTGCATCCTTTCGAAGTTGGAACTGAGAACTGATTCAATGAATGTGATGGTCGTTGGTTAAATGTCGTTGATCTATTGATTGATGATTGTCCTGATTCTGAATGTGTTGCACTTGACTGTAATCCTCTGTCATAACATTGGCGATCAGAGGAGGTTGTTGAGATGTTGGAATAGACTGAGGATAACCAGAGTAAGGCTTCGATGCATACACAAATGGTCGTGGTCCTGAAGGTAACAACTATCCTCTGTAGTTTGATTGTACATGAAGTGGACACTGATGACCAGTAGAAACAGGAACTAGTCTGGAGATAGAACCAGGAGCAGGAGGGATACGATATCAAGGTGGATATCCATAAATTTGGTAGCATTTGTTCACTGTGTGACCAAGGAGACCACAATGTGTACGCTCAGGACGTTACTTTCCTTTGTAAGCAGCAATGAAAGCAGGATCAACTTCTTGATGCGCTAAATAACCTTGAGGTTGATAATTTCCTTGGGAATAGAAGACTACAAAATCATTCTTGATAGGCGGCTTGATACCTTTCTGGTGTTCATCATGTGCCACGATATGAAAGGCCTTTTCCATTGTGGGAAGTGGCTTAAGTATCAGAATGTATCGACGAGTCTGTTTAAAACCTTCATTAAGTCCAATTAAGAATTTGGTGTCCTTGCTTCGTTCTTGAAACCTTTCCCATAAGACAGCAATTCCACATTCACAACGGCCACATGTACATAAAGGCATTTCAACATAACTTTTGTATTCTTCTCAAAGAGTGACTAACTCAGTATAATATTGAGTGATATACATAGATCCTTGTTGAATGGTCACTAAAAGTTGCTCTATTTCATAAGCACGAGGTGCCTCACTCTGTTGATAGCAACTCAATGCGTTCTTCCAAATACCCTCAGCAGTAGCAATAAAGAACAAACTCTGACCTATCTTTTTGCTAACTGAGTTCATCAACCAAGTGAACACCATGTCGTTACACCTAGACCAAGAACCTGAATCAGGATGATCATCTGGGGGTTTCGAGATAGTACCGTTCATAAAACCGATTTTATTGCGGACATTGAGCGCCATTTGCACATATCTTTTCCAGGAGTGAAAATCAGCTTATGTCGTAAGCCTATCAGTGACCAATTGAAGTCCAGCGTGATCATTATTGTGAAGAAAATACGAATTGTTGTACTGATCCATAGACGAGCTGCGATTCGCGTCGGGAATAGTTTGATTCGTCGTAAAAGCGGGATAAGCTGTAGAAGGAGGTGCCATTAAGATGAAATGACGAAGAAAAAGAAAACAAATCGATCCGAGGCCAAATCGATCAAGAAATCGAGAAAGGAAAAAGATAATCGGTCAAATGGAGATGCGAATGAGGATGATGAAAATGAAAAGCAAAATCGATTCAAGAAAGTGAAGAATGAATCGAAGAACAATGGAAGCAAGATCAGTAATCGAAGCACTCATGACAAGATTTCGTTCGTGTATTCTGAGACCATATCACAGTAACTACGAAGAAGATGAAATGAGATTAAATCTGATCTTATATTTGACTAACAAACTTTACAGTGTAGCTTATATACAAAGAGAAAATAATAAATCATAAGCTAATGCCAGCTCATATACATATATGTACTCATAATAAACCGCTCATATATATAGACTATATAATATAGTCATCACTTATCTGTTAACCGGCATTAAGAACTTACCAAAACAGAATAGTTGTGCTACTTTCATTGCTCAGAGTTCCACTAAAGCTTTTTTTGGTCAGTCTTATGTGGCCTCGGGTGGTCCTGGTTGGTTGTTCCAGTTATTTGAGGATGAAAGAGTTATAACATTTAGTTAATGCTCAGTTCACGCTCATGGTGAGCGTATTTTTTGGTTAGTGGGTTGGAGTCTTAGTTTTGTGGGGCTATGTTCGCATTTGGTCTTCTGTATGCGTCTAGCTTGTGAATATGTGGCCTTGGTGTAGGTTCAACTTAGGGGATTTGTTTCCTTGATGTTATAAATCTTGTAATCTTCTTATGAATGAAACACATTTTCAGACGGAAAAAAAAAAAAAACAGAATACTCTTGATCGGATTATCGTTTTCTCTAAAAAATTAACAAAGAAAACAAAAGCTTTTAATATTACAAATTGTGCGTTATAACGTAGGAGATTATATTATGAACTCGTCAAGTTACATGGGACTGAGCTTTAGACCTACTACTTCCTAGTTACAACTTACGATAATGGATGAGGATTGAGGACCATGAGGTAAGCAGAAAATTAAATAGCTTATCTTTATGTCACCTGCTTCGTATGTTACTTGTACGTCGACGACTTCATGGTAGACAACAAAAAATATAGCAATTAGGATGTGGGTCGTGATCTAAAATCCCACCAAACAAGAAATTATATCAAACTACCTACATGATAATCTCTTCAACCGAACGTTAATCTAAAGGTTTTTTTAGATATAGACAGGAGACTGATTCGATGGCTTTGAAGATAATGAAAACATAATAAAAAGATTTGAGATTTTCTGAAATGACCACACCTTAAATTAACATTTCCAACTTGTGATGGTATTTAAATCTTATTTTATTTGATTATTCATAAGCAGACAAAAACATTCCCTTCAACTTTTTTTGTTCTTTTGATGAAAACATGTCTTTCAACCTTCAAGTAGTGTTAGATATTTCTTAAAATATTAATATATTAGCCGGAATCCAATTCGTCTAGTAAAGAGACACTTTTTTTTTGTTAAGTGCATCTATCAACAAGATTATTATTTCACAGTACACTTGATTACATATATTAAATTAATCCCCATTTTCACAACTGGTAGTCTGGTACGATTATATAGGATTAATTTAATGTTTACTAGATTTTGACCCGCACTTCTAAGTTCGAGTATAATTTTCTTTACAAATTTTACTTTTTATTCATTTTGTTAATAGTAGTTTAGATTTTTAATTATGTAATCTAATTTTGATTATAATTGTCTTTTCATTTTTTTTTCAAAATAAATTTTTTTAACCAACATTATAAACAGTGAGTTAGCAATTTAGTTTTTAAAAAAAATGAATTATGTGTTATTTGGAGGAGATATATCGTAAGGATTAAGAGATTAAAATAACGATGTAAATAATATGTGTTGTATCGTAAGATCATAGTTTAATTATACCCGTTTAATTAATTATGTGTTTTTTTAAATAATCTGTGTTGTATCGTAAGATCATAGTTTGGAATATATATATATGTGAAAACAACTATTGTAAAAGTTATGTGGTATATGTTTAATTGTTATTTTATTTATCTAAAATATTATTTTATAAAATACATGTTGTAGTCGTATATATAATTTGCAAATTTGATGGAACTATCCGTTAAAAACTTCATTCAAACATAAAGCATAATTTGACGCTTCAAATATTTGAATAATATAAGTATGAAATCATTTTAATATTTTATTAATTTTAAAATATATCAACTGAAATTATTTACTATATGCGAATTTTTTAATATAAAATTTATAATCGAGATTGGCTAATTAATTTTTCAACCCGTTTAATTAATTAAATATTTTTCAGTTTGATGAAAAAATCTGCTAAAAAATATAATCGTAAAAACATCAATCGTAATATGTGTATATATATATATATATATATATATATATATTTGAAACAAAATAAAAAGATATTAAAATATATTATAAATATATTTTGAATTAAATCATAAATTAGAGAATCTTAATTTATATATAATAGTTGATGTATAAATTATTAATTATATTTATCAATTAATTTGTTTTGATTTTAATTAATTAGAAAAGTGGGACCCATTAGATTTTGGTTGTTTGGCTACATGTTTAATAATTGTCTTGTTTGGAAACATGAATTGTAGAGATAATAAATTAAATATAAATTGTTTTACAGTTTTACCCTTAATGAAGGTTACAAATCCTAATAATATCAAGGGCAAATTCTGGAAACAACATTTATGTACCATGGCAAACCTTCCTGTTTTAATAGTATTGATTTAATCAAATAGCTTTGTCTTTCATGCATAATGTATAGCTAATATCTACCTTGTATAGTGGGTACATTGAGATGGGGCTCAATGTGAATGCTACTGTTGAGCAGGCAATAAGGATGAATCGAAGGTGAAGGCATCGCAGTGAACTCCTCACTCGGGTAGAAGCTGAGCTTGAATTGCTGAGAATTGGCTATGATGAGGACATGCCTGATACAGTGCTATGGCGTGAAAAGGAAGGCTCCTTTAAACCTTCTTTCAGCACAAAGTACACCAAACTGCAACTAAGGACAGCTGAGCAGAAAGTAACATGGCATAAAGGGGTTTGGTTCACCCATAACTCTCCAAAATATGCTTTTACTACTTGGGTGGCGATTCACAATCGATTACCCACTGGAGATAGAATGTGCCTTTGGAATGGAAACATCTCAGCCAGTTGTGTTCTCTGCAGACACCCATTTGAGACTCGTTCTCACTTGTTTTTCGACTGTCCTTTCTCGAAGACAATATGGATTAATCTAGCAGCAGGAATTCTTCTCCACGAGTTCACAGCTTCATGGACGAGTCTGATTCCAATGCAACTTTCAGTAAGCTAAAGTCTTATACCTTTCTTTATCTCTTCCAAACTACTTTATATCTGATTTGGCAAGAACGAAATAATAGACGACATGGTGCTCCAGCAAAAGCTGCCAACACCTTAATCACCACAATTGACAAAGCGATGAGAGATCGGATAAGTGCAACTTGCCTTCTAGGAGATAGAAGATATGAAGGTGGTCTCCAATATTGGTTCTCCACTAGACCAAGGACATGATTTAAAGCTCTGATCTTCCAAATACAGTTGTACTCTTGTTTCTCATAAAACGATCGCATTGGAACAATGTAGACATGTTTTTTTTCGATTGAATATATTTTAACATTCATTCAAAAAAATATCTACCTTGTATAAACTAATTGCACTCAAAAGATAAAATTAGTTATATAAATTGCAATTTATACCGGAACCTAATGAACAACCTCGGCCTGCTTGTTAGAAGTTAGGACTACCATGCCTGATGGACGGCCCAAACCTAGAGATCGTGGTAATGTTGTTTTCAAAGACATTTCCAACTTTTTAATACTACCAGGCCTGAATGAACACCAAGCAGACCATTACTTTAGTTGCACCATCTCCCATTATTATAAAGACTCCGATGGCCCAGAAGCAGGTGGTTGGAAAAATACTAGAATATAAAATAAAAATGATGCACCAGCCGGGAATCGAACCCGGGTCTGTACCGTGGCAGGGTACTATTCTGCCACTAGACCACTGGTGCCTCGTTGACAAAAGAAGCACAAGATGATATATATTCCAACAAGAAGTCTTCATCCTCTCCAACAAGCTCACTTCCATGCATTCCCTCTCCCGTTCACAGGAGGAAGAAGAACAACTGATCAAAACATCGAAAGATAATTTATTTTGTAGCGTCCGTGTTGAAGAACTTATTCAAATGCAACTGGAAAATTCCATTTTGATAATCCACAGTCTAAATGATTAACGAGATAATTTTAACTAATATAGTTAAGTGTTTTGAATAAACAAGAATGTGACAAAATACGTCACAGTTACCTGCGTGAGATATTATATACTTATTTGTCTCTCGAAATTTTGCAATTACAATTTATTTTTATTTTTCCTTTTTTCTATCATCAAGACCGCTTGGAGTTAACGTTGCAATCGGTCTTGTTATTGTGCTGTCCACATTTATGGGATATGATAACTTACTGGTCAAAGAAGTCAGCCTCGAAATGTAAACATTTTCATCTACTTTAGTTTTTTTCCTTCGATACTTTTTTAAACATATCGCACATTAGAGCATGAATATCTCTGATACTCAGCTAGGGTATCTTACCTTTTTTTTTAATATTTTTTTTTTAAAGCGAAAAAAAAATTAAAAAAAAAAAAATTGGACCAATCTTAGCTAAGTCCAATTTTAACTGTTAAGAAACTTTTGCTGTGAATATGTTAACCGTTCATGTGGGTCCCACGTGAGACCCACAATATTTTAATATATTTTTGGTAAGATATTCATCTAAAATTGTGGGATCCACAATATTTTAATATATTTTTGATAAGATATTCACCTAAGATACTTGGATATTCATACTCTTACTCAACTTATCCGTTAACTGTAAGCATCATAGTATTAAACTATTAATTCTGGCATCACTTCAGTGCCCTAATAGTAAAATTTTAGTGAACTCTTGTTGGGTCTCATTTCATATTTTTACTTTAAGATGTTCATTGAATGTAACTTGGTTCAAGAAACGGTGCGTTTTTGGGCGATGGAGCCAAAAGCAAATCGAGAAGAAATAAAAATGGAAACTGAGCTCTCCAACTGTCAGTTTGCAGGAAAAGGCAAAGACTTTAAACTGGACCCCTACAAAAAGTCACGTGACAAACACTGCCCAATCGCTGAGCTCACCAGAAAGAGCGTGTTTCTCACGCAACATCAGATTCGACTGGGCTCAAGTAGAAACTAAAAGAACGAACGTAAGGCCACTTTCCTTTTCTCACCATTCTCCACCGCAAACACTCACCCTACAAAAAGAAATCAGAACGAAGAAGAACATTACTTTTACGAGCAGACAGAATCATCAGATCTAGTGTTTTAATGGCGGACAAGGAAGAACAAGAGACGACGACGACCTCGTACAAGCTGTTTTTAACTGTAATAAGCAAGAGAAGAACATGGGTCTGTCTCTTTCTTGTCGTCTACGCGATCCTCTTGTCTTCTTCATGGAATTCTTTGAATTCGATTGTTGATTGGTACGGAGAGAACCACCAGACGTCGTCTGGATGGCCTGCGGTTTACGCTTCGGTGCTTCTTGGAGTTGTGTTCGGAGTTCTGTCGATGGCTGCGGCTCTGTTCATAGCTGTGCCGGCGATCGTGGTGATATGGATATCGGTGGTTGTGACGATGGCGTTCGCTGGTAAATCGAGGAGGAGAGTGGTGGTTGAAGGAAGAAAAGTGACGAAAGAGATTGCTGGGTTTGTGTTTAAGGTTCTGCTTAAAGAAGGAAACTTTGTGGCTCTGCTTTGTGCTCTCCTTGCTTACTTCGTCTTCTTCAACTCTTACTCTTCCTCTTGAATTCAGTTTAGCTAATTTCTCATAAACAGTTTCAGTTTACACAACTAATTATCAAAATCTCCTTAGTATTATACTAAGATTTTGGTTTCTTGAATCTGAAAATCGATCTTCTTCGTTTGATGGATGTGATTTTGTGATGTCAGATCGAAATGCCTCAACGTCATCCAATACCAACACGTGAAGTAATTTGTCTTTTCTTTTGTTCTTTCTTCTCTGTGGAGCACTGACTCTTCTTTTGGTCTCTGTTTTTTTGTCGTTCACTCCCGTTTTGGGCCCATTGGGCTTACATTTAACCATCGATAGCCCACTTATTTTAGTGGATTAATAGATAACTTGGTTAGTGAAAACGTTTGAACTTTGAAGTATGGTTGGACTAATCTTGTTTTTGGCATTTTAATGACCAAGAAATTATGAAATGGATAGATTGGGATAAAAAAAAAAACAAGAGATAGATTGTGTTTGAAGGAGGGAAGTGCATGTGATTAGGTATGGTCAAATTGATGTTGTTAAGTAGAAGCTAAAAAGGTGATGAGTAAGATAAATCTTCACCTTCACATATTCTTCCTCATGTATCATGCATTAATAATAAAGGTAAGAAGGTGTGCAATCCCAATCTCAGTCAAAGCATAGTCTACAAGTTAATTCAAAGAAATAATTATGCATATTTGACGAAAAATGGAAATATATATGTTCATTACATGTTTACATGGTCTTGATCCATAGTAGATTTCTCATGATTTATAGTATAACATTAATTTCATTTATATTCTCTTTATAGTGATGTTTAGTCTCACTAGTTGTTGGTTATACATCATGTTTCAAAAGAATTATTGGTCTGCCTGAGTGTTTTTTCGGCTTCATACACATAAATTAAAAATGATTATAGCCACAATTACAAATATGATCTTACACACTAACTAATTGCAAGATCTTAGATGGGCTAATAACAAACTATGCACTTCGATTACTTGCATCTATTTATATCATCACAGATTCTTCAGGTTTAAGGAAAAGCATTACCGACCCAAAAAGGAAAAAAACGTCACCGACAGCATTTAAGTATATTAATTATTAATTATGGGGTTGATTGGAAGAGCTGTGACTTTTATTTTTTTGCTGTATAAATTATGCTGTAGATTTTTTTGCTTTGGCTTTAATTGATGTAGGTTTTTTTGCTGTGAAAATATTTTTATTTTTCACAGCTCAATTTTTTTGCTCTGCATATTTAGCTTTGTACAGCCAAAACAAAAAATAAAAAATAATAAAGAGCTTTGGACAGAAAAATATTTACAAAGCATGATTGGATTAGATTGTGTGCTTTGAAGAGAAAGAGCTTTGGACAGAAAAATATTTACAAAGCATGATTGGATTAGATTGTGTGCTTTAGAGAGAAATTAGGCTTTATAGAGATTCTAAAGCCATTACCAATCACCCCCTATGTCGTTTGATTATTTATTAACCACATCCTATCAGTTTTGTATAATACTATATAGTACCAAGATGTCGACCAAAAAAATTTAAGATATTGCCGAGATTCTAGCTGTCTTGTGTTTTGAATTTAATTTTTTTAACTTTTAAGTAGCCAACAAAACATGAGAAAAATACATAGGCGGAGACGATTGTTTTTTTTCTTATAAACTCAAGGCGGAGAAGATTGTGATGAACAGGTTCACATATTTTATCATCATATAATTTCTACATTTGTTGCTAAACTATAAGAATAAAAAGGATCTTACCACAAATGTAATCGTCATACCTATCGGTGCCATTTTTCAACCAATCATAGCAACGTGGACAACACAACTATTTCGCAACGTTTTTCATCAAGAGAACAAAAAAAGAAATATGCGGTTGAGTGTTGAATTAATGCAAAAGCTAAGTATCCTAGATGTAATTATGTAATTATTTTATGTACTTTTGTTGTTGACTATTTGTCCAAATGAATTGTTATCACAGAGAAGGGATTTATATTGGAAACGGTCTAATTTCAAACAAGAAAATTAAAGGTTATATTTGTTGTGGGGCTTCATAATTCCATAATTTTGTATCACATGATTGAACAATTAACATTTCTTAAATACCTGAATTTTTTTTTTGTCAACAAATACCTGAATTTGATGACACTCGGACGCATGTGCAGGGGCGGATCTAGAAAATATATTAGTTGGGGGCATTAGCATAAATTTTAATTTAATCGGGGGCACTATTATATATCTGAACTAATTATTTAAAGAAAATCAAAATTTTTAATGAACTATATTACGAAAATAAAATTTTAGTCGGGGGCACGTGACCCCATTCGTCACCAACTACGTCCGCCCCTGCGCATGTGGTCTGTTTTTTTCTTTCTTTTTACTAGAGATCCAAATGTTTCTCAATTCATTTATGCTTCAAATCAATACTAAAATCCCGTCGTTCAAAAAATTACATGTTTCATTTTCCTATATGGTAAAATTTTATAAAATTCCCTCATTTAAATTTCCCCCAACATATTAATCTTTTTTTAAAAGTTGATGTGTTAATGCGAGATGAACTTATATGCAGAGACGGAGGCACATGTTAGGAAGGTCAGCTGACCCCAGTTTATTATAAAAAAATTAATTAGTTAGCTTAATATCACAAATTTTTGTAACACATTTGGTAAAGATCTCCACAATGACCCTATTATCCTGAGTACGAATCTTCTTCGTAACCCTTTCTTGATTATTTTCCTTATATTTTTTTTTTCCTCTATTTATATTATTTATTTAATAATTTTGGTCCTTCTCTATTACCATAAAAGCATAAACCATTTTTTTTCTTTTCAGTTTATTATAGTTTCCTTGTGTTTCAAAATATATCCATATATAATATTTAATCCTCTTCTTTTTATTTTGTTTTCAAAAAATATTAATTACTTCATTTATTTTTTGCAACTAAAATTTCCAACAATAATACTATTTTCTCTTTTTATATTTTTCTTAACAAAGATTTTTTTTTGTTATCACCATTGGTTTTAGTTCATTCTTATTCTTCGGTTTCATTTTTTTTATATAAAAATAATATATATTTAAAATATTTTTAGACAAAATATATATATTGTTATTTTGTTGAGTATATTTTTTTTAAATGAAAAAATTACGCTAAACTTAAATGACTTATTTTATGTATTTTATAGTGTATTATATTTTTCTTGTAACAAATATTTAAATAATATTTTTAAAAAATTACGATTTCGGTTAAAATATTTTTTAGCTCCGTCATTGTTTATATGTGTTTTCCCACTTTTTTTTTAATAAAGTTTTGAACTTTTCTCTTCAACCATTTACAAACAATGAGCCGCAGTTATAATTTTTTAGCAATATTCTCTATACAAAATGGTTATAGACCGTCGGAAGCCAAGTATATATAGCTTTTTTTCTTCCTTTGATATAGAAAAATTGTATTTCAGTACAAAATTTAGTAACATGAGAAATGTGTATTCAACTAGTGATTTAGATTTGACCAATTATGTATTATTCAAATATAAAATATTAAAACTACTCAAAACTCAGTGTTATTAAATATAGAATTTGTAAATGTTTGTTTTAAAATTTATTGTTATTAAAATAAGATTTTTTAAAAAATCAAATCTATTGTTATAAGAAATGTTTCAAATACTGAAATTTTAATAACTGTAAAAGATTTTAAAAATTTTACAATATTTTTTAGATAAAAATATAAATAAATAAATTTTATAGTTATGATGTGAGATTTCATGTGATTTTAATATCAAATCATAACAATATCCCCAAATCATCAGAATCATCTTAAATTTTATTTAAATTCAAATCAATCAAAATGCTTAATTCAATATATCCTTGGTCTTAAGAATATTTCTCTTTTTTTCAGAATCAGGTTCTTGTGATGCATATTATATAATTGACGTACAGTGAAACTAATATAAATACAAAAACAGAGATCTGTGTTTGTGAGTATTCAATTATTCCCCAAATCTCACATTTTTCTCCTAGTTTAGTAATCCTATATCTTGCCTAAAGCGTGAATGGGAGCGCTTGTTTCAAATCTTGTAATTTTTGGTATAAAGATATAATCTTTCCGTCTGGGTTTCTTAAAAAGTTTTGGATTTGAGTGAACATTCATTCACTAATCTTCTGGGTTCTACCGACAACGCCTGTTTCTCCAATTCTGGGTTGAAATTTCTCCCTGTGTGTGTAAGCAAAAAAGCATGGTTCCTGCAAGGAACGGGGCGATGATACCAATTTTAGGGTACCTGATATTTGCATCTTTCATCTATCTCTTACTCAGAGATCTGTGGCTCAATCACAATGGGAAAAACGAGTTAGGGTTTGTTGAACGGAACGGAACTCAGTTCGTGGTGGATGGTAAGCCTCTGTATGTTAATGGGTGGAACTCGTATTGGTTCATGGACCATGCGGTGAATGAACACAGTAGATACCTTGTGAGTGAAATGCTCGAAACTGGAGCCAAAATGGGTCTCACTGTTTGTAGAACTTGGGCTTTCAATGACGGTGGCTACAATGCTCTCCAGATCTCTCCTGGCCGATTCGATGAGCGAGTCTTCAAGGTACATTTTATAACAAATGATGAGTTTAAAAGTTTGCTTTTTTATTTCATTATGTTTCACTATGATGATTTCTCTGGATTCTTGTTTATGTATAATGCTTGTTCAGGCCTTGGATCATGTAATTGCAGAGGCAAAGAAGCATGATGTTAGATTGCTGCTTAGCTTAGTGAACAACTTGCAAGCGTACGGAGGGAAGTCACAGTATGTGCAATGGGCATGGCAAGAAGGTGTTGGTCTCAGCTCCTCCAATGATTCCTTCTTCTTTGACCCATCTATCCGCAAATACTTCAAGAACTATCTCACGGTAAGAATGGTTCCTTTTTAATGTAATCATGCTGATACGACTGAACATAGATCATTGAGTAATAGTGAGCAAGCCTGAATTGTATTTCTTGATTTGCAGGCTCTGCTCACCCGCAAGAACTCAGTAACTGGAATAGAGTACAGAAACGACCCTACGATATTCGCTTGGGAGTTGATAAACGAGCCACGATGCACGTCTGATGTCTCTGGCGACACTCTCCAAGTAAGCCATCCATTTCAAGTTTTCAACTCACTGTGAAACGTTTAGATTGTTTCTTATTCAGCAAAATAATAATGTTGAAATCACAGGACTGGATAGAGGAAATGACGGGCTTCATAAAATCAATTGATGACAAGCATCTCCTCACAGTTGGCCTAGAAGGCTTCTATGGCCCCAATAGTCCGAAACGGCTGACAGCTAATCCAGAACAGTGGCCTTCTGAGCTCGGAACAGATTTTGTTCGAAACTCGAATTCATCAAACATCGATTTTGCATCCGTTCATATCTACCCTGATCACTGGTAAGTCTGTTGAAGTTTTAATAGCTATGAGCTCTTGAAAGATTGAAACTTTGTAGCTAATTTGGCTAGACACACTTAAATCAAGTTTAGATCTTTAATACTTAATTTCACTGCATGTGTGGTGGGGCAGGTTTCATAATCAGAGCTTTGAAGATAAGCTAAAGTTTGGAGTGAAATGGATGCAATCTCACATCGAAGATGGGATGAAGGAACTGAAGAAACCAGTCTTGTTCACGGAGTTTGGGCTCTCTAACCTGAACAAGGACTACGAGCCATCTCAGAGAGAACGGTTCTACAGAACAATCTTTGATGTGGTTTACAAATCAGCAAAGCGAAAGAAGGCCGGGGCAGGCACACTGGTTTGGCAGCTGTTCATGGAAGGCATGGAAGGTTTTCATGATGAGTTTGGGATTGTTCCACATGAACAAGATCCCATGTATGGATTGATGATCGAACAGTCTTGCAGATTGGGTCGGGTCACAAAACGTCTTAAGGAACATAAGTTTAGAAAACTTTGTTCACATAGGCATTGAGAGAATCATATGTACACTGGTTTTTGTGTAATTTGATTCCAATTTTGGTCAATAATAAGTTGATGTGTTCATGTTACTTAGTTCCAGTTCACAGAAAAACCAGAGAGATTCATATTTATAAGCACATAAGAAATCCAAAGACATGAATTAGACCCTTAAAATCTAAACCCTAAAGAGAGAAGCTTTTCATGAAAACTAACTCAATCTAGGCTTTGTCAATCTTGGAGACGATCTAGTTGAACTTGTTTCCTCAACCTTCTGGGTCTTCTTCTTATCCTTCAATCTCTTCCCTACTGATTCAATCGATTTCTTATTGGGTTTGACAAGTTTGGTCTTGCTCTCTTCAGCGACTCGATCAAAATCATCAGAGAGTTTTCTCCTGATTCTAGCCACGCCTTCATCTTCTGATCCGATCTCTTCATCATAATCATCGTTCAGAGCTAAGTACCTCCTCCGTTTCACCGCAATCGGAGCCGCAGGGGGAGAATCACAAGCAGATCTCTTATTCTTCTTATCGAAGTTTCCAGATTCGAGTTTCACAGGGCTGGAATTCTCGAGCTGTGCTCGGAGCTTGTTTACGTTTCCTTCGATTCGGCCTTGAAGACGGAGGCGAGTGAAGTTGAGACCACCCATGGACCAGTGAGCGTCTCTAGCCCATGAGAGAAGCGGATCAAGCACAGAAAGAGGCGGATCGACACGGTGAGAGTTGAACTGAGGATTATCGAAGAAACGAGGTCGGGGAAGACCGTTTCCATAGAACTCCGCAGGCTTAATAGCCAAGTTGTTTTTCCTCACCGGCGTCATCATTGTGAAATTATACAAGGGAGAAAGAGAGATTAGAGAGGATGAGTGATGATGAAGAATGAGGATTAGAGATGTATTATATGGAGGAGAATTTGGCGGTACGGATGTTGGCGCGAGACTCTGCCGCGCTGCTTGAAATTAACAATATTTGGCGCCTCCTCAATTTTGCTTACGCGCAATTTATTTGGTTTTGGACAATTTTTGGTATACAAAACTAATAAATAAATAAATAAAAATAGACAAATAATTTCGTAAGCTTGACATTCAGCTCATTTCCATAAACAAGATTGTATATATAGGCACCATGATATAAACAAGCTAAGCTAAGCAATAAGCAGAGCAACTCAAGATCAGAGATTTGGGTTCAAGAGGAACACTGAAAGTAAAACACAAATAAATAGGGACATGACGAAACATAAATGGAGTCTCATAAGGATACACAACACAGACACAATCTATTGGGCCCAATAAAACTAGGGCCCATAGACTAACGTAAGAGACGACAAGGGAGGAAGCAGTTTTTATTGTGAAAGTAGATGAGCCACCATGGCTTCTCACCACCCTCTGGGAGGCCCACCTGAAGACTGCACACTCAATCTGTCAAGGAGGGCGTTAAAGTCGATGGGTTGGCCACTCTCCTCCATCCGCTGGATCACGGCCATCACGTGGTCTCCTCTGAAACCCATGCTCACTAACTTCTCTATCAGCTCACCGTATTTTGATCTCATCACAGGAGGTGTCCCAGTGTTACCGCTACCTGCCTGGTGCTGCTGAGGAGCGTACCCACCACCTTGTGGGCCTTGCATGTAATGCGCCTGCTGCTGCTGCGGTGGTTGGTATTGCATCCGCCCACCTTCATACATGGCATTGGTATACCCGGGAGGAGGAGGCCCTGAAGGTAGGTATCCATCGCCTGTCTGGGGGCCATAAGACATCTTTGTCTGCTGAGGAACCTGTGGTGGTGGTGGTGCACCGTATCCATAACATTGCATAGACTGCTGAGGAGGTCCAGCGTATGGTGACTGCATCTGCATGCTGCTTGGCAACGGTTCTACTGGAGATTGGTTGCTTGGTGGTGCAGGCGAGTATGTTGGGTAGGGTCCACTGGACTGTGGCATGGCCTGTGGCTGGGGAGGCCAATTTTGCTGGTACTGCTGGTACGACTGAGTTTGGGCTGAGCTTGGGTGAGATGGAGCAGGAGGTGGGGGCATGAACTGAGCCTGTGCTGGTGGTGCTTGAGGTTGAGATTGTGAAGCAGGAACGGGCGCTGGTGCAGGTGTGTTTTGAAGCTGCGTAGTAGGAGGCATGTAATACTGCTGTTGTGGCTGCGCTGGTGGCTGAGGTGCTACTTGGTGAGGTAAAACGAGTGCAAGCTGCTGGTTGTGTGCATCTGAAGTGTTCTCAGTCTTCTTAGGCTCTGGAGTCGCGACCCGCTCCTCGCCGTGTTGGGAGTGAGACGGGGAAGATGAATCTTTCTGCACGAGTTGAAGTCTCGCTAGCTCTTTCTGAGTATCTGCTAACTCTTGTTTGTCTCTCAGAATCTGGACTGACCTATGCACCTACATCAGAACATCCATTGTCTTAACATCCACTGCTGATTCAGAGTTTTACAAACTACAACTAACAAAAAAAGGACTTAGACATTGCATATATCAAACCTCCTGAAGATGTTTGTCCAAAGATCTAAGCTTCACATCTGCCTCCTCGTTTTCACGGCTCAAATCCGATCTCATTTCTCCAATTGTCTTATCAAGGTTGTAGCAGTAGAGCTCTAGCTGGGACAAGCGTGAGCTGATGCCTTCAAGAAAGCGCATCATGTTGTCGGTATACTTCTTCATGGTTCTTTCGACAGTGGCAGTAATGTCTTGGCTCAAAGAGTCCTCTGGTGGACTGTACGAGCTTGTAGGAAAAACTGAAGACCTTGTCATCCCGGGTTTGCGGAATTCCTGAAGGCCAAATGAAACAAAAAGGGAGTAGATCAGTATCATGATCAAGTGAATGATATCAGATCTCTTTTAAAATAAAATAAAAAAGAGTCCCACTATTATCAGATTCATGGCCAAGCAAGATCTGAGAGCTGTCAATGGAGCAGAAGTCGACCATATACCGAGTAAACTAAATAACTAAGAAGACAGTTTTAGCTACCTCACTGAGAATATATATATATATAAACACGATCACGCGAATCGGAAGATTTTTTCTGTGCAAACCACAATATTATAATATTTCTAAATCGAAAACCCTAGAATCCCAAATATCAACCGATCGAGCAAAGTTGAAACTAATAAACAGACGGAAGGCGTAATCTGTGTTCACCTTTATGGTATGGGTAGCACCACCGATTGCAGGATCGGAGTTGACACCATTAGATGAGTCCTGGTTGGTGAAGTCGTCGTAAGAGCAGAGGATATCATCGGACTCAAAATCGAAGCCCTTCGATCCCGAGTTGACTCGACCCGACGATCCAGACGCCATCGATCCGAAACACTGAAACGATTTGTGATAGAAGAATCAAAAGAAGGCAACAACTCGCTGCTTAGATTACTATTAGTCTTGAGAGGAAAGCAAAGCTGTTCTCGTTTTCTTCGAACCTTTAAGGAAACGCAAGCAGAAGAAAAACGTTTTCCAATTTTCTCTTTTTTTCTTTCTCTATATTTTCTTTGATTCCAAAATGTCAAGTGGAGAAAAATGGAGGTCTTAAATTAAGTTCAGACTTCTGATAAGGATGAAGAGAGAAGGAAGCAGCCAAACCGACTTTTCTAGAATTTTGTATTAATATTTGTATCTTCATCCTCAAGGATACTGTTTTGTTTCAATTTTGCCGGTTTGTTTGGTTTAGTGTTTACAACATTTGAATTTTCTAACGACGTCGTTTGACGGCGATGTGGTTATTCCGACAAGAAATTTGGAGATATCGATTTTATGGAGAAAATATGTTGAGAGACTCCTCACCATTGGCAAGTTTCTCAGGACACCGACCAGGACTTTTTTTTGTAGGCTTGATGTAGAGGAGATAAGAGTGTTAAAAGATGGGTGTTGGGTCTACTTTGGAGTCTCTAGTCATAAAACTGAGAGTGAGTGCTCTTCGACCATAGTGCCTATGTGCATGAAACTAGCTTATCAACATTGATACTCCTCTTCCAGGTGTTTCTAAAGAGATGCTTATTTAATCTGCTATTCAGTCTTCACTCAAGTAAATTGTAGCAGGAACTTTGATCTTGATGATCTTGTGTAGAGCCTGAGCATCTTATTGCACTTGTGTATTCTTGAGCATCTTGTTGCTCTTGTCTAGTGTCAGCATCTTTCTAGGCAATGACTACTGGTTGTTTTTCGGATCTTTAGTCACAATGGTTAGCTAAACATTTCTGAAGAATATATTTTAGCTGTCGCAGTGTCGCATAATCGTCAGGTATACCGGAAACATGAATCTTTAGCATCTGCATATTCGTCATGGTGCTGGTGAACTGGTTCTAAAGATAGCTGGGACAAGTTCTTCTAAAAGAGTTCGTTATTAGAGATTTATATTACTGTATTTTCTGGTGTACTTTGGTTAGTATGGTTATCTGATATTACACTCTAGTTTGATTATATATGGTTTGGTTAAGGACTAAGGTTGTACCTAACGAACTGATCTTCAATGTTTACACTAAAAACAATTTATGTCGTTCCGATACAAGAATCTGAAACTTGAGTTGTAATTAAACCGGTTAAGAGTGCCCTCTTGTGTTGGGTTACAGAACAAGGACTCCAACATAGACCGCGGTTGAGTTGCTTCATATTCTTCTCTTGATCAACTCTTCGTAAAATTTTATTTACCATATTGAAGTCGCTGTCAAACTATTGGGCAGATATTGATAAGCTTCATCATGCTTACTATACACAGAGGAAACACAAAGCTGGACTAAAGACCGATGAGCTGGACAATCAAAGTGTTCTCTTAGCAAATAATATCCGTTTGTATAAATAGCTAATAGAGTCAACACTTTTAGGGTTATGCGATTTATGTGAAAGTGTAACAAGCGCCATGAGCTTGGAGATGGTCGCCATGAGACTATCGATCAAGATCGACATGAGATCTTGATCATCTTCTTGTAATTCGCATTTCGGTTTCAATAAAGAGTTACCGTATCTCAAACCTTAACAGAGATATTCCACAGTAACTTTGGTGGTTACATGTTTTACAGTCAAGAGTAAACTAAGTTGTTAGCTACTTGATGTTCTACATGATCAAATGATCCACGTTAAGATACGGATATGGATGACCGAATAAGTTTTTGGCCGGTGAAAAGTAAAGATATTTGGACACGATCATGATTTTGGCAATATCATATTGCGCACGCAAATGATAAAGCCCTTCAAAGGTAATTTAACTAGTTTTTTCTGCTTTCATTTGTATCCATACATCTCAATTCGGGGGAAAAACTTTAATAATCAAACAGTAATTAATTAACTGGGATCCTATACCTCACCATAAGATGCTTTAGTTGTGCGATTATGTCTTTTGATCATGTTTTTTTACTTAAAATGTAAATATCATTATAGAAATGAAGGTTTACATGTTATAAACTGAGTTATAAAATATTAAACCTATAAGATTGATCATATGCCAACAAAAAAATATAGGGAAGTAAATCTAATCAGTATTTTAACGTTTTTGCGTAGTAGCATCTGAATCAGAATAGCAATAAACATTTGAAATTCTTTATGGAAGTGTCTTTGCCTGTTCTTTTTCCTTCTATGATGGAGGCTTGAAAGTGTGTCTCTCTTGGGATTTGGTGGTCACAATGTGGTGATAGGCTGATAGCCACCATTTTTCGTTTTGTTTCTGTCCGGGTTTTCTGGATTTGACGTAGCAGCCATGTGTCTTCAACGGTTCGGTCTCATGTTCTTAAGTTCGCGGTTAAGGAGCTTTTGGTTGTGTGGGTGGTGGTGGTTTTCGTTGATAGAATATGCTAATATTCTATTACTATTGATTTAAACTCTTGTTAATATTCTGTTGTAACTGTCCATATCTTTAGTTAGACAGTTTCTGATTTTGTGTAAACATTGGGTTATTTATAACCTTGTACATCGATGGATTAATATCAAGAGAGATTACATAAGCTTTCATGGTATCAGAGCGAGAGCTTCTCTGACCCGTCTCTTCATTTTCTTTTCTTCTTATCTTCTTCTCTTCACTTTCGATTTTCTCTGTGTTTCAGAAATGGCTGCAGCTGCCGATAATAATGAAAGATGCTTTGGCGTGACCAATATTAAGCATCACATACCGGTTGTGTTGGATCTAGCTGATCACAACTATGATGCGTGGAGAGAACAGCTCATGACTCATTGTATGGCGTTCGACGTTTCAGGTCATTTGGATGGGACGGTCGTACCAAATGGTGCTAATGATAGAGCTTGGCTCAAGCGTGATGGATTGGTGAAACTGTGGCTCTACGGTACGATGACACAGACTTTGTTCAAATCCTCTTTCCAACGGGGAGGCACGGCTCGTGATCTATGACTGCGGGTAGAGAATCAGTTCCTCAACAATAAGGAAGCCCGAGCAATTCAACTTGATAATGAATTGAGGACCATGGAGCTTGGCGATCTGTCCATCCAAGAGTACTGCCAACAAATGAAATCTATCTCGGATCGGCTGTCCAATGTCGATGCTCCTCTCAGTGAACGAACGTTGGTAATGTACATTATCAATGGCTTGAACGAAAAGTTTGATGACATTATCAATGTTATCAAACATAAGGAGCCGTTCCCAAGTTATGATTCGGCCAAGTCAATGTTGGAGTGGGAGGAGACTCGGCTTAAGAAGACCATTCGCGCGACTGCAACACATGCTGACACCTCTTCCTCAACAACGGCCCTAACTGCTACTTCTCAGGCTGCTCCGAATGCTCAAAGATCGGACAATGGTCGTGGTCGATTTCAAAACAACAACAGAGGCAACCGAAGATTCAATGGCCGTGGTAGAGGACGAAACAACTACTACTACAACAATCGCAACAGCTGGTGTCAGTAACCTTACTGGCCTGGTCTGATGCCACAATGGCCTCAACAACAGTGGCAGCAGCAACAGGTTCCTTTCTGGTCCCAACAACCGCAGTTTCAGAATTCGGGTCCTAACAGCTCACCACAGCAAGCGAATCTGATAGAGTTTCCTCAGCCATCACAGGCATACACCTCGGACAGTTTGGTTGATTCCTCTGCTGCAGATTGGTATATGGATTTAGGAGCGTCGACTCATCTCACGTCAAACGCAGGTACTCTCCAATCTACTCTTAAACATAACACCAAACATACAGTCATAGTAGGCAACAGTTCTTCAATTCCTGCCATTTCTATTGGTTCTACCTCTTTGAGTTCTAACAGTCGTCCTTTGGCTCTTAATCATGTTCTTGAGACTCCACAAATTGTCAAAAACTTGATTTCGGTTCGTAAATTTACAAAGGATAATTGGTGTTCTGTGGAATTTGATCCTTTCGGTTTTTTTGTGAAGGATCTTCCAAGTCGAACAACTCTTCTCTGCTGTGATTCTGCCGGTGATCTCTACACTCTTCCAGCTTCTTTCAATAATTCACCGGGTTCCTCTTCTACTGCTCTCTTGGCTGCGACTCCGCACTTATGGCATAAAAGGCTTGGGCACATTCAGACTTCTTCTCTTCGATCAATAATGTCTTCTGTTCCTTCTTTATGTAATAAAGGCCCCGCCTCTTTTTCTTGTGAACCTTGTTATCTAGGAAAATCAATAAAACAACCTTTCTTTGCTTCTGATTCTGTTGTTTCCAATCCTTTTGACATTCTTCACTCTGACTTATGGACTTCACCATTGTCGAGTATGAGCGGAATACATTACTATGTCCTCTTTCTAGACCATTTCACTCATTATCTATGGGTTTACCCCCTTCGTCATAAAAGTGACGTATTTTCCAAGTTTCTCCATTTCACAGCTCATATTCAAACACAATTCAATGCCAAAATCAAGAGTTTTCAGTGTGATAATGGTGGTGAGTTCAACAATGAACAATTCCATCGTTATTTCTCTGAAAATGGAGTCAATGTGAGATTTTCTTGTCCACACACTTCACAGCAAAATGGTAAATCAGAACGAATGATTCGAACCATAAACAATGATGTTCGCTCTTTGTTGTTTCAAGCTCGCCTTCCACCTTCTTATTGGGTGGAGGCACTTCATGTTGCAGCTCATGTTCTGAATATATCCCCTTCAAAAGCAATCAATAATCAGATCCCATTCACTGTTCTCTTCAAGAAAAAACCACGATACGATCATCTTCGTGTTTTCGGTTGCTTGTGTTTTCCCAACCTTAATCATGGGAATCTCACAAAGCTGTATGCTCGTTCTACACCTTGCTTTTTCTTAGGCTATCCTTCCCAACATCGTGGGTTTCGTTGTATGGATTTGAAAACCAACAAGATAATTATATCTCGTCATGTTCATTTTGAAGAAGATATATTTCCTGCTGCTGAAATTTCAGGGTCAAAATCAATTTATCAGTTTCTTGACGATTCTGATGACACTTCACCTATGTTTCGCAAGCTTCTTCAGGCCCCATTTTCAGCTCCACCACAAAATGCTCCAGCTCAAAACACTGTTTCTCTTCCACCTCAAAGAGTTGTGACTCGTTCTTCACGAGCAGATCCTTTGTACCGAGCCCCTGTGTCCTTAAAACACGCTCTCAGTCAGGTATTTCTAAGCCTAAGAAAATAGTTTCTATGCTTGCTAAAACACAATCTCCACTTCCAAAGAGCCACATTCAAGCCTTAAATGATTCAAACTGGAACCCTGCTATGAATGTAGAACTTGGTGCTATGGTTAAGACTAAGACTTGGCAGTTAGTACCTCGTCCACCTAATACAAATATTGTGCGTTCTATGTGGTTATTTAAACACAAATATGATCCTAATGGTGTTTTGTCTCGTCATAAGGCTCGTTTAGTGGCTAATGGTAAATCAGAGGAAGATGGTGTTGATTACACCAAGACTTTTAGTCCTGTTGTCAAGCCTGCTACGATTCGATGTGTTCTCAGCCTCGCAGTAAGCTTGGATTGGCCAGTGCATCAGCTAGATGTTCAAAATGCATTCTTGCAGGGTGAATTGGAAGAATCAGTTTTTATGCACCAGCCTCCAGGGTTTGTAAGCAAAGAGTTCCCTTCACATGTTTGTAAACTGCAACGAGCAATTTACGGTTTAAAGCAAGCTTCGCGGTCATGGAATGCTCGCTTCACTCGGTTTATCACATCGATCGGGTTCATGAGCAGTAAAGCTGACTCTTCACTCTTCATATATCGCAGGAATGGCGACATGGCTTATCTTTTATTGTATGTCGACGACATAATATTGACAGCATCGTCAGAGTCGCTGCTGAATCGCATTAAACAGAAGCTGAAATGTGAATTTCCAATGACTGATTTGGGAAAACTACAACATTTCCTAGGTGTCAAGGCAGAGTTCAATGAGCAAGGATTGTTTCTTATCCAGTCACTTTACAGTCAATAAATTCTTGAACGTGCTTCAATGTCGGACTGTAAACCAGTCGCAACCCCAGTCGATCTCAAGACGAAGCTATCGAGTGAAGATGGTGCACCAGTTTCTGATCCGAGATCTTACAGATCTCTAGCTAGAGCTTTGCAGTACCTTACATTTACGCGTCCAGATATCTCTTATGCAGTGCACCAAGTCTGCCTTTACATGCACGACCCGAGACAGCCTCATCTGCAAGCACTCAAACGCATAATAAGGTATGTCAAAGGTACATTGATGCATGGAATACAGATCACAAAAGGCCAAATTGATCAGCTATCAGCCTATTCGGACGCGGACTGGGCAGGATGTCCGGATACTAGAAGGTCTACTTCTGGATATTGTGTCTTTCTTGGTAACAACTTGGTCTCTTGGTCAGCTAAAAGACAACCGACAGTTTCGAGATCAAGTGCAGAAGCAGAGTATAAAGGCGTCGCTAATGCAGTATCCGAGTTAACATGGCTGCGCAACCTCTTGATAGAGCTGCATCGACCAATTCAGAAAGCGTCGGTGGTGTATTGTGATAACATTAGCTCGGTTTACATGTCTACTAATCCAGTTAAACATCAAAGGACTAAGCACATAGAGCTGGACATTCATTTTGTGAGGGAAAAAATTGCAATTGGTCAGGTCCGTGTTATTCATGTCCCTTCTTCCCTACAGTACGCTGACATCTTTATTAAGGGTCTCCCATCGACGTTACATAATGAGTTTCGCTCCAGCCTCACCGTCAGGACATCCGACGATTCGACTGTGGGAGGGTGATAGAATATGCTAATATTTTGTTACTATTGATTTAAACTCTTGTTAATATTCTGTTGTAACTGTACATATCTTTAGTTAGACAGTTCCTGATTTTGTGTAAACATTGGGTTATTTATAACCTTGTACATTGATAGATTAATATCAAGAGAGATTACATAAGCTTTCATTGGTTGCACGTGGCACATTCCCCGTCTAGTTTTGCTAGCGGTCTCACCCTTGTCTTTTGACCATGTTTGATAAACTAGTCTAATTAAGAAGTAGGATTTCTTTGTTTACAAAATAATGACCGAAGTTAATTTGAGTAAAATATTGAGAGGAGTATTAATATTTCATTAGATTGTATAATTGTCTTTATCAAAGAATAAATGTGGTAACATTAAATTTTGACGTAAGAGAAATCTCACCAGAAAACTGTATGGAGCTGGATTCGTTAAGGTCGTAGCCACAAATCAGATATATGATCCCATCAATTTGCAGTTGAGATTTACAAAAAAAAAAAACAAATAATGAGATCCATCCACTTGTTCAACGCCATTGTTCCCCCGTCATTAGTGTTTCAACCTTATCGCATCAATTTTATACCCCAAAAAAAAAACTTATGTTACGAGCATAAAAATGCCAACAATAATAATGGGAAATAAGAAGGGTATAATTGTCCAATAGAGAAGTTGACTTTAAATTATAAAAAAACACCAACTCACAAATGCTAGCATTGTCCGGACACGTGTGTGGCATAGCAACCAATTATGGACCCATTTCATTTAACAGATCAACCAATCATGTACCTCTTTGTGTGGTTCTAACTTCAAGGTTCAAAGTTCATTTCTCTTTTTTTATTCTTTGACCATATAGCCCTTCTTCTTTCACATTGCTCCAATTAAAATTATCGTATGAGAGAATGAAAATAAAAGTTCATATTGTCCACACTATATTTGACACAACATGGCTTAAGAAATTTAGGGAAAAGGGCAAAACAGGAATATATTTTATAAATATATATGGTCAAAATTAGCATGATTTTAACTTTTCCCGTTGCGTATATAAGCCGTCAATTATCGAAGCAAACACCTCAATTTTCCCACTTTTTTTTGCTATCCATCTGCCTAAGTTTGCAAAATATATTTATCTAAACAAAGTAAGAGAAAAGGAGTCCACGAATCTTAAACGTGAGACATGAAGAAATCTGGAATCATCGCAGCTTCCATCTCTGCCGCGGCTTCCGCCACCGCCATGTCGGCCACCACGAACACCTCCGTATCTTTCTCTTTGCCGGAATCCAATCTTTCTCGTCAGGTTATAAAGTTCCTGCCTTTTTTTCTGTGACGTTGTTTCTCAATAGCACTAAATTCCTCTGTTTTTGTTCTGTAAGAAGTACTCACAAACTCGAGCGTTTGCACAATTTATTATAAACAAAAAGGTCAACTTTATCAACTTATCAGATTAGATATGATGATAAAATAATGTTTTGTTTTCATGGATTCGGATGTGTAAATAATAATTACATTAAATATATGTATTTTTATTGATTATGAATAGGATTCAAAGGAGAAACAGAGGAAGAAGAATAAGGTTTCAGAAGGAGGAGGAGATGAAAAGTTTGCTCCAAGGTTTGATGGGTTAAGATTCATCGAGACGCTTGTTACTGCTCACCGATAACATTAGCATTTATTCTGATTTGCCAAAGTTTGATATTCTCAGCCAATTCATCAACAATAACCAAAATTTACACATTTTAAAGTTTCTGTTTTCTTTTCTTTTTGTTCACCTCACTATAGCAACTTTGGGTTAAAGTAACACGTTGGAATGCTTTATATACCACCAAGATGCATATCTTACGAGATTCATGTTCTTCTGTCATTTGGAGTTGGTTTAAAAGGATTTTATGTCAGGGAGGAAAACGCACCGTTTAGCTAAAAGGGAGATTTTTTGGCGATTGGCGATTTAGGTCTTGAGCTTCGACAGGGGCTCTTATGGTGCTGCCGCCTTCGCAATCGGCGGTGTCAGAGGTGGTTTCCGGAGGTAAGGGGCTGGGTAATGGAGGAGAGAAGGGTTCGTACGCAGCTGTGGTTCAGAAGAAGGATGAATTGAAGCAGTATGATGTTGAAATTAAGGTAAATGATGGTCAGTCGACAGTTGAGGTTCCAGAGGAGATCTTTGAGAAGGGTGTCCCTATTTGGGATAATTTCATTTTGGGTAGATTTCTATCAACTGCTCCACACATCGCGAAGGTTCACATGATTGTGAACAAAATTTGGATTCACAATGGAGATGATTCTCAAAAAGTAGAAGTTTTCTATGTTGATTCGAAAACAATGAAGTTCAAGATCCCAAACACTCAATTGAGGAACCGGATACTCAAGCGAGGCATGTGGACTTTTGCTGGAGTGCCGATGATGGTTTCACACTGGTCACCAGTTGCAGAGAAGGAAGAGGTCCCGGAAGTGAAGACGATCCCGCTCTGGGTACATCTTAAGGGAGTTCCATTAAGCATGTTTTCGTGGGATGGTCTGAGTTTTATCACCAGCACAGTTGGAGGCCCAAGGAGGCTTCACCCAGACACAGCCTCTTGTTCTAATCTTGAGATAGCAAAGATCCTTGTACACGCAGATTTGTCTAAGGAGCTTCCAAGGCAAATCAATTTCACAAGGAATGGGAAATCATTTATGGTTCAATTCTCATATCCATGGCTGCCGCAAAGATGCAACACATGTGGTAAATGGGGTCACCTTGATACTGTTTGTATTGCAAATCAAAAGAAAACAAGCCCGCAAAAGATCTTACTAAAAGATGCAGAAGGGGTTAGTGTTGAAAAGGTTTTAGAAGTACCAATAGTGGAAGTTGTTAATCCAGTAACTGCTACGACTGAAGTACTTACTGAGGAAACTCAAAGTGTTCAAGAAAAGTCGGAAGAAGAGGTAGTAACCGAGGTTAATGCTGAACATGAAAAACTCCAGAATGCGGAGACTGCAGAGACTGATGTAGAAAGGGAGGATGATCTTGAGGAGGGGCAGATAGAAGAGAAATGGTTATCTCCATCAAAACATGGAAAAAATAAGACAAAGACATTATCAGGTAATGACGAGGAGACAATTATCTCACCATCACGGTACTCTGCTTTATCGCAGTTGGATGAGAATGGCTCTATAAATTTCAATGAAGATGACAGTGAATCTGAGGATCGTGACACCAATACTGCTTTGCAAAAAGCTGAAGTACGACCATCTTCTACTGAGGGTGATACTAGTGTGAGACCAAATCTGCCTCGAAGCTCGAAGACGAATCATAGGTTTCTTGCTGAGGGGAAAGATCAGAAGGAGAAAGTTGTTAACACAACTAGGAAAGGTGCCAGAAAATCATCTCAATGACGGGTTTCTTCTGGAACATAAGGGGCTTTAATAAGATTTCCAAGCAAACTGTGGTCCGTAATTGGATAAAAGCTAAGGCATTGATGTTTGGTTGCATCATTGAAACGAGAGTAAAAGAGAGGAAGGCGTGTCAAGTTTTTGACAATGTTTTCAAAGGGTGGTCGTTGTTGGAAAACTATGATGTAAATAGTAGAGGAAGGCTGTGGGTAGTTTGGGATCCACGAGTGCGGTTGACGCCTGTCTTTAGAAGTGATCAGCTCATCACAGTCTCGGTGCAACTGGAAGGTCAAGAAGAAGAATTCTTCTGTACCTTTGTTTATGGAGCAAATGAACTGGAGGACAGGAGACAACTCTGGGCAGATTTAAAATGTCATCAGGATTCATTGTCTTTTAGGGGTAAAGCATGGGCTGTCATGGGGGATTTCAACGAGATATTGAGTGGAGATGAGCATTCTGGGTTTGGCAGCGGATCTTTACCAATACAAATGAATGGAATGCGAGATTTTGAAGAGGTAACACGGTATTGCAGTTTATCTGATTTGGGGTGCAGCGGTCCGAGGCTCACCTGGTGTAATAAAAGAGTGGATGGTCTTATATGTAAGAAACTTGACAGGCTGCTTGTTAATGACACATGGTTACATAAATATTCTCGATCTTATGGTGTCTTCGAGGCAGGAGGTTGCTCGGATCATTTGAGATGTCGTTTCTATTTGGAAGTGGAAGATAATAGAAGACGGAAGCCTTTCAAGTTCACGAATGTTGTTGCAACTATGCCGGAGTTTATCCCTATCGTAGAAGCAGCTTGGCATGGTCAGGAACCACTTTTCCACTCTACATCAGCCTTATATCGGTTATCTAAGCGTCTTAAAGCCCTTAAAAATCCCCTGCGAGCCCTAAGTAAAGAGAAATTGGGTGATCTGTGCAAGAGGACCAAGGAAGCGTATCAACACTTATGTGAGCAGCAAGAAAAAACGCTAACTGATCCTACACCGGGAAACATTCAAGCTGAAGTGGAAGCGCTGAATAGATGGCAACGGATAAGTGAAATAGAGGAGAAGTATCTTAAGCAGAAATCCAAGCTCCATTGGTTGAAAGTAGGAGATAAGAATAATAAGGTTTTCCATAATGCAGCTAAGCTCAGACAATCTCATAATGCTATCAGAGAAATCCGGTGTTCTTCAGGGGAAGTGGTTAATACAGCTGAAGAAATTAAGAAAGAAGCTGAAAGTTTCTTCCATGAATTCTTAACTCATCTACCTCAGGACTACACAGGGATATCAGTTGAGGAATTGGAAAAACTCATGGAGTTCAGATGCAGTGACCATGACAGGGAAACACTGGAAAAACCGGTTACAGCAGAAGAAGTAAAAGAAGTCTTATTCAAGATGCCGAATGATAAATCTCCAGGGCCAGATGGGTATAGTAGTGAATTTTTTAAAGCTTCATGGGCTGTTCTTGGCAGTGATTTCACTATTGCGGTGCAATCTTTTTTTCTCAAAGGATTCCTCCCAAAGGGTCTTAATACTACCATCTTGGCACTCATACCAAAGAAAGAAGAAGCAATCGAGATGAAGGATTACCGCCCTATATCACTCTGCAATGTTCTCTATAAGGTCATCTCAAAAATTCTCGCCAATAGAATCAAAGGTCTGCTCCCTAAATTCATTACTTGGAATCAATCCGCTTTTGTAAAAGAGAGATTGTTGGTAGAGAACGTCCTGTTAGCTTCAGAGTTGGTAAAAGATTATCACAAAGAGTCCATTTCCCCAAGATGTGCAATGCAAATTGACATATCTAAAGCATTCGATTCTGTCCAATGGGAGTTTCTTCTCAATGTGTTAGCTGCTATGGCTTTTCCAGCTACTTTTGTCAAATGGATCAAACTATGTATAGCTACAGCATCCTTCTCTGTCCAAGTGAACGGGGAATTGGCGGGGTTTTTTCGAAGTGAACGTGGTCTAAGGCAAGGCTGCGCCTTATCACCATATTTATTCGTCATCTGCATTAATGTTTTGTCTAAACTTTTAGATAAGGCTGCAATCTCTCGACGATTAGGATACCACCCGAAGTGTCAGAATATTGCCCTTACACATCTCTGCTTTGCAGATGATTTAATGGTGTTCACAGATGGAACAAAGCGATCAGTGGAAGGGGTTCTGGAGGTATTTAGTGAATTTGCAACTATATCAGGCTTGAAGATTAGTCTGGAGAAGTCAAAAATTTTCATGGCAGGAGTTAGCTCGACACATCAGTCTGAGATACTTCAAACATTCCCTTTTGACGCAGCTCAACTACCCGTCAGGTATCTTGGGCTTCCTTTGTTAACTAAACGTATGACTATCAACGACTATCTGCCTCTAGTTGAAAAAATCAGGAAACGTATGAGCTCTTGGACCGGTAGATTTCTCTCATATGCAGGAAGAATGCAGCTCATCCAGTCGGTTATTATGAGTATGGTAAATTTCTGGCTCACAGCTTTCAAGTTACCAGGAAGCTGCTTGAAGGAAATTGAACGTCTTTGTTCAAATTTCCTTTGGTCTGGACCTGATATGAAGTCAAGTAAGGCGAAACTAAGCTGGACAAATGTCTGTAGAACAAAGGAAGAGGGAGGGCTGGGGATCAGACCACTTAAGGAAGTAAACAAGGTTATGACTCTTAAATTGATTTGGAGAATTACTTCAGAACATCAATCTCTTTGGGTCAAATGGATTAAGGCATATCTGATTAGGAAAGGTTCCTTCTGGTCACTAAAGGAGAGTTCAACAACTGGATCATGGGGCTGGAGAAAAATTTTGAGAACAAGGGATGCGGCTAAACGGTTCCATAGGATGGAAGTCCGGAATGGTCAACTAACTTCCTTCTGGTATGACTCATGGTCTGGACTCGGTAGATTGCGAGACTTGTTAGGAGATCAGGGCTCAATCGATATGGGCATTCATGATACATCGACTGTGGGAGAGGTTCTGAATAGCCACAGGAGGAGAAGACATAGGACAAGATTACTGGAAGAGGTAGAAAATGAGATAGACAAGCTGAGGGCTAGAAGTTTGATTGATGAAGAAGATGTCTCCCTGTGGAAGCATAAAGCAGACTGCTATAAAAGAAAATTCTCTTCTAAAGCTACTTGGATGCAAGTTAAAGGACACCATGAGGTTTGTGAATGGAGTAAAAGCGTGTGGTATACACACAACACGCCGAGGTACTCCTTTCTCCTTTGGGTAGCCATGCATGATAGATTATCTACTGGTGATAGAATGAGCAAATGGAATCTCAATATAGATACAAATTGTGTGCTGTGTGTGGGACATCAAGAATCTAGATCACATCTTTTCTTTGAATGCTCCTACACTAGTCAAATTTGGAAGCAGCTGGTGGGAGGCTTAATATCACAAGAGTTTACTCTAGAGTGGGAGAGGATAACTCATTTAAGTTCTGGAAATTCTCTTGATAAAATGGACCTCTTTCTCCTGAGATACTCGCTGCAGATTGCGGTGCATAGCATTTGGAGAGAACGGAACTCACGTCGGAATGGAAACGAGCATCAGACTCACCAACAGCTTACCAGGTTCATTGACAAGTCCATACGAAACCGTCTAATGTCTATTAGAGCAGAGGATACATCGCAAAGCTTGGGACTCCAAAGGTGGTTTGCGTCACGGCTATGATTCTTCTCTGAAGCGTGGAAACAAGTTGTTTTATCATTCTTTTATTCTTTTAGACACATTCATATAGAAAGTTTCTTTCATATTCATTACGAAACGTTGCACTTGATGTAAAACAGTTTTTTGTTTGAATAAATTTTACATTCATTCAAAAAAAAAATAAAAGGATTTTATGAAATCATCAAAGGTTACCTCTCTCAAATAGGTTGTCTACATCCATATAGACATGTCTAATATTGTCTATTTTGATTGCGGACAAATAGTAAATGTGTCCAGTAAAAACCTCTATGTTCCATTAGAATCATGTCCAAGTGTGATCGTCAATGGACAATTGTTTTCCGATACATAATGCATTAGACACATAGCCTATAATCAGAACATTACACTGAGGCAAACACTACCTGATTCCTGAACGAAAACTTTCACTGGACCAAGGTGTGTAACCCGTAGCCACATATGATTGAACTTGACCCTCATTTGTTACACTAGGAGATTCTTGCTCTTATTGTTTTTTTTTCCTCGAGATTTTGTGATATTATCATATCGATCTTGTTCATTCTCACAATAATATCATCCCCCAATACTACTGAATTAGTTCACTTTTATCATACGAAACCAAAAAGAAACAAAATACAAGTATACCAAAACTTAGAAGTAAGACATAACTGAATTTTAACCTTCGACTGACCTCTAAAACTAACATACCTAGCTTCTCTTGTCTGCAAAACTTGATCCTTTTGTAAAGAGGAAGAGGAAGCTTTTAAAGCAATTGTTCAGCATCACCATCATCTGCCTGGTTATAATCGTCGTCATCATCATCAAAGTCTTGATGCGGATCATAATCATCTCGTCCGCTATCTTCTCCGCTATCAGATTCCTCAACTTCTTCATCATCATCTTCTCCTTCTTCCTTCTCTTCCTTGCCTTCCTCCTGATTCTTTGCTTCAAGCTTCTCAAAGACATCCAACTTCTGCAGATCTGCGTCTATTGTCCATTTTGCCTTCTTCACAACAGGCCGTTCTCTTCGAGTATCTCCAAGAAGTTCTTTAGGGAAATTATCAGGTCTAAGAACAAGATAGTCATAAAAAGACAAACTCTTATTAGACTTCTTCTTTGGCTTCAATGTGTCTGAAAACCTCTCAATGTCTAAACTCTCACTCTCTTGCTTTGAAACACTACCATCGCCTAAGTGGTATGGTGAATTTGTCCAAAACCTCTCGAATCTATCGAATCTCTTACGTAATTCTTCTTCGTCTGAGATTAATTTTCGGTCAGGTAATGTAATTTCGGGGAAAATCACAAAAGGTTCTGCCTTGGCATAATCAAAGCCTCCAAAGCCTCCAAAGCCACGGCCTCTTCCTCGTCCTCCTCTATAAGCCATCTACAATGAATTAATTTCTCCAGACACCAATTGCAGAAGAAGAAGAAGGCCGCGTGAATTCAGCAAACCCTAACCGTCGAGTTGTGAGAAACGAAAGAGGTAGAGAGTCTGTGGTATAAAGACCCAGAGCTAAGAGAGGTGTCTCGGCCCAGTTTGAGCCCAATCGATCTTAAATGCTCTTATTTTATTTATCTTTTTGCTTTTTCCTGCCAATTACGTCTTTGGCCTTGTCCGTTAGCGACATCGACGATAACGACTCCAAACATGTTCGTTTGACAGTCGATGACAACAACAATAATCGCAGCGACTTCAAATTAGCGATTAGTAATTTAAAATTTGGTCGCTGATTTTAACGACGATTGTACAGTGATTTTTTTTAAAAAAAAAATTTAGCGACAGTTATAGCGACTTTAAAACAAACAATACAACGACATCGATTGTAACAGTCACACCGACTCTAAAACGAACAATACAAATTCCGACACAAACATGGCCTTCCTAAATATCCGACTGGCCATATAAGGCCTCGGAGATTAACTCAGCCCATTAGCAAAGTGTTATCAACATGCTATGAAATGATAGTTTTGTGACGTGTGACGAAATCTCCACGAGAACTTGGATCTCTACCCTATTTTAGTTGCTACTAGTATTGTTGATGCGAGACCATATGGATTCAATCCCACATAGTTCATGTCACTGAAAAGAAAAAGAGAAACAAATAGTCCACACGATAGAGCCTAGATAAAATCGAAAATTTACATCTATGATTATGCATGAAAGAATTAATGGGGTAGCTCAACAACTAATTATATAACAACGGAAATGTTCATATATAATATCTCACATCGTAACATATAGATATAAGTCTTTAGAAGAGGCAAAACAAGAGAATGGTGAAAAGCAATGTGGAGACAAGAGGGATCGATGTATGAGATGAAGATGATGTAGTGGTGACGTTAGTGCAATCAAGCCCTTCTTTGCCTTCTTTACACATGTTTGCGAATATCCCCGGAGGATAACGACCATATATATTGATGTAACTGAACATTGTGGTGGCACATTCTGTCTTTTCATCGTTAAGAGCTTCCGCGAATGGGCATGCAAAGTCTTTGAAGGCCGAGCAACATGCCTTGGCCGGATAATTTGGGCCTTTGCATCTACTCGTTATGATTGTGTAATTCTTGCTTGCAAAATCTTCTTTGCATGCTGTTATTAAATTTACAAAAACATTGAATCTTGATTAGCTAATCATCAATGGAGCATGCATGAGCTCTTATTACGATCAATGATTCAAATACGGGAAATAGTATATCTTACGTGTCTTTGCTTGAAGAAGAGCTCGGCTTGTGGCGGGGTGTGACTCAAATTCATCAACTGCACATAGATATTCCATTACTTTTTAAGAACTTGAAACAATTTTTTAGTAGATACATATTGAATATTATATATTTGTAAATTACGAGAGATGTGGAGAGACGATGCGAATCCAGACAAGAGGATGATTGAAAGAAGAGAAACCAAACAATGAGGAGAAATCTCCATGCTTCTGTGTTCCTCTTTCTTTGGATTTGTCTTTCCCACATATTGATTTCTAAACGTTTTTTGTTTTTGTGTTTTGGGGTTATAGGAGGAGAGAAAAATGCTGCGGATGTACCGGATAATTTAGTAGAAGAAACAATATGACTGACATGCAATTTTTTTTTTTTACTATTTTAGTCCTTATGTCAACGAATTGCTTTTTTTTTGTCACCCAAATGTCAACGATTTGCTATTTTAATCATTCCAGAAAACATCAGTTAACAAAAATGTTATATTAGAAAATTAACGTATATATTTGTTTTAGCTACCACTGGTTAATATCCATAAAATTAATGTATATGGTTCTCCCCCTCTAACAATATTGCTTCTGCTTATTCCCCGTGAACGGTCAAGTTGCTGATTCCCCCCCCCCTCGAATTGTAAATCGCCTACTTAATTACACCTGAACTTATTTTCTCTGCATAATTAAACCTAATTAATTAGAGTCAGTAATTGCGTTTAGAAATAATAAAATGCGTTTAACCTCAAATTGCGTTTGACCAGACCCATACGAAATTTAAACTAACCAAACGAAACCCGACCCTACCAAACCCGACTCAATACAATTAAACCAACCCGGGATATAACAACACTCATTTATCTAAACCGACCATTGATGTTAGACGATCTCCAATCGACGATAGATTAGGTCGTCTTCCTCAAATTCACAAAGAGAAGTCGCCAACTGTAACTGATTTCGAGGAGGATTTCTGGTGGAATGGAGAGAGAAGACGAAGTAGAGAGAGACACTAGATCCATTGTTCTCAGGTTTGAGTGTTTTTGAAAATCCTTTGTGAAATCTGTTAATGTGCAATGTAATCAGAAATACTGAATTATTTCTGATGCTTTAGGGAACTTGCTGCTGGACCAGAGGAGAATGTGGAAGAAGATAAGGAACCAGAGGAGAATGTGGAAAAAGATATGGAACCAGAGGACAATTTAGAGGAAGAGGAGGACATAACAGATCGTTATGAATATGAAATCGAAGAAGATGCCGTTGATTTTGTTGATGAGGAGTTTAGGTTGAGACACATTATTCCAGAGAGCGACGATGAAGTTGAGGAAGATGGCTTTGATGTGAAAAACGAAGAATGGGCAAGAAGAAACAAGATATGTTAGAGTTAGGAGCAAAGTTTTATACTGGTTATCAATTCAGACAATCTGTGTTAGAATATGCATTGAGCAAAGCCAGGAACATTAAGCAAGATAGGTGGGATAAGAATAAAATTTCTTTTAGATGTGGCATTGTTGGGAAATGCAAATGGAGAGTCTACTGTTCTTATGACGAACCAAGTAAAATGTGGGTTGTGAAAACTAGATATGCTTATCATAGTTGCAGTCGGAATGGAAAATGCAAGCTTCTGAAGAGTGCAGTAATTGCAAATATATTCATGGACAAGCTGAGGGAAGAACCGAATAAATTTATGCCTGTAGAAATTCAAAGTCTCATCAAAGAGAAGTGGAAGATCACTAGTACGAGAGATCAATGTCAGAGAGGTAGAAATCAGTTACAGTTGGCGACTTCTCTTTGTGAATTTGAGGAAGACGACCTAATCTATCATCGATTGGAGATCGTCTAACATCAATGGTCGGTTTAGATAAATGAGTGTTGTTATATCACGGGTTGGTTTAATTGTATTGAGTCGGGTTTGGTAGGGTCAGGTTTAGTTTGGTTAGTTTAAATTTTTTCTGGGTCTGGTCAAATGCAATTTGAGGTTAAACGCATTTTATTATTTCTAAACGCAATTACTGATTTTAATTAATTAGGTTTAATTATGCAGAGAAAATAAGTTCAGGTGTAATTAAGCAGATGATTTATAATTCGGGCGGAGGGGGGGGGGGGGGAATCAGCAACTTGATAGTTTAAGGGGGAATAAGTAGAAGCAATATTGTGGGGGGGGAGAAAAAAACGAGCCAACTCATGAAGAAACAGTTTTCTTATAGGTCTTCCTAGTTAGTTTTTCTAAGGCTAAACTTTTGTGTTTTTTTTTGTAGCTACGGAAAGTTTTTGATTTAGACGTATAAGTTAAAGATTATGTGTGTTTGGAATTAGATTTTCGTTTATGGTTTTGGCTTTTCAGTGTTATATATGGATTTTTTTTTTGTGGTTTTATATAGCTCCAATTCTCTTTCATTCGAATTGTAGTTCCTGTCGACAATAATTTATGTGAGTTTTGTTATTCCACATCTTGGCCTCTTCTCCGCTTTCTTTTTTTTGGGTGGTGAGAATTTTAATCGATCTTCTCAATTTATTGATTGTTTACTTCTTTATCTTTATAACAGTTATAAATTGTTTTTGGCTTTATATTCATTTTTAAAATAACGACTATTAATTTGTTATTAATAAATTAGATTAATTATTGTGTTAACTTTAATTTATACTGATAATTTTATTATGTTTTTCAATTATTTAACATCGATTATTTCATAATAATTATAGTTACAATGTATATTTTTTATATAAAAATTCATCATTTTCATATTCTATAAATAGATATTTGTTTTATTTAATTTGGATAAAGAAAAAAAAATCATATTTTTATTATTGAATAGAAAAAAAAAATAATAAAAGTAAAAAATGGTGAAATAGAGTTTTGTAATTTAATTGAACAAAACTGTTATAAACAAAAAAATTGTTTGAATGTTGAATTTTGATGTGGAAGAAAGAGAAATTGATGTGTAAAAAAAAAGAAACTGATATGAAAAGAAAAAAAAACTGATGTGGAAGGTGACGATAAAGTCAAACGATTGTATATAGTCTAAAAAATATAGTGTATATTAGATAAACACAACTTTTGGAGAAAATGTTAAATTATAACGACCAAACTTTGAGACCATTTGTAAAAATTAAAAGTCAATAGAAAATAGTAAATAATAGTAATAAACAAAACAAATATTATGTAGTACTTATGGACTCTAAAAATATATATTATAGTTATCGTCACTTAAACCATCTCAAATAATATATAAAACTTTTTAACAAACTATAAGAAATTTTGTTAAGAAAATCTGATTTAAAAAAAAAAAACCAGTAAACTCTTTAGTTTTGTAAGTCAACAAAAAAAATTAAAATACACAAGATACTTTAGGTGTTAATTAAGCTTTTGCAAATTAACCTTCGGAGAGTTTGATTCATTTAAATTTAAAGTCATCAAAATCTGACTTTTTGAGTCATGAGAAATGGCTCCGTTTATCTATACTATTAAAACAGGTGACTGACCATGGTACATAAATGTTGTTTCCGAAATTTGCCCTTGATATTATTAGGATTTGTAACCTTCATTAAGGGTAATTAGGGAATATAACATTATCTCTACAATCCATGTTTCCAAACAAGACAATTATTAAACATGCAGCCAAACAACCAAAATCTAATGGGTCCCACTTTCTTAATTAATTAAAATCAAAACAAATTAATTGATAAATATAATGAATAATTTATACTTCAACTATTATATATAAATTAAGATTCTCTAATTTATGATTTAATTCAAAATATATTTATAATATATTTTAATATATATTTTTATTTTGTTTCAAATATATATATATATATATATATATATATATATATATATATATATATACACATATTACGATTGATGTTTTTACGATTGTACTTTTTAGCAGGTTTTTCCATCAAACTGAAAATATTTAATTAATTAAACGGGTTGAAAAATTAATTAGTCAATCTCGATTATAAATTTTCTAAACAAAAATTCGCATATAGTAAATAATTTCAGCTGATATATTTTAAAATTAATAAAATATTAAAATGATTTCATACTTATATTATTCAAATATTTGAAGCGACAAATTATGTTTTATGTTTAAATGAAGTTTTTAACGGATAGTTCCATCAAATTTGCAAATTATATATACGACTACAACATGTATTTTATAAAATAATATTTTAGATAAATAAAATAACAATTAAACATATACCACATAACTTTTACAATAGTTGTTTTCACATATATATTTTTTTTTCCAAACTATGATCTTACGATACAACACAGATTAAAATATATAATACGAAATCGTTATTTTAATCTCTTAATCCTTACGATATATCTCCTCCAAATAACACATAATTCATTTAAAAAAAACTAAATTGCTAACTCACTGTTTATAATGTTGGTTAAACAATTATAATCAAAATTAGATTACATAATTAAAAATCTAAACTACTATTAACAAAATGAATAAAAAGTAAAATTTGTAAAAAAAATTAAACCCGCACTTTCTAAGTGCGGGTCAAAATCTAGTTATAATTTATAAACAATCGGTTTTGGTTTGGATATACATGAAATAAAATGTCATTGTTGGATTTGACACCATCCTCTCATATATAAATGCAAGAATCTAATTAGAGTTTATAAATAAAAGTCGACCCTAATGTTTTTGGTATATGTCTCCGTTTATTATAAACAATCGGTTTGAATTAATATACAAAAGTGTCACGCCATGTATTTTTGGTATCGCTCAAAATCGTAATTGATGGCAGAGATTCCGACACCATGAATCGTGTAAAACCTTCTTTTTTCATCATAAGATTGACGGGACAACCAATACGAATATTTAGTCAGTGTTTTTCTTTTTATCATTTCAAAGGAGTGAATTTCGGGTTTGCCTACTGACAGTTAATAATATCTGAAATTAATAAATATGGTCTGGTGAACACCACCCATGGCTCTCTTTTCCTTACATGACGTGTAGTAACCTAATTATACTTTTTGTGGTTTAAACTATATGTCTATTGGTTGATGAGGCCTTTAATTAAGGCTTTAATGAAAACTTGTTATTCTACCGATTCCAATTTAATAAAACATGAAAAAGAAAAATGGGGGAAATAATGGCGTAACGGTGCAGCCATGGAGTTCCACGTCAGTGAACCATAAGCTGCCAATTTCTTATCTTATGAATATGATATAGGGATAAAGAGACAAAGAATGTCATTTTTCTTCTTTTTTTTTTTTTTTTTTTTGTCAACAGATACATACATTTATGGGCCGCGTTCGAGTACAAGCGGGCCTAGGCCCAACAGTGTTACAAATTTTCAGACGAAAAGGGATAATTTTTCTTCAAAATAGCTATATCAAGTGGATATTTATTTGTTCTATAAATTATTAGTTGTGAATTACATGTTTTATTATATAGTATTATCTTGTTTACCTTTTTTTTTTTTTAAACGATGCTGATCCGTTGCTGACCTTTTCATAAAATAAAAAAAGAAAGAGGCTTAAGGAAGTAAATGAAATAAAGGAAAATAAAAACTCAAAAAAAAAGAATGGCGTTTCGTACTTTATCTACTTTTTTTTTTTAATTAGGTAGACGTTTCTTCTGCGGATTTTAATTTCACACCTTATTATAAATTTAATAAATAAATAATTATGTGTGCGTGAGTTATAATATAAGCTCTCTCGTGCTTCTGCACCACCCTCGATCTATTATTCTTCTTCTTTACCCATTCCGCTTTCTCCAATTCCAAATAATTATCCTCATCTCTGTTCTTCGACCACTGTCGCAGCAATCAAACTCTCTGAAGGTAATCTTACATTCAGACCCCCAAAAAGCTTTCTGAAGCTTTCCTATCAGCAACTAAAATCAGAAGAGATCCATCGATACTCACACTCTTCAAAGAGTACGTCTCTTTTTATCTTCTTGAATCATTACTATGTGTATATATATAGACATCTAATCAATAGATCTGCACCGTTTATTGAGTTAACTAGGTATGAAGATGAGTCTTTCCGATTATACCATGTTAGTTTTAGATCATACGATTACTAATAAACTTCTTGAGATGTTATTTGATTAGTTTCCCATTTGTCATCATTTCTGTGTTTAATTAACCACTCCGTTTCTTTAATTATTATGTTTTTTTCTTCTTATATGGTAGTATATGAATAATAAAGTGCTTCGAGATTTAAGTGAAAAACAGAACAGAGCGTGAAACCCGAAAGTGATTAGGTCAAGTCTTCACACGTTTTCTGTCTTTTATTAAGTTATCATGATTGGTGTATAGATCAGTAGATGACTCTCTTAAGTTCACTAGACTTTTAGTATTTTAGGTTTAAATCTTGTTCAATAAACAACGACTAATCAAACGAAAGGGTTTGTCTTGGACATTTCAGTAAAATGGATATACAGAACGAAGAAGACAACCAAACATTGGGTGACTCTGGAGGAGACTTCGACTGTAACATATGTTTGGATCAGGTTCGGGACCCGGTCGTGACTTTATGTGGCCACTTGTTTTGTTGGCCCTGCATATACAAGTGGACTTATTCCACCAACAATTCAAGACAACGCGTTGACCAGTACTACGATAAGAAGGAATCCCCAAAATGTCCGGTATGCAAATCTGATGTATCCGACGCTACCCTTGTCCCTATCTACGGCCGGGGACAGAAAATCCCCCAGACTCGTTCAAATATACCTAACAGACCATCCGGTCCGGTTCTTGACTTGAGAAGAGTTGGTCAACGTGTAGGAGAAGGTGAGAGTCAACGGTACATGTATAGAATGCCTGATCCGGTACTGGGTGTGGTGTGTGAAATGGTATATCGGAGACTATTCGGGGACTCTTCGAGACACCTCACAACGGACCGTGACACAAGTCTCCGGTTAAGGCGACGGACAATGCAGGCGGATGAGTCACTAAGCAGAGTCTACTTGTTCTTGCTTTGCTTCATGGTTATGTGTCTACTTCTTTTCTAATTATATATCCTCTAATCACATATAAATAAATATTCATATATATACTTATGGAACTAAGTTATAAGTTTGTATATGTGTATGAGTGTTAAATCTCCTGATTGTATGATGAGAACATAATAATTAACAAAGTCAAAATCAAGAAACGGCACCAACTGGCTTTTTATATAAAATTGATATAATAATAATATGTGATGATGGATAAAAAGAATGCTTATCTTCAACTCAATCAAGATGTCCAACCAAAAAGATGATAGTGGACGCAAACGGTGTTGCTTGTCTCGGATCACAATCTTTTCTTTATCTTTCCAAAATTTTGGGCCCTACTTTTGATTGATAACGGTGAAGAATAAGACAGTGCTGGTAGAAGAAGTTGAAATATTAATCTATTAAATTAATGTTTTTGGTACGGTTCTTTCTTTATGTGATTGAATTGGAGTGAGCTGTTTCATTTAAAAGCACAGTGCAGTCCGAGTCTGAGATGATTATGGGTCACTACCCTCCCTCATTTATGGATCCATTTTTCAGCTTCAGAAGTTGTAATTGAATTTGCCTATATCAATAATAGGTTTTAAACATGATTTTTAAGAATGTTTACTGTCATTATCTACGGGAAACCCTCTTACAGTTACTTTGAAGTCCCAAGCTCACGTAAAAAAAGAGAAAACAAAAGAGAAACAAAAAGTAACAAATGCTGAAGAAACAGCAGATTTACAACTGTAAAATGCGAGACCAAGCAACTAAGCAAGACAAAACCCGGTCTTCACCATTTATAATAAACAAATGAATAGCCCTAAGTTTTTAGGCCTGTTTCTTTCATTGTTGTTATGGAGAATTACATACAAAATTGTGGTACATATCTTAAAACCATATAACAAAATATATATCTTAAATATCCTTTTTGCTTCATTTTTAATATAATAATATGTAATAATAACAACAATTGATTAAACAGTGATTATCGTTTATGAATTATTTAGGGGTCCGGTTTTTAATTTCATACTAGATCTCAAATATCTCAACACTGTCACTGAGCAATGCCTTTATTTACACAAACACAATAAATTAAGAGTGTATCTTTGCTTGTTTCCAATATTACAACTCCACTCGGTAGAAACGAACCAGTTTCATTTTCTGCACTCTTTCCTCCTGCATTCCCCATTTATCGTTCCATTTACAACCAAATTCATAACAAATAAAATCAAGATAGATATGTTGTGTAATAGTATGATTACCTGATCCTTGACCGACTCTTCATCCTGCTGTGGAAAATGAAAACCTGTTGAACAATTCTCTAACTTCTCCGGGTTTTTCACCCATGCCTTTCTACCTTCACTCACTTTCACCCCGAACCTCCATGTCTACCACATCCCATACACATATATACGTATGTTAGACTTAAACCCGTTAGATAAACAACAAATTTTGAGTGAATGACTAAGTGAATCGCATACATACCTGAGAAAGCGGGAACGTGTCTCTCTCAATCACACCTCCTTCAATGTTTATACCAGTGCCTTGGCATTCTGGACAGAACACTGAAAAGATTTGCCAGCTAACATTGCTTACCAACCCATTCCACTTCACACCACTCTGTTTTGTGCATCTCTTTTTACCTTTCCCACTCACCATCTTGTTCCCAAGTATTTCACTCTCACAGAAGAGAAACCAATGTACCACACAAGACACGTGAAACAAATGGAATGCCCCAAAGCGGTTTCTGCTGCTGCACACAAATTTTCCTGTCTTCATGTTTAGTATTGCTGCTGCATCTTTCCCCGGAAGTATCTTTTGCTTACAGATTTCGCATATCCTTTCAGAGAATACCCTCTGTTGCTTCCTAAGCTCCCGTCTTAAGGCTTTGTTCTTGATGACTGTTTTGTTCACGAGAAGATCATCGTAATCAGCTACTAGAGCTTTTGAATTACGAGCTGAAGAAACCTCTTCAGAAGAATCATACTGACTACACAGGGATTCACTGGTGTCTTCTGGATCCGAAAACGATTTTTTTCTCTTCCTGTTATTTTCCTCGCCGTTCCCTGATTCTGTTGACTGTCTAGATGTGAGAAGACGGCTTGGATCGTCAAGTAAACCCAGCCTACCCAAATTGTAGAAGTAGGAGAATGTGACAATAGCAAAGTCATGCTCTCGGACAGTAGCCTTCTCCTCATCCGATGGACCCTCAACTCCTAACCACTCGCACCAAATCTTATCTATCCATGTTGAGCGTCCTTTCGTTTCAAACAACCTAGCAGCTATGCGGCCAAAACCAATGAACTTTGCTTCCAGATCAATAGTTCTCTCCTTGATCAGCAAACCAGAGATTAACCGATTATCTGCACAGTGATTAAGTTCATCATCAGTGTCCGCAGCAGGTTGTTTATCTCCATTTGATCCATGCACTCTGTTTTCATCATATTTAACAATAGCAAATCTTTCATCCTGCAAAGGACCTGTAACACCTTCACCATCAAAGATTTGAGTTTTCTCCTCAGCTACAGTTGAAGTATCGAAGAAAAGGACACCATCATTGAAAGGCCAGGGATTTTCTCTAAGAAGTGTGATCTTAGCACATGACAATCTCTGCTTGTGAAGGCTCCCGTTCAAGTGTCCAAGCAAAATCGTGTCGCTGTAGCAGGGAGCAAGACACAGAGTGCAGAAGAAGACGAACCGTTTCCCATCCTCACGTAACTCAATGTACGTGTGACCTTGTGCCCTCAAATTCCTCAGAGTAGTTCTCGCCAATTTCTCTTTCAAACTAATAACAGGCTTTGGTAACCCTAATTCTTTATTCTCAGCCATTCAGAGACCCCCAGCAGACGCAAACAACTTCACGATTAAAATTAGAACCTAAAAAAACCAAATTCCCAATTCTCCTATGAACGACAAACCCTAACAATTTTGACAGTCGATACAAACCCTAAGCAATCAGAATTCTACTAGAAACCTTGGAGATACACAATCTTCGAAAGACAAGACAAATCACGGAGCTACGGGTATCAAGGCTTAGACTGGATCTCGAAATTCAGATGCAAAAGGAAAGCAAATCGGGGAGGTACAAAGTTAGAGAAGAGCAGAATCAACAGAAAATACTTGCACGTATTCGAGGCGTATTCGGAGCAGGACTTCTGGGGAATCGTTTCATGCGTACACCGGCGAAAAGGTCAACGTGAGCAATGGAGAGATGAAGATGGAGAGATGATCGCGAGTCCATCGACAACATTTTCATGTCCTTCACGCGAAACTCGCGAACAAGAAAAAAAGTCTTTCAGGATTCCGATTGACTGAGAATGGAGAAGAAACGACGAGAAATGTTTCAGAGAAATGACTCGACAAAGAAGAACGAAGAGGTTAACCGGAATTGAAGAAAAGCTTATTTGTCCTCTGTTCACGGAGAGAAGGTGTACCTCAACTATTTAACCGTTGGATTTTAGATGGTTAAGTAATGAACGGTTAAGATGTGCTCTTGAGTTTTCTTTTAGGTGGTGGAGATTCGAATTTTTTAGAGGAGATGCTCCCTACGCGATGATGAGGATGAGGATGAGTAATGGATAAACTTCAGCATTTAATTAAAAATGAAATAGACGACAACAAAATTAAAATAAGTGAGAAACTAATTCCTGAATTTTAAATTTAACTGCTCAGCTTTCTGTATCTTCGACATTCGACATCTAACTTTTATTCTCTCATATTTAACCTGCACATCTTGTATGAAAACATTAAAGTAACACACCCAAGACTACAAACATGTAGATAACGCTATTTGCAAGAGGATCAGTTTGTTGCTGTGGTAATTTTTGGTTCAATTCAATATGGTTTAGTATTCCTTGCTGGTTTGCCAGTTAAAAGGAGCCAAACGAGTAATCATGATTCGAATTGGGCTGAAACACATTGTTAGGCCCAACCAGACAAGAGCCCAAGCTCTTCAAATAGCTGAAATAGACTTCATTCTGATTATTTCTAAAAGATGCGTAACAAGAAACTCTCTCTCTCTTTGTAAGCTAAAACAAACATTCATATCGAACAGAAAATATCATTCCACATTCCTTCTAATACAGTAAGACGTACCCGTCATTGAGAGGAAGCTTGTAAAATTGCTTGTTATTAGGATGGTTAGGATGGTTATCTCATTAAACTGCTTATTTAGAATGGTTGAATTAAGTCTGGTTAAGTCTCCTTTAGCTTGACCATTGTATATAACAGAATGATATTGTACAGATGATTTTTTTAGCTGAATAATAAACATTTCCACATTCAATCTTCTTCTTCTTCCTCTGGAATCTGAGCTTCGACATCTCCATTAATGTCGTTAATCAAAGCTTAATATGGTATCAGAGCATTCTCTTTTGGCTTCCGCATACTTCCGATTCCAATGTGTGCTCCGATTTCTCTTTTCTCGCGTTTTGTGATTTTCTTTCTTGTTGCGATTGGACGATTGTTCATCGATATTCTCGATTTTCTTTGCTTGATTCTTCAATCTTACTTCGATTGATTCTTTCTGTTCGATCTGATTTTACGAACTCTTCAATCACGATTGCTCCGATTGTTTCTTGGACTCTTCTTCGCTAAAGACGACTGTAAATTATGGTTCTCAATCGCAAGATTTCCATGATTCTTCGCGATATTCAGCTGATCAATATGAGAATCCGTTCTATCTCCATAACAATGATCATGCTGGATTGATTCTTGTCTCCGATCAATTGACAACGGCTTCTGACTTTCACTCTTGGCGACGTTCGGTTCGCATGGCTTTGAATGTGCGCAATAATCTAGGCTTCATAGACGGTACAATCGTTAAACCTTTTTTAGATCATCGTGATTATGGTACGTGGTCTCGCTGCAACGATATTGTGGCTTCTTGGTTAATGAATTCTGTCTCGAAGAAAATAGGCCAGAGCTTGTTGTTCATATCTACGGCAGAAGGAATTTGGAAGAATTTGGTTACTAGGTTTAAACAAGTTGATGCTCCTAGAGCAGAGATTAAGTAAGATTGAACAGGGATCGATGGATATTTCAAATTACTATACTGAATTGCTTACTCTTTGGTAAGAGCATAAGAATTATGTTGAACTTCTTGTATGTACTTGTGGTAAATGTGAATGTGGTACTACTGCATTATGGGAGAAGCTACATGATAGGGGTCGTGTCATCAAGTTTCTTATGGGTTTGAATGAATCCTATGAACAGTCTAGGCGCCATATCCTGATGTTAAAACCAATCCCTACCATTGAAGAAGCATTTAACATGCTTACTCAAGATGAGACACAAAAGTCCATTAAACCGGTGACCAAGAGAGATACTGTAGCTTTCCACGCGACTGCTTTTTTCATTCCTGAGGATAGTACTTATGTTGCGGCTTATGGTACTGCTCGATCTACTCAGCGACCAGTGTGCACGCATTGTGGTAAATAAGGTCACACTGTTCAAAAGTGCTTTAAACTACATGGGTTTCCTCCGGGTTATAGGACCAATAATTCTCAGTTTAAGAATCCATATACTCAGAAAGGTACATAGTTTCCTCAGCAAGTGCCACAACAAATGCAAATCACCACAACTCCAAATGCAACTCAGCAACCTAATGTTATTGCAAATGTGTATTCTGCAGTTGGTCAGACATATTATCAGTCTCCACAACCGATGCTCTCTTATCCTAAAGATGTCCGACCTAATATCACTCTTGAGGAGCTCACACCACAAAAACTTCAGCAACTAATATCTCAGTTTAATACTCAGGTTCGAGTTCCAGAACATTCAGTTCCTTCCTCACATGCTACTATCACAGACTATGGTGTCATGGCTACTACATCTACTTCTGGTACTATTCTTTTTTCATCTACTAGCCTTAAATTTGATCATCACATTCTTACTTTTCAAAACCATTCTTTGTCTACTATTCCCACTTTCTTACCTCCTGATGTTTGGATCATAGATAATGGGGTTTCCAGTCATGTTTGTTCTGATCATGCAATGTTTACTGAACTTACACCGGTTTCTAACATTACAGTGACATTACCTAATGGTACTAGAGTTCCTATTTCACACAAAGGCACAATACATATCACACCTTCATTGATTTTGCATCATGTCTTGCATGTTCCTGATTTCAAATTCAATCTTATCAGTGTTAGTTGTTTGTTGAGAACTTTTTTTTGCTTTGCTCATTTTTTCTCCAGTGGTTGTTTACCACAATCTCTACATTCTTGAGAATGCAACCCTCTCCTCATCATCTACACCCGTTTCTCTTTGTGGTTCTGTTTTGAGGGGGGTATATTAAGATGGTTAGGATGATTATCTCATTAAACCGGTTATTTAGAATGGTTGAATTAAGTTTGGTTTAAGTCTCCTTTAGCTTGACCAGTGTATATAACAGAATGACATTGTACATATAATTTTTTGAGCTAAATAATAAACATTTTCACATTCAATCTTCTTCATCTTCCTCTGGAATCTGAGCTTCGACATCTCCATTAATGTCGTTAATCAAAGCTTAATACTTGTCTTCTTTACCTTTTGTGTTTAAGTTGAACTCACTTGTGTGATTTCCTGATATTTAGTCAATCTCCGATCGATCGGATACATTTTTTACATTCGGAGACACACTTGATATTGAGGCTGAACTAGTTTGCAAGTTGTTACTAACATTTTCCTTTAAATAAATTTGGGACAAATTTAAAACTCTAGTAGTTGTTGATGTTGTGAATGCATAACGAGTTGTAGTTACCTCTTCAACCACTGTTTGAAACTATGTTCTATTACAATTAGTTTATAACTTCGAAAGTCAAAAGTCTATATTAATGTAAATGGGAATTTGCATAAAAGCCAAACCTTGAGTTGTGCAAGTGTAAATGAGAAGAAGGGTAGAGAGAGTTTGGTTGGCGGTAAGAAGAAATATCCTATTCTATAATATGAACTGTATAAGATTCGAATGCTTTCATTTATTTTACATGACACATTTTGACTTTAACGCCATTCGCTATACACACTTTCACACACATTCTATCCACCTAACACTAATTTGAAACTACGATAAAGTACACATTGACAACCTTAATAAGTTTTCTGTAGTGGCGATATTTCTTGGCACTAACGCTTTAAATACAACCATCTCTCAATCTCTCTAAATCATATCCTAAACAAAACGAACCGTAATAGACGCTAGAAATATCTCATTTGTACATATTTTTTTCCTTCTCTCATAGCTTTAAGAAAGTAACGTCACATAAACGTAAGGTCGTATAATACAAAGTAGAAAATTGGTGGTCATGTGCTTTGTTTATAAAACAAAACAAATCGTGGATCCACTTTTTAAATCAGAATTGGGATTGAGTGACCAACCCATAATTATTCTCCACTGCCCTACCAACGTCGATAATAACAAAAAGAGGGAAAATGGCATATTCCTACCCGAACATTCCCTAAGTGCGACAATCCATACCCGAACTTTGAGACCGTGCAAATAAAGACATGAACATTTAATTTTGATAAACACCATACCTAAACTCTTCAGTCGTTGTGAATTCATACTTTGACCTTTACGGCGTTTGTCAGACCGTTAACAGTGCTGACTGGGATGGTGAGTCACCACCGTTGAAGCAAAACGACCCCGTTTTATATGCCTCGTGGATTAATTTCTGACAAATAAAATTAATTCCCCTTTTTCCTTTATGCTTCTCTTCCCCGACACCATAGAAAATCTAGGGTTTCGAAGCTTCAAACAACGACTGCAATGTCTTCTTCCTCTAACCAAAACTCCTCCTCTGTATCAGGTTAATAATTTAGGAGTTGTTTCTTCTGTAAATTTACGGTTTCAAAGCTTCATACAGAGACTGAAAATCTTTTGATTTTTCGATTTCGACCACGAAATTGGAGAGGTCGATTTGTTGAAAGAGAGAGAGGAATGCCAAAATGTTGCAGGTGTGGAGAAGTGTCAACGATTAGGACTTCTGGAATCGCCAAAAATCCAGAAAGACTCTTCCATTGTTGTCCAAATGGAGCAGAAGGGGTGTAAGCCAAAATATGTTCTTGAGAGATTTTAAACTGTGAAATTGAGAATTTTTTTAAACTGTTTTAGGACAAATATCATTTATTCAAGTGGACAGATGAATGTATGGTTGAAGAAATTGAAGATTTGATGGCAAATATGGATGTTCTTAAAGAAGATATCTCGTGTATGAAGTCTGTTCTTGTTGGATATGAGAAGGAAATTGAAAGTCTGAAAAAAGCTGTAGCTAAATCTGAGATGGAAGGGAAGGAATTTCAGCTTAATTGCTTCAAGAATCTAATGGTGTGCCGCATTGGAATGGCAGTGTTTTACTACTACTTTGTGTCATGAAGAATGAATGTTGTTTGTGAACAACAATGCCAGTGTTTGAAGTCTTTTGTTAATGTATTCAAGTTCAGTTGTTTGCTTGCTGTTGTCGTAGATTGTAAGAAGAATTGTTCTCTTTTGTGACGCTTAATGAATGTATGATTTAACAAAAACAAAAATGACCAAGATGGTTACTGGAACAAAACAAAGTCTGATTAGATTGTAGTAGATAAGTGTAACAAAACAGACTGACAAACTACCAATGAAATGTTAGAGAACAAAGTAGCAAAACAACTAAATGAACATAAGCAACATGAATCTTCATGCAGCATCACAATAAGAAGAATTTTGACTTGGAGTCTGAGTTGGTTGACTTGGCCCTTCTCCCATACCACCAAGCGAGATCGCTTCTCCCATCTCTTGTGTGTTCGACATCCTCGCTTTCTTCTTCTTAGGTGGTCGTGGCTTGTTTGGAACTCCACCATTACGACATGAAACAGAATTATGCCCAGCCAAACGAAGAATCTGGGATTAATAATACAAAATTTCGGAACCCTAACTCAATTCTTACCTTATTTTTTGGGGGAAAATGACGAACCAAGAAGAGATAGCCGCAATTCGTCACTCAAATACTGATTCCTCAATGATTTCTTCCTGATTGAATAGCAATCTCTTCGTCGTGAAACTTCGAAACCCTATCAATGGCATCGGGGAAGAGAAGCATAAAGGACAAGGGGAAATAAGTTACACGGCGTCGTTTTATTTTTCAGATAACTAATTATCGAGCCATATAAAACAGGGTCGTTTTGCTTCAACGGTGGTGACTCATTATCCCAGTCAGCACCGTTAACGGATTGACAAACGCCGTAAAAGTCAAAGTATGAATTCACAACGACTGAAGAGTTTAGGTATGGTGTTTATCAAAATTAAATGTTCATGTCTTTATTTGCACGGTCTCAAGGTTTGGGTATGGATTGTCGCACTTAGTGAATGTTCGGGTAGGAATATGCCATTTTCCCTATTTCATTAGTAAGCTAAAAGGTAGTTGATCGTTACAGCATATATACGAAATTAGCGCCAAAACCGTTACCTTATCATAGAGATGTATTCACAATGCAATGGTTTAAGTGTTGTACGCACCAGAGATTGGCCACCAATTTTCCTTTGCTCATTTTCGTCTCAAGGATATTTGTATTATACATAAACGGAAATATACATCAGCGTCCGATAAACCGAAGACTAAATCCAAAAAAATACTTAAACAAGCCCACATGCGAGAATCATAAAGATAAAACTAAAATAAAACAAAGACTATACAAAGCTGATGTATGAATGAACTAAAGATCATAACAATCAATTTGAACTGCTTATCCAAACCAAGCTCATCAATGCTTCTAGGTGCTAATCCAGTCCATTCAACTACACTCAAATCATACATATATAGACTATAAACAGTACTAGTAGTTATATAAATTTGTATTGGAATAAATATTTATATAGCTAATTATATTCAAATCTAAATGTATATGGGAAGAAATAAAATTAAAAGATAAGGGCAAGTCAGTGTATCTTTTAACGGATTCCTCTTCTCCTCCTCCACAGAATCTGCGGAAGCTATCAACGGTCGAAACTCACGAAGTTACCAAAACACCCCCTTTAGGTCCCCTGACAAATACACGCTGGATCGTGCGAAATCGACGCCTTAACTGTCGGTAGGTCCCATTTACAGTGGCATCTTACCGTAAATAAGAGCAAAGGCAACGGGACTAAACCGGCAACAAAAACTTAAAACAAAAAGAGAAACCACAAAAAAACAGTTTGCTTCTCTTTTCCCTCTATATAACAACAACACTGACATATCAATTGCTCATTAATCACTCACTCCCTCTCTCACTGTCGGCAAACTAACCTCTTTCCTTTTCCCACTGTTACACTTTCCGGCGACTCAGGTGATATCTCCGGAGAAAATGCAGCTCCCTCCGACCATCATCTTAGCCACACTCTGCATTGTCCTACAGCTTCTGAATAGCTCATCTGCCTCTGGGATGCCAAATCGCCACGTGTCAAACTATCATTGGCTTCCCGGCGTGGCCACATGGTACGGAAATCCCAACGGCGACGGAAGCGATGGTAATGATTTCACACTCTAGCTAGTGATAAAAAGGTAGAAACTTTACTAATTACACACCTGAATTGCGATTTAAAAAAAATGCAGGAGGAGCGTGTGGGTACGGTACGTTGGTGGACGTGAAGCCGTTCCATGCGAGAGTTGGAGCTGTGAATCCTATTCTCTTCAAAAACGGTGAAGGCTGTGGAGCTTGTTACAAAGTCCGGTGCTTGGACAGGAGTATCTGTTCCCGGAGAGCCGTCACTGTTATCGTCACTGATGAGTGTCCTGGCTGCTCTAAAACCAACACTCATTTCGATCTCAGTGGCGCTGCCTTTGGTCGACTGGCTATCTCCGGAGAATCTGGCCCACTCCGCAACCGTGGTCTCATCCCCGTGATTTACCGCCGGTACATAATTACTTTATTATTATTTATTTTCTTTAAAGTCATTAAAGTTATTCTCTTTCAATAACTAACTCGTGACAGTGCACGAGCAAATTAGAAAAAGGAATTATATAGTATTTTTAGTAAGAAGCTAAACAGAGTATTAGATTTTATTGCAATTGGTGTGAATGGATTACACAATTGGTCCCTCACATTTTTGACCGTTGACCAGCTCGTCTTTCTCACTGCTCATTTTTTTATTTTGTTTCTGCATAATGACAACATTAAAAGGACGGCATGCAAGTATAGACATAAGAACATAGCGTTCCATGTGAACGAAGGATCAACTGACTTTTGGCTGTCTCTTCTGGTCGAGTTCGAAGATGGAGAAGGCGACATTGGCTCCATGCATATTCGCCAAGTACTCTCTTTTACCTCTTTAGACTTTAACTTGCCTTTTTCTTACCACAAAGTCACTTCCACTTCAAAAGGAGGTAAAGACTTAGTGGAGTGAGCACAATCATGTTCTTTATTGACCAATCTAGAAAGGCACACCACTCAAGAAGTTTACTAAAGTAACAATAAAATATAAGTGTAAAGATTGGTTTTTTATTGTGTTTGTTTGTTTAATGGTGCAGGCAGGAGCGAGGGAATGGTTAGAGATGAAGCATGTATGGGGAGCCAACTGGTGCATCATCGGAGGGCCACTTAAAGGACCATTCTCCGTCAAGCTTACCACTTTGTCCGCCGGTAGAACACTGTCGGCCACCGACGTCGTGCCTAGAAACTGGGCTCCTAAAGCAACTTACACTTCCCGCCTTAACTTCTCCCCTGTCCTCTGAAAGATTAATGTTTCCTACTACAATTTGTGTGGTCTTTTATTTTGAAGAGATAAATAGAGTGACTGCTGGCCGTAGGATGGCAATTGTAAGAAAGTGATCCCATCCGAATCCAACGGCTCTTGCGTTCTCCTCTTCATCCTTATTGTGTTGTGTGTCGGTGAGTGTGTAGGAGCCACTTTAGCCATCTCCAAAGGGGAGATAGAGCTAGGAGTAGAATTTGGTGGTGTCATGTCTTTCTTTTCCTATCTTGTTCTTGTCTTTTTCTCCTTCTATTATGGGACACTTACATAATATATCATATGAAAATTTGTCACTCTCTTCTATTGTGGGACACTAACATTATTTATCATATGAATGTTCACTATAACATTATTTGTCATATGAATGTTCACTATAACATTATTTGTCATATGAATGTTCCCTATATTTCACCTTGGAAATGATTGAGATTGGGAAAGACCTCAATGTAGTCGGTCGAGACATCAGACTTGGAAAAGATTGCGCTTGCAAATAAGTGGTTTCCAGCTGCCTGGTCACACTCCTTGGTAGGTTCTTCTTGGAGCATTAGTTTGTTTTGTGATTGCTTGTTTTTGTTGCCAAGGCAGTCTCGTCTCAGCCTAATATCTCATTAACCCTTTTATTAAGATTGGTTCTTGTTTTTGTTATAAAAGCTCGAGCTTTGAGTAGCATCGTTTTATGTATGCAGTCATATATCGTGTTCATCAATAGAGAGAAAACTCAAGTTTCTTACTTCCGTAAAGAAAAAACTATAGCTCTCATGTGTGTGTGTGTGTGTGTGGTGTGTGGGAGTCACTCAAGAAGCTTCAGGTTCCATTGTTGCATGTCCTTAATTGCTTTAGCTCCTCTAAATCGTTGTCATTGATATAGTTTTCACGTTTAGTATCTTCTTAGGTGGTCTTAGATTCTTTTAGTGAGAAACGGGATCATATGTGGAAGATATAAGTATGCAACGTATTATTCATCTCTGGGTATAATTTGTTGTATCTTGTAATGTAGGTGGTTTGAAAATTCTGAGGAGTCTGAACATCAATGGAAATTTGCAAACGATGATTTTTTTAGAGGCAAGCCTGAGCGTGTGAACAAGCTTAGTTAGCTACTGATATACGCATCTCCTTGTCCTTTTCCTTCTAACTCCAAAATGAATGGCGATTTTTTTTTTTGTTTGAATGAAAAAGGTTTTGGCAAAAGCGTGAACGGCAGGATTCGAACCTGCGCGGGCAAAGCCCACATGATTTCTAGTCATGCCCGATAACCACTCCGGCACGTCCACTTCTGGATGAATGACGATTTGACTTGAACAATTAGTGCTAAAATATCCAGATGACATCGAGAGAAAGTTCATACATGTAACATGTTAACAACAGACTCATAGTGATTATTTGTATTTATCTTATGCAAATTGAAATATTTGCGTTCATAACCCAAGATATTACAACTCAAGTTGCATTATATATACCCATCAATAATACGTTGCCAGATTTGAGGTTTTGCTCATGGAGCAATTCTTTTTTTATTAATGGTTACAAACCAAAACTATACAGATCCAGAAACAGCTAAATATGTATAATTGGTCATAGCCAAAGGCAATAAATTAGTTGAAGTAGAAGAAGCAGACATGTCTTATCTACCCATAAGATGAGAGAATGACCCTTAATACCTCACAAAGCTAAATCATATTAACCATGAGATTCATATCACTATCTGTTTTCAAACTAGAATCACAAAAGAAGATGATATCTGTACTAGCATATATATACTACACATGTTCTTAATCAAAATCAAATTAATAAAGGCTTCTTCCGAAATTTGATGAGAGATGCACAAACGAAGAATATCCCAAACTCCCAGTAGAGGTGTAAAATGGTTGGGGTGTCCATGGACATGACCAGTCTAATTCAATATCGACGGTTATGGTCACGCCCAAAACTAAAATGGTCTAAATGATGTTTGAACTAATTTGGTCCGTGGTCTAAATGAGCAAAACCAAATGGACATTGGTCATGGCCAAATTATTAAAAACTTAGGGTTAAATAAATTTAAAGATTTTTCATTACATTTTTTGTTACTTAGTCGACTTCAAAACAAAATCAGTTTTTTTTTGCCAAGACTGGGAAACCGCCAAAATCGTAAAATTGATTTTTCCGGCAAAACCGCAAAATCAAGTTTTACTGTCAAACCGGCAAAATCGAGGTTTACCGCAAAAACCGCACAACCGAGTTTTCCCGTTAAAACCGCAAGATCAAGTTTTACTGCGAAACCCATAAATTCGAATTTTCCCGCCAAAACGGCTTTTCGCCCAAACCACAAAACCAAATTTCCCACCAAAATCGTCAAATCGAGTTTTTCCGCTAAAACCGTAAAATTGACTTTTTCCATAAAACCGTAAAATTGACTTTTACTATCAAAACCGCAAAATCATGTTTTATTGTCAAACCCACAAAATCGAGTTTTACCGCCAAAACCACAAAACGACTTTTTCCGCCAAAACCATAAAATCGAGTTTCATGCCAAAACCGTAAAATTATTTTTTCTCGCCACAACCGCAAAATCCAGTTTTCCCGCCAAAATAGTAAAATTGATTTTTTCTGCCAAAACCGCTAAATCAACTTTTCTCGCAAAAAAACGTAAAATCGAGTTTTCCCACCAAAACAAAAATCGAGTTTTCCCGCCAAAACCACAAAACGATTGTTCCCATCAAAATGGTCCAATCTCATTTTTTTCGTCAAAACCACAAAATCTATTTCCGTGCCAAAAATTGCAAATCGGATTTTTCCGCCAAAAACCGTAAAATTGATTTTCTCGCTAAAACCGTAAATTGACTTTTCCGTCAAAACCGTAAAATCGAGTTTTACGGCTAAAACAGCAAAATCGAGTTTTAAGTAGTATTGACAACCAAATTTAGATTAAAGTAAAATGTGTTGTCCATGGTCATGTCCAAATGGACATAGTCTTTATTGGACATGAACATTTTTTGGACCATTGTCCATTTCAGTCTGACCAATTATAACCAAAAACGAAACAGTCATTCTGGACAAGCCCAAATAAGCTTTGGACAGACCATTTGACAGTACTAACTCCCAACAGTCTTATATGCACACAAACCCCATATCAAGGGAACGTTTTGTATTGTTTGCCTCCAGATTGCACATCTCTATTTAGATGTGTTAAACCCTAAACTCGATATAAACTTCGATCGACGATTAAAGCTCGTAAAGAATGAAAACAAGAAAGACACAGAACGATTGTCCACCCGGTGTTCACCACACTACTCAATTTGAATGGATGCTATACTCTTCAGGGCACTCAGTCAGCAATCCACTAGACTTAGCTCAAGCATGAGCTACTTGATCTATATCTACAATGGTGTCGCCTCCGATCAGTTACAACAACTCAACTTGATCGAAGAAAGAAGAAGGAAGACTCTCACTCTCGCTAATGAAGAAGATAAAGAATACAGCTTTATAAACTGAGTTGTTTACACTTAAAAGTTAGCAAATACGCTTTTGAAAAAAATCTGCGTTTAACTCTGTGGCGAAAATTTGGGCGATCTAGGGCTTCCAAACTTCGTCTTCACCAAGGCATCTCTCCGCCGCCGCCGAATGACTCCGGCAGGGGTTACGGCAGCCGCGGGTGCTAGAGGAGATGAGTCTAAACCAGCTACTCCTCTCTCTCAAGGAATTCATGTTACGTCTTGGGCTGGAGTAGTTCAGAGAAAGAAAAGTTTGTTAAAGTATGAGATGGAGATTACGGTCTCGGACGGTATTGGATCTGTCATGGTTCCAGATGAAGTTTTCAAGGATTCTTCTCCTCTTTGGGAGGATTTTATTATCGGGAGGTTTCTAGCTAAGGCTCCTCATGTTGCTAAAATTCATGCCATAGTCAATAAGATATGGGCTCTCGGGGATAAATCGAACTTGATTGATGTGTATGTCGTAAACGCTACAACAATGAAATTCAGAATCTGTGATTCAACGATCAGGAATCGAGTAATACGGAGAGGTATGTGGAACCTAGCCGATGTTCCTGTGGTTGTTTCAAAATGGACGCCTTTTGATGAAGAAAAGCAACCGGAAGTCACCTTTGTGCCCCTTTGGGTTCATCTCCGTAACGTACCTATGAACATGTTCTCATGGAAGGGATTAAGTTTTATCTCAAGCCCTGCAGGAGTTCCGGACAGACTCCATCCGGAGACTGCTCAATGCGTGGATTTCAAGGTCGCAAAAGTATTTGTTAAAGCTGATCTAACAAAGGAACCTCCTAAGGCAATGAAATTCAATTTCAAAGGGAATGAAACATTAGTCCAGTACTCATATCCTTGGTTACCTGCTAAGTGTATAACTTGTGGTAAATGGGGGCACCTATCAAAGGCATGCATATCAAACTCAACTGGGGAAAATGGGGTACAAGAGGATGCATTGGTTAAAGCTGCTGGAAATGCAGTGGAAAATAACACAGAAAAAGAGGTAGCGAGGGAGGAAATAGTGGCTGTAGTGGAAAATTCATCTGCAAAAGTGGTTGAAAATGTTGAATCACAAGAACAAAGTGATGCTACTGATACGTTAAAAGAAAGAGATATAGTGGAAGAAGAAAATACAGAACAAGTAGAGGCTGAGAATTTGGGAAGTGGTGATGCAGAAAAGTCGTGGATGCAGGTTTCTCCGGGAAAAATTGGTCATACACCGGATAGGAAGCGAAGTGATTTGGTGTATGGACAAGATTCGATATTATCAAATTCAAGATATTCAGTTCTCAGTTTAGCAGCAGAGGATGAGGAGATTCTGGATAATATTGAGACTAACAAAGATGGTTCAAGCGAATTAGAAGTTGGAGAAAATTCAGACTATGAGCCGGAAAATGAGGATACAACTGAGACTGAAAAAGATGTTTCTATGAATGGACAGGAACTAGAAACAGTTGAGGTTAAAACGAAATCCAAAGTGTTGGAGGTAGTTTTACCAAGACAATCTCTACCAAGAAGTTCGAAGGATAATCATAAACATATCTCAGATTTATCTGTTCAGAAAGCTAAGGAGGCAGCTCCCGGCAATCTGAATAAAAGGAACGCCAAAAAGAATCATTAATGTCAGCTTTCTTCTGGAATGTAAGAGGATTCAACAAAGTAGGTAAACATAATGTAGTTCGGGATTGGATCAACTCTAATGCATTTCAGTTCGAATGTCTGATTGAAACAAGGGTCAAGGAAAACAAAGCAATGCACATTGCATCTTCTGTTTTTCGAGACTGGTCTTTTATGTCAAATTATGAGAGTGGTCGATTGGGTAGAATTTGGATTGTTTGGAGTTCAAAGGTGAGAATCACACCATGTTTTACAAGCCGGCAATTAATGACATGTTATGTCATGATGGAAGGCATGGAGGAAGAATTTCTTTGTTCGTTTGTATATGCAGCGAACACTAAGGATGATAGACAAGATTTGTGGATGGATTTGAGGAGTCACCAAGACTCTCCTATGTTTCAAACGAAGCCATGGATAGTCTTTGGTGATTTTAATGAAATTTTGGATGTGGAGGAACATTCGGGTTATGATACATCCCCTTTGGTACCTTTGGGAATGCGAGACTTTCAAAACCTCACACAATACTGTTCTCTTACAGATATGACATACCATGGACCTCGAATGACATGGTGCAACAAGAGGGAGGAAGGTCTTATTTGTAAGAAACTAGATCGCACTTTGATGAATCCTATATGGGCAGCAAAGTACTCACAAGCATATTGTGTCTTTGAATCTGGTGGTTGTTCTGACCATTTGCGATGCCGTATCAGAATTCAAAGTGATCCGATGAAGGTTAAGCGATCATTTAAATTCACAAATTTGGTTTCGGAGTCTCCTGAATTTTTGGCGGCTGTGGAGTCTAACTGGAAAGAAACAGAGGAGTTGTATAAGTCAACTTCATCTTTACACAGATTTTCAAAGAAGTTGAAATATCTAAAGCCTATCTTACGTGAATTAACCAAAACGCAGGTGTGGAGTATTAAGAAGAAAACAAGAGAAGCTCATGCTACTCTTTGTGATTTTCAGAATCAAACAATGCTGAATTCAACAGTGGGCAACTTGAAAAATGAAGCTGAGGCATTTGATAGATGGAGTATCTTGGCAGGTATTGAGGAGAAGGTGATTAGCCAACATGCTAAGCTTCATTGGCTTAAGGTTGGAGATGGTAATAATAGACACTTTTACCAAGTGGCTACAGTCCGCAAATCTCGAAACTCAATACGTGAGCTGTGTAGAGATGTGATAGGTCAAGAGTTATCCCTATTATAAACTGCAAGTGCACAGTGATGTAGTTGTAGTACTTAGGGTATCGAAATCCACAGGGACTCTGGTCAACGATAGATAAAAACAGAAGTGATTAAACTAGAAGAAAGCAAAGATGATTAAACTAAAAGCAGAGCAGAAAAGTAAATCAGTAGCAGGTGAGTTTTGTGAGCAAGGAAGCGAAGCGTTAAGTCTAGGGAGTTCTCAGGAAATCAGGAACACAAGCAATCAATCAGTCGAAATCCAATCAGAAACTGTTCTAGAACTCAAACACAGATATAGAATTAACCAAATTCCTTTGCGAGAATTCTCTAAGTCTAAGTGCAGCAAACCAAACTTTCGTTTGCGAGAACTAACAGATTAAACCAGCTTTAATTCCAAGTTTGATATGTTCACAATCTAATTAAACCAAACTTTCGTTTGCGAGAAGTTAAATTGCTTATCTAGGTTCTTTCTAGCTAAATTAACCAACTTCCGCTGCATTAATCAGCCTAACATCATAATCTAAGTGACCAGTTCAGATTAAGCATTAAGAACAACCTAAACAAAGAACTAGCAGATATGAATCCCTACTGATTAATTAAACTATAACTCCATGAAATCCCTAATGAGAATCCCTAAACTTAACAGGTAATCTACTCAGACATAATCATTGAAACAGAAAACATCTTGAATAGAAAACCAAATATCATAAAACAAAGTAAAGATTTGGGGTTCAAAATCCTCTCTCTTTCGAGAGCAGGATCAGCCCCTAACTCTCTCTGAAAATAAAATAAGACTTAATGAAAGCGTAGCCTAAACAATGGCTTAAAAACCCTAATATAATGGTCTAAAGTCGGCTGGGGGTCTTTTTGCAAGTCTGGGAAGTTTCTGGGCAAAAACTGTAATTTCTCCAAAATGCAGATTTTTGGGCGCAGAATTGCAACGACAGTTGCACAACTGCAACGACAGTTGCACTGCAACGACAGTTGCACAACTGCAACGATAGTTGCAAGGCGAAAACGCAGCCAGTGAACTCTGTGAAATCTCTAAATAGTGCATAATTGCTCCAAATGCTCCCAAAACGTCCAATTAGGCTCCAGATGTCATTAAACTTGTAAAACACATGAAAAGACTCCAAAACATAATAAAAGATTCGATAAATAAGACATATACCATGGTTAAAACCGGTAAAATCCATGGTATATCAACTCCCCCACACTTAGCTCTTGCTTGTCCTCAAGCAAGTAGAGAACCAAAATATAAGAGAAGAAGTTTGAAAACACAGAAACTCATTTCGTCCTAGGAACTTTTGCATTCACATTCACTTAGTAAACCACTGAAAACTTCCCTACAGAACTCAAGACCACAATATACTTCCCCCACACTTAGCAACTGTCCCAAGTAAACTCCACAATCACATTCAAGCATTCAAATTCTCCCTACTGACTTCTGCAAGTATTTAAGTGCGGTCTCACCTAAGGAGTATCGATCAAAGGCACATGGATTCTTACCTAATCAGTTCTAGACCACCATACTATCTTTCTCTAGTCCATTTCTTCTCTTTCCCTTCTTTAACAACTGATTTTTCCCACATTGGGTATCATTTTATTTTTTTATCAGTGTTCTTCCCGTTATGGGGTGTACTTTGGACACATTCAATGGATCGCACATGAGATAATAGGGGTCTCTACCACTCCCATGACCACTTCGGAGTTACTAACTCATCCTCAGTTTATTATCTTTTTTTTTATAGAAGGGGAAAAGGGAATTAAATAGGAAAGGTTTACAGGCTGTGTCAGAACTAACAAGGGAATCCGACACAAAGTATACCAAGCCCTTATGTGAGAAATCTAAGTCAGTATTAAGATGAAGTCAGTAAACGGATCCTCTGATACCTGAAGTGATGTGGGTGTTCCCAGTAGGTTGATCTGTGTCTGAGTTTTCTAACAGTCATAGAGGCTCTGCAAGTCTGTCCAATGGTCACTTAGTTCCTGTTCAAGCGAAAATTTTCCTCGAAAAATCATAGTTTCATACAAATTTTGACTCAATAAAACAATTTTTTTTTTTTGAAAAACTAAGAAAACAAAAGCGTGCGTCAGTAGCTTCCCCCCCCACACTTAAACTACACTGTCCCCAGTGTAATCAAAGCATGAGCTCGGTGAAAGAATAATGAAATTGAAGAACAAACCGAAAAGTTGCAGATTACTTACCCGTCGTCACCCTGTGTCGATCGATGCCACAAGGGTGTCGATCGATGCAAGGCGATTATAGCTCACGGTTATTTAGATAACCGGTGTCTGAACTGCAATCAAATTGGTTAAACCGTAAATCGCGACTGCATCGACCGATGCACAATGTGTGTCGATCGATGCAATGCGATTAATCCTGTTTCTCTCGCCTCTGAACACACTTAAAAGAAAAAAAATCAAAATACCAAAAATCAAAACGAAAAATGAAAAACAAAAACGAACCTAATAGTGGGTTGCCTCCCACTCAGCGCTTGTTTTTAGTCATTAGCTTGACTATTGGAAGAGATTTGATTCAAGGCGGTTTCAACAGAGACTTTGAATGTCTCTGTGAATATCTCTTCATCCAAGGAGGTGTATAGGCATTATGATCATGAGGCTTTCCAAGGAATGAGAAATCAGAATCAGGGCGGGAGCGAAGCTTGGGCGGTCTACTGCGTTTTCCTGCATTCAAAACAATATGATCAGAAGGTTTAAGCTTAGATGATTTGTTCCTTACCTTTGATGCATATCTGATGTTTGGGGCTTTCTGCTTATGAGCAGTTGCAGGTACTGAAGATGTTAGAGCAGGTTCAAGAGGAACTGCCATCTTCTTCTTTCCACTATCAGATACTGTATTTCCACCAATCTGAACTTCTTCTTTCAGATCACCTTCAGTGGAGATCATCTTTTTTGCATGAACTCGCGAAGCTTCAACTGGTGGTATTTCATTCACCTTTTTATCCATCACTTTCATGCAGTTAGCCACTTCTAGCTCTTGTCTGGAAGGTTTAGGAACCTTAGGATATGGCACTGGGGGCTTGTAAGCTCGTTCTGGCACTGTTGTAGGTTTCTGGACATGTGTGCGTTCTGTGTCGATCGTTTCATAATGTGTGTCGATCGATGCAAGGCGATTATGTTTCTCGAAAGAACTCGAAATTGCCGTCAGAATGGCGTGTCGATCGTCACTAAGGGGGTGTCGATCGATGCATGTATCAGGCAGACAATATTCATCCAGAAAATCCGAGATTATGCTCTCTTCTTCACCTAGCAACTCAATCTCATCCTTTAAGGTCACAACTTTGATGGATCTGTGCTCTTCAGCTTTCCTAGCTTCATTATGCCTTTGTATTGCTCCTTCTGTCTGCTGAACTTGGATATCTAGCTTCTTAAAATGTGTGCTCAAGTATTCAAGCTTCCCATTCAGACTTTCATGTATAGCTTCCAGGTTCCTGTCAAAGTTTGCAGCAGTCTTAGCCTGATCCTCTAGCAACTGCTCCATCATGGCTTCTATTTTGCACTCATAAGCTCTGTTTTCTTGGAATCCATAATCTCTGGTGAATGAATAGGAGCCATAGCCTCTGCGGAACGAGTTATTCTGCTGATTTTCCGACATCCGTCCCATCATTCCCATCATTCTTTCGCGATGTGTCGATCGATGCAGAGTAGCGTCGATCGATGCAAGCTCGAGAATGCAACGATCGACACAAAGGACCGTGTCGATCGATGCAGGGCGATTCTAGGCGTACCTGAAACGCAAAAACAGAAAAAGAAAAAAAATTAGTAGCAAAAAATTAAAAACGAAAATCCTAGTCTAAACCCTAAGTTCAAATCTATCGAGGACTCAAAAGAGTCCCCGGCAACGGCGTCAAAAACTTGATAGGTCAAGAGTTATCCCTATTCTAAACTGCAAGTGCACAGTGATGTAGTTGTAGTACTTAGGGTATCGAAATCCACAGGGACTCTGGTCAACGATAGATAAAAACAGAAGTGATTAAACTAGGAGAAAGCAAAGATGATTAAACTAAAAGCAGAGCAGAAAAGTAAATCAGTAGCAGGTGAGTTTTGTGAGCAAGGAAGCGAAGCGTTAAGTCTAGGGAGTTCTCAGGAAATCAGGAACACAAGCAATCAATCAGTCGAAATCCAATCAGAAACTGTTCTAGAACTCAAACACAGATATAGAATTAACCAAATTCCTTTGCGAGAATTCTCTAAGTCTAAGTGCAGTAAACCAAACTTTCGTTTGCGAGAACTAACAGATTAAACCAGCTTTAATTCCAAGTTTGATATGTTCACAATCTAATTAAACCAAACTTTCGTTCGCGAGAAGTTAAATTGCTTATCTAGGTTCTTTCTAGCTAAATTAACCAACTTCCGCTGCATTAATCAGCCTAACATCATAATCTAAGTGGCCAGTTCAGATTAAGCATTAAGAACAACCTAAACAAAGAACTAGCAGATATGAATCCCTACTGATTAATTAAACTATAACTCCATGAAATCCCTAATGAGAATCCCTAAACTTAACAGGTAATCTACTCAGACATAATCATTGAAACAGAAAACATCTTGAATAGAAAACCAAATATCATAAAACAAAGTAAATATTTGGGGTTCAAAATCCTCTCTCTTTCGAGAGCAGGATCAGCCCCTAACTCTCTCTGAAAATAAAATAAGACTTAATGAAAGCGTAGCCTAAACAAAGGCTTAAAAACCCTAATATAATGGTCTAAAGTCGGCTGGGGGTCTTTTTGCAAGTCTGGGAAGTTTCTGGGCAAAAACTGTAATTTCTCCAAAATGCAGATTTTTGGGCGCAGAATTGCAACGACAGTTGCACAACTGCAACGATAGTTGCAAGGCGAAAACGCAGCCAGTGAACTCTGTGAAGTCTCTAAATAGTGCAGAATTGCTCCAAATGCTCCCAAAACGTCCAATTAGGCTCCAGATGTCATTAAACTTGTAAAACACATGAAAAGACTCCAAAACATAATAAAAGATTCGATAAATAAGACATATACCATGGTTAAAACCGGTAAAATCCATGGTATATCAAGATGATGGCTCGATTGCGGATACTCAGGAGGACATTAAAAAGGAGGTTGTGGATTATTTTCAGACTTTTCTCATGTATAAAATGGAGGATTTCCAGAACATCACAGAGGTAGAGATAAAAGGGCTACTGAATTTTGAATGTCAAGATCAGGATAAGGAGAACCTAATAAAAGAAGTGACAGAAGACGAGATCAGGAAGGTGTTGTTCGCCATGGCTTCTAACAAATCGCCTGGGCCTGACGGATTCACATGTGAGTTCTATAAGGCTTCTTGGGCGATCATAAGCAACGATTTCGTGAAAGCAGTTCAATCCTTTTTCGAGTTTGGTTTTCTACCAAAAGGAGTAAACTCTACAATTCTTGCTCTTATTCCGAAAAAGGAGGAATCAATACACATCAAAGACTTCCGGCCTATATCATGTTGTAACGTTATCTACAAGGTTATATCGAAAATCATAGCTAATCGTCTTAAAAAAATGCTGCCCAAGTTCATCTCGCCGAACCAGTCAACTTTTGTGAAAGATAGGCTATTGATGGAAAATGTTTTGCTTGCTTCCGAGCTGGTCAAGAGCTACCATAAGGATAACATTGCATCCAGATGTGCACTGAAAATTGATATCTCCAAGGCTTTTGATTCGGTGCAGTGGCCTTTCCCGATCAATATTTTCAGAGCACTAAAATTTCCAGAGAAGTTTATACTATGGATAGAGAAATGTATCACTTCGGAAAGCTTTTCGGTTCAGGTTAATGGCGAGTTAGCAGGGTATTTTCAAAGTGAAAGAGGGCTTTGCCAGGGATGCTCATTGTCTCCGTATCTCTTTGTGATGTGTATTAAGGTTCTGTCCAAAATGCTTGATAAAGCGGCTACGGAAAGGCAGATTGGATATCATTCGTATTGTCAGGGTCTGCAACTTACACACTTGTGTTTCGCTGATGATCTGCTTGTTTTTCTGATGGAAAGTTGAAATCGATAGAAGGTATTCTCCAGGTTTTCAAGCAGTTTGCGAGAATCTCGGGTTTAAAAACAAGCATGGAGAAATCAATTATCTATATGGCAGATGTAGCTGAAAAGGATGCGATCCTGGAGCACTTCACTTTTGCGTCTGGAGACCTTCCAGTAAGATACTTGGGTCTTCCCCTGATGACTAAAAAAATTAGTGTCAATGATTATACGCCTTTGATTGAAAAGATTCGAGCTCGAATAAGTTTCTGGACAACTCGCCACCTTTCTTTCGCAGGAAGATTGCAACTCATAGGCTCAGTTATTCACAGCCTCACGAACTTCTGGATATCCGCCTTTCGTCTACCAAAAGCTTGTATCAAAGAAATTGATTCTCTTTGTGCAGCATTTCTTTGGTCTGGCCCAGAGCTAAACACCAAAAAAGCTAAGGTCTGGCATGATGTGTCGAAACCCAAAGAAGAGGGTGGCCTGGGATTAAAATCGATTGCAGAAGCTAATGATGTTAGCTGTCTAAAACTTGTTTGGAGAATTCTTTCAGCACCTGAGTCCCTGTGGGTGAGATGGATTCAAAAGTACTTAGTTCGGAAAGCTTCTTTTTGGTCTGTAAATGAGAAGAGCAGCCTCGGATCTTCGGATGTGGAAGAAGGTGTTAAAATGCAGATCCCTAGTTGCGTCTTTTACTAAGGTGGATATCGAAAGTGGGGCAAATGCATCTTTTTGGTTTGATATTTGGTCTCCTTTGGGAAAACTGATTGATCTTGTTGGTGTGAGAGGATGTATTGATATGGGTATCAATTTGAATGCAACCGTTGAAACCGCAGTACGACGACATCGAGGAAGGCGACATAGACAAGAAATTCTCAACCAAATTGAAGATGAGTTGCAGAGAATTATAGACAGAGGTCTGACTGAGGCTCGGGACACAAGGTTATGGCGCATGGAAAATAATCAATACCAGCCGAGTTTCAGCACCAAAGCAACGTGGAAACAGACCCGCCAAGTGCAGCAACACGTTGACTGGTATAAAAGCATCTGGTTTGCTTATGCAACTCCCAAATTCAGCTTCGTTGCATGGCTTGCCACACGAAACAGACTTTCCACAGGGGATAGAATGAATCATTGGAACACAAGCATTGACCCAACATGTATCTTCTGCCAAGCGCAGGTGGAAAACAAGGATCATCTATTTTTCCAGTGCACTTTTACAGGGGAAATCTGGGCAGAACTGACATCTAATCTCTTTGGTGAAAGCTTCTCTCATGGTTGGAATGATATTCACTTGGCTTTGGCGGATACTGCTCAAGAAAAAAACCAATTGTCCCTCCGACGTTACCTCTTTCAAGCCTCTATTCATACAATTTGGAGAGAACGAAATGCAAGAATGCATGGTGACAACTCTCTCCCTGCCGCAGCTCTGATCAAAACCATAGACAAGTTGGTTCGAAACAGGCTCTTTTCACTCATAAAGATGAGAATCACTCGATACTCTGCAATTTTGCAGGATTGGTTTCGGTTGCAGACCACGTACTGAGTTAATAGATTAGATCATCTCTTTCTATTTCAACTTAAGAAGCATTCTTTGTACAAAAGGATATTTGTTTTTGAATAAATTTAACATATATTCAAAAAAAAAAATGGAACACATGAGACTCACATGCTCTGGGTCAGACTTCTAAAGTTAGAATCCTCTTCTTCTTTGAGAGACTCCTAAACACGTGAAAAAGATCAGTCGGATAAATGGACACAGACTTTTTTTTTAACACTGTAATATTAAAATCATTCGAGAATTCCAATATGGTACAAAGTCTGAAATTAAAACCGAAGAGAAAGGCTTAGCTAAGAAAAACAGAGGACAATACCAGTAGGTATATAAGTGATTATGAAGAACAGAACATCCCAACCAAAGCAATGTCCTGATGTGGTGGAGAGTGATATTTGCGGCCTCAAACAACGGCCTAAGAAACCACTAGATATTCAGAGATAGAGATCAACCTGTGATACTTTCAAGATCCAAGAGAGGACGTAACCATCCAGGGCTACCTCTCGCCATATAGTCTCGATGACGATGGTCCCTTGTTACGCTTACTGCGATAGAGTCCGCAGCAGTGTTTCTCTGCGGCGACGCATATGCAAAGCTCCATTGGTTGATTTGTTGTAGTTTTAAGAAAATGTTATTGATCCACGAAGATTGTCCAGGGAAGCACATAGGTTGGAGTAGTGTCTCTCTGGCAAGTTCGAAAGAAGATTCAAAAGTGACATTTTCCAGATTAAGGTTGATTGTACTTTCTATAGCCCAGAACAGAGTTATTAGTTCAGCTTCCCTTTTCGTTGATGTCCGAGCGAACTCATGACGGCTGTGGAAGAGAGTGTTTCCATCTTGGTTACGGATTAGCCAAGCAGCACCGACAGTATGAGAATATTGGCACCAAGACATACCGATATTGCATTTCACCGAGTCATCGATTGGTTTTTTCTAGCCCTCTGATATATCATGGTTTTTACCCATTTTATGCCATGATATAGTTGTGTTTGTAGTGTCTTTTGTGTTATTTTAGAGTCTTTTACAGGTATAATCAGGTTTGGAGCATATTTTGTGATTTTGGCACTTTTTGGAGATTTTTGGAGTGTTTGGCCGAGAGATAGAGTTCACTGTCCGAAACAGAGAAAGGTGTCGATCGTTGCATGCCTAGCATCGATCGATGCACCAGCGAGATGGGCCAAAACTCGGCGGTTTAGAAGAATCAAGATATTGCACTTTGATCCAGAAGTTCCTGATATTTACAAAGAAGCCCCTGGCCGAGATTATACCTATATAATTAAGTTTTAGCTGTTTTTATTAGATACACTTTCATAATTAGAGCTAAGAGATTTTTAGAGCTTTTGGGGCTGATCTATTTCCTGTATTCACTTATTTTGGAGAAGATTTCGAACCCCTTTATCTATTTAATTTCTTATATGCAATCTATTATTTCTATGATTATGTTTTCATCAATCATGTCTGAGTAGATCCATAGTTAGGCTTAGGGTTTCTCATTAGGGTTTGATGACTTGCTAGACTTGTTTGATTCAGTTAAGGATTCATATGATTAGAATGTTCTTCAAACTAGATTGTGCTTAAAGCTAGTTCTAACCTGATCAATTAGAATCTAGATCTTAGGTTGCTAAATTCGACACGAGAGTGTGTTTTAGAATCTGAACTATTTAGGTTGAGCAATTAAATTATTCGCAAAGAGATTTGGTTTAGTTTAATTGTGAACATATCGAACTTGAACTTAATGCTAGTTTAATCTGTTAGTAATTGCAAAGAGATTTGGGTTACTGCACTTAGACTTAGAGAGTTTTCGCAAAGAGATTTGGTTAATTCTATTTCCGTGATTTGAGTTCTAGAACTGAGTTTAATTAGACCCTGACTGATTAGCTTGTCTGCTTGTCTGATTTCCTGAGAATACCCTAGGCTTGACGCTTTTAGTTTATTGCTTTCACAACCAACTTGCTACTGTTTACTTTCTTGCTTCGCAATTTATTTACTTCACCATCTGCTTATTTCTAGTATTAGTCTCTACTGTTCTGATCTATCGAGACCTAGTGTCCCTGTGGATTCGATAACCCTATATACTACTTTGACATTGTTGTTCACTTGCAGTTTAGAATAGGGGTTAATTCTTGACCTATCAAGTTTTTGGCGCCGTTGCCGGGGACTCTTTGAGTCTTCGATAGGATCGAACTTAGGGTTTTTACTAGGATTTTTATTTTTGTTTTTGGTTACTTGTTTTTCTTGTTTTCTGCGTTTCAGGTACGCATGATCGCCCTGCATCGATCGACACGGTCCTGTGTGTCGATCGTCACATCTTCGAGCCTGCATCGATCGACGCTTCTCTTGCATCGATCGACACAAAGCGAAATCAGTGATACCGAGAGCTCGAGCATTTAGCAAGGTTTTTCTCTATGGAACCTGTGATTCTGATTCGCGACGAGAACGGCATTTTACGAGACCAAGAGGGTCATATATGTAACGCGAAGGGTCAGAAACTGGATGGGGAAGGAAACCTCATCATACCAGATGTTGCCGTGGGCGCGGAGCATCGACGAGAGGATGGTCACAAGAAGACACTAGCTGATTATAACAGACCAGATATATTCTATGCTAATCGGTCTGCGATTCGACCACCTCCGTTCACCAGAGCTGAGTTTAGGATGAAACCAGAGTACTACGCATTGGTTGGACAGTATCAGTTCCATGGTCTCTCAAGCGAGCATCCTATGGATCACATAGACACATTTGAGGAATTGGCTAGCAGTATCACGGCTGAAGGAGTTTCTTCTGATTATATTTTCTGTAAGCTCTTCCCATTCTCTCTTAAAGGAGATGCAACTTACTGGCTGAGACAGCTAGAACCAGGATCTTTGACCACTTGGGAAGCAGTCAAGAAGGAGTTCCTTAGACATTTTTATGACGATGCGTTATCCGAGCAGCTTAGGCATGACATCCTGACATTCAAGCAGCAGCCTACAGAGCCTTTTAGAGCAGCTTGGATGAGATTCAAGATGTACCAGAGAGATTGTCCACACCATGGATTCTCTGAGGTACAGTTTCTGAGTGCCTTTTTCAGGGGTTTGGATTTTTGGTATCAGAGAGCTATGGACACAGGAAGTGATGGGAACTTCTATACCAAGATTCCAGAAGAAGCTAAAGAGCTTATTAAGAACTTGATGACTAGCTATAGTGTCAAGAATGCTGACATGGAGAGGCAGAAGTCTAGTAGCAATGATGATAGCTTGCAGATAGCTGATTTAAGGGACAAGATGGATTATATCCACAACATGGTAGTAGCTGGAGAATCTGTAGAAGTGAATTATTTAGATGGAGCTGAACATACATCTAGAAATCAACAGAGACAAGCTCCGAGAGCGAATGATTATGGCTATTCACCTCACCAAGCTCCACCCACTAAAGAGCAGACAAAGATTGAGTCTATGCTTGAGCAGCTACTTCTTGGACAGAACAAGATGACGCAGGATCTGAATGGAAAGATGGACTTCATATATGAGGATCTGAGTGGAAAATTGAAAACCTTGACAAGCAGAGTTGACAATCTGGATGTTAGGATGACGCAAGTGGAAACCAGTATACAGACAGAGCCTGTTAAAGCAGCTTCGGCAGAAGAAGAAGCTGAGCAAAATCGAGAAACTGAAGTTCAGGAACTAGAAAATCCGAGAGAAATTCAGGACGTTCGCCATGCATCGATCGATACAAATGTGCATCGATCGACACATCCTGCGAGTGTCAATGTCGATCATCACCATTTCAGCAACGATCGACACCATGGGCGTGAGCAGTCAATTTGCCCAGAAAAGCTGAATGCTGATACAGAGAGAGCTTACAAACCGAAGATTCCTTTCCCTAGGAAGTCCAAGCGAGGGATTCAGTTGGAAAAATGCATGGGGATAATGAGAGAAAAGCTAACTGAAACTCCACTGATTGATGCCGCAAAAACCAATCCAATGATGCAAACATGTGTTACACACATCCTCTCTAGTAACATGACTGAAGAAGAAGGATGCTTGATGGTCTCAGAAGTATGTGATGTTGTTGCTAATGGTAGGGTTCCTGAGAAGCTAAAGGATCCAGGAGGTTTTATGATAAACTGCTCTATCTATAGAGACAAATTTCAGAGGGCGTTGTGTGATCTCGGCTCAAGTATAAATCTCATGCCGTATTCTGTGGCTATGAGATTGGGACTAATGAACTTCCAACCTACTAGGATCTCTTTAGTCCTAGCTGATCGATCAAGGAGACATCCAGAAGGAATTCTTGAGAACATCCCTCTTAGAGTTGGAAATTACTTTATTCCAACGGACTTTGTGGTACTGAAGTATGAGGTTGAGCCTGACGATCCTCTACTGCTTGGTAGATCCTTTTTAGCCACTGCTGGGGCTGTGATTGATGTACGCCATGGATTGATTGATCTCCACCTGGGAGATAAGCCTTTGCAGTTCAAGATGGATGAATTGAAGAAACCCACCATTGATGGACAGAGTTTCAGCATTGATACAAAACTAGAAGCTGAGATTGGAGAGAAGAAGGTGGCGGTTCCTCTTGAACCTGCTCTAACATCTTCAGTACCTGCAATTGCTCATAAGCAGAAAACTCCAGACCTTTTATTTCCACCAAAGGTAAGGCACAAATCATCTCAGCTTAAACATCCTAACCGCATTGCTTTAAATGCAAAACAACACAATATCCCACCCAAGCTTCGCTCGTGCCCTGATTCTGTTGGTTCTTTCCTTGGGAGATCCCATGATCCGAATGCTTACTCGCCACCTTGGATGAGGAGACTTGAACAGAGACAGAAAAAGTCTCTGTCGAGATCTCTTGGTGCCTGAAAGATCTTGTGCGTCCGGTCAAGCTAATGACCTTAAACAAGCGCTGAGTGGGAGGCAACCCACTGTTTTCGTTTTTGCATTTTGATTTTAGTATTTTCATAGGATTTTACGCTTGTTTCTGGTTTTGGTGAGTTTTGTTTGCAGGTCTCGTATTAAAACGCAGTGCGTCGATCGACACACCATTGTGTCGATCGTCACAATACGAAAGAATCGCATTGCAGCGATCGTTGCGGTCCTGAGCAACGATCGATCCCCAACGAAAATCGCACAGCAACGGTCGGTGCACCTAGTGCAACGATCGATGCCTGACTGCGACAGAGGTAAGAACCCGAGAGAACTAACCATTCCATTAACAAATTTTTGTTTTCTTTCTTTTAACCGATCCCTTGCTTGACACTACTGGGGACAGTGTGTCTTAAGTGTGGGGGAGGTTCTACTAATTACTTTCTTTTGTTTTCTTAGAGTCAGTTAAATTTTAAAAATTTGTTTTTCGAGTCAAAATTTGTTTAAGTAGGAAACAATAATTTTTTGAGAAGATTAGCAGCATTTGCAGGAACTTAAGTGACCATTGAGATGAAGCTGCAGATCATCTATGACTATTAGAAAACCCAGACACAGATCAGCCTACTGAGAACACCCACATCGCTTCAGGTATCAGAGGATCTTTTACTGACTTCAATTTAATCCTAACTTTAGATTTCTCACCTAAGGGCTTGGTATACTTTATGTCGGACTCCCTTGCTGGTTCTGACACAGCCTGTAAACATGTCCTATTTGGTTCCCTTCTCCCCTTCCATAAAGTAAAAAAAAAAAAAAAGTAATAAACTGCGGATGAGTTAGTAACTCCGAAGTGGTCATGGGAATGGTAGCAAACACTATTTTCTCTCATGTGATCCATGGAATGTGTCCAAAGTACACCCCAAAACGGGAAGAACACTGATAAAAAAAAAAATGATACCCAGTGGGGAAAAATCAGTTGTTAAGGGAGGGAAAGAGAAGAAAGGGACTAAAGAAAGATAGTTTGGTGGTCTAGAGCTGGCAAGGTAAGAATCCATGTGCCTTTAGATCGATACCCCTTAGGTGAGACCGCACTTAAATATATGCAGAAGTCAGTAGGGAGAATTTGAATGCGTGAATGTGATTGTGGAGTTTACTTAGGACAGTTGCTAAGTGTGGGGGAAGTATATGTTGGTCTTGATGTCTGCAGGTTGATTCTTTCATGTGGATTACTAAGGGGAATCTGAATGCTGCTGCTTCTACGACAAAATGAGTTTCTGAAGAGTTTTCAAACCTCTTCACTGTTGGAATTGTGTCCAGCAATCTCTGTACTGTCTCTATAACGTAAGAGTATGTCAGTGATCAGACATAAGTCATACAATACTGGGGGTCATGATGGCTTGCTAGAGTCCGCTCATGATCTATAAGTCTTGGACTTATTGCCTTTATTGTATGATCCCATATGGGTCACACGCTTAAGCTAGCAGGAAATAATGTTGGAACGGCATAGCAGAAGTACGACAAAAGTGCTAGGCATTTGTCGTACTAAGAGAGAATGAATAATGGGTCTGATTAAATGGAATTTAATCAGATTGGGCCCAAAAGCCCAAAAGGGAAAGAGAAGGCTTTTAATGACTAAAAGCCAAAGTCTCTTCCTCTCAAACCCAACCCTAGCCGCGATTCTCCTCCTCTCTCTGCGCCTCTCTTCCTTGTGGTCTAGCAGCCAATTTCCGGTGATTGCGTGTGTGAGCCTTTGGAGGATCCATCTCTCGGTGTATCTCCCTGATCATTGACTTGTTCATCAATTCCGCTGCAAACAAACAGGTAAAAGGTGAGATCATATGTTTCTAAATAAGAACACCTAGATCTAATGCATGTTTAGGTTGATATCAATATGAGAATTGAATCAGGATCAACCAAAACTTCCAACAGTGGTATCAGAGCCATTGGTTCTTAGGTTTCTTGTTTTAGATTCATTGTTTAGGTTGTTTATTCTGTTTAGATGTGTTTTGAATCCATTACTGATAAGAAAAACACATAAGAAACTGAATTAAATCCTGAACAAACACTTGAATCACAAAACCGAGCTATATGACTCGGGTTTTGTTGATTGGCCAAGGTGTGATCGACCGGCTTGGCCGGTTTGGTGATTGGCCTCGGGAACGGACGGTCGGACGCGGTTGGATCGGACGGTCGGGATCGACCGGTCAGACGATCGGACGATCGATCGCAGTCGATCGTTGCGTCGCGTCCCGGCTGTCGCGAGCATCGCGTCCCGATCGCTCGGCGATCATGGAGCGTGCGTCTGTCCCGTCCGCGTCCCAGCACCGTCCCGAACGTCCCGTTGAACCGTCCCGAGCATGCCGAGTGTGTCGATCTCGGATCATGGCGCACGGCTTGCGGCTGGACGATCATTGCTTGATCCGAAAGCTAGGGTTGAGAGTGTTCACGGTTCAACCGGTCCGATTTCGGTTAGCTGGTTCGGTTTAAAACTTAAATTAAAATCAATCGTTCTGGTTTAATAAACAGATTTAATAATTTTATTAAATCTGGTTAAACCGGAATAAGAAATCCAATGTCGAAAGAAATATTGGATTTAGTGCCTAAACCAGGAATTTCTAATTTGATTTGGTTGGACCAAGTAAATTGAGAAATTCCGGTTTAGTAAATAACCGGTTGACAATTGTGGTCGTCGTAGTAATTAAAACTTGGTTAGACCAGTTTTAATGAACCAGACCGGTTATGTCAATTAATTGGACAATTGGGTCATGTCTTGGACATGGACCAATTCTTGGGCCTCGGGCCAAGAAGTTAAAACAATTGGGCCAGTTAATTGAGTCTTTCTTCAGAATAATTTAAAATCTATTTTATAAAATTATAAAGTCGTTTTTAAATTAAAGTTTCCGAAATTTTGAAATTAGAAAGTTTCTTAAAATAGAATTTTCTGAATTTGCGGGTTTTGGATTTTAAAAGAAGTTTCTAAAGTTAGAAAGTTTCCGGTTTTAGAAAGTTTCCAATTTTAGAAAGTTTCTAAAAATAGTAGGTTTCCATAAATAGAAAGTTTCCCGAAATAGTATCCCGAAATAGTAATCTTCTATTTTGGGAATGATTTTAATAAACCTACGAACCTCAAACAATATCAAGCGTTGGATGTCTTGTCCAGGCTATGTCAGCTGTCAAAGCCCATTCAATTGCATTCATGGCCTTACAGTGTGAGGATGTCTGCTTTTGCGTGGGTAAGACGGTTTGTGATTCATAAATGTCATTGGGAGTCCCAGACATTAATGATTACATGACTGTATAGTCCGGTTTTCTTGACTAGGCCATCGGGAGTCCCGGGCCTTGAGACATCAGAGTGGATTGGGCCTCGGGCCCAGATTCACAACCAAGAGTTATATCACGGATATAATTAGCCGATATAGGGCTTACCGATATAAGCCAAGGTTGGGTGACGGCCAGTGGCCCACTTTAATCTTAGTTATATGTGGATCTTGGAATCATTATATTCTATTGAGGGTAACTTAGGTTATTGAATATAATGCGTGATTAATCATATTAAATTTTAATATGAGATTAGTCATTTTGAACATAATAACTAATAACCTTTTTATTTATATATTTCAGATATGACTACTACAAGCACACAAAACACATTCTCGATCCGGTCTGTTCTCGAGAAGGAGAAGCTGACTGGAACGAACTTCCTGACATGGTCAAGGAACTTGAGGCTGGTCCTCAAGCAGGAGAAGAAGGATTACGTCCTTCGAGATCCCCTCCCCGAGAGGCCTCTTGCCAATGCTGCCAGGACTCTGCACAATGCTTGGGAAAAGCATTCGTCAGATGAAAATGATGTTTATTGCCTGATGTTGGTGACAATGACTCCTGAGCTGCAAAAACAGTTCGAAAGTGTATTGTCTCCAATCGAGATCATGGCAAGCCTGAAATCGCTTTTTCAGGAGCAGGCTAGGACCGAGAGGTTCCAGACAGTTAAGAACCTCTTGGACTGTAAGTTGGCTGCGAATGCGGCAGTGAGTCCTCATGTGTTGAAGATGATGGGTTATCTCGATCATCTTCACAAACTCGACTGCCCAATCAGCCAGGAACTTGCCTGCGACATCATTCTGCAGTCTTTACCTGCAAGCTATGATCAGTTCATTCTGAACTTTAACATGCATGGCTTGAGTAAGACACTGCCTGAGCTTCACGAAATGCTCAAGACTGCAGAGCCCAACTTGAAGAAAACCGCCAAGGACCCCAATGTACTTATGGTACAAAAGGGCAAGGGGTTTAAGAAGTCTTCTGCTAAGGATAAGGGAAAGGCCAAGGGTGTCCAAGTCGAGGACAAGGACACGCCAAAGCCCAAGCCCAAGTCCAAGGCTGGGCCAACTGACATGTGCAGGTTCTGCAAAGAACTGTGGCATTGGAGAAGAGATTGTAAGAAATTCCAGGAAGGTCTAAAGGAATTAAAGAAGAAGACTTTCGAGACTTCTTCATCAGGTATTTTTGTTATAGAAGTTAATACAACTACTTCTGATAATACCTCATGGGTCATGGATACTGGTTGTGGGGCTCATATTTGTACTAATATGCAGGCACTCAGCAACAGTAGAAGGCTGAAGCAAGGACAAGTGGAACTACGAGTTGGGAATGGAGCGAAAGTTTCAGCACTAGCTGTAGGAACTTACTTGTTGTCTTTACCTTCGGGATTGATTTTAGAACTTAATAATTGTTATTTTGTACCTGCTATAAGCAGAAATATTATTTCAATTTCTTTGTTGGATTTGGAAGGTTATGATTTTTCAGTTAAGAATAAATTATGTTCCTTCAATCGCAACAATTTGTTCTATGGTTCTGCCCCTCTTACGAATGGGCTTTACATACTCGATCAATCCGCGCCAATTTATAACATTAATACAAAACGGTTTAAACCTAATGAGGAAAACCGAACGTTTCTATGGCATTGTCGTTTAGGGCACATCAGCGAGAAACGCATCAAGAGGCTCCATTCGAATGGACTTCTTGGCTCATTTGACTTTGAGTCATGTGAGAAATGCGAATCCTGCATGATGGGCAAAATGACACGGGCCCCCTTTAATAAACCTAACGAGAGGGCCAGTGACTTATTGGGCCTGATACACACTGATGTGTGTGGCCCAATGTCCACAAATGCAAGAGGAAACTATCAGTACTTCATTACCTTCACTGATGATTTCAGTAGGTATGGATATGTTTATTTGATGAAACATAAGTCTGAATCTTTTGAAAAGTTCAGAGAATTCCAAAATGAAGTACATAACCAACTTGGCAAAAGCATTAAGGCTCTTCGGTCCGACCGAGGAGGAGAATACTTAAGCCAGGAATTCAGTGATCATCTGAGAGAGTGTGGGATCGTATCCCAACTCACTCCTCCTGGAACACCTCAATGGAACGGTGTATCTGAGAGGAGAAATCGGACCTTATTGGATATGGTTCGATCTATGATGAATCACACAGACCTTCCAATATCCCTTTGGGGATATGCTCTGCTAACAGCAGTGTTCACTCTAAATAGAGCGCCATCAAAAGCAGTAGCAAAGACACCATATGAATTATGGACTGGAGAAGCTCCAGTGCTGTCTTATCTAAGAATTTGGGGTTGTGAAGCCTATGTTAAGAGATTAATCTCAGATAAGCTTACACCAAAATCTGATAAATGCTACTTCATTGGTTATCCACGGGAAACCAAGGCTTATTACTTCTATCTACGTTCCGAGAACAAGATTTTTGTTGCCCGGGATTGTAACTTTCTTGAAAGAGAGTTTCTCTCTAAGAAAGACAGTGGGAGTAAGGTACTGCTTGAAGAAATTCAAGATGAACAGGATACTGCTCAACCTAATGAGGAAGAGCAGCAGGAGGATCTACAAGAAATTGTAGAGCCTGAACCTGTAGTACCTGAAGTTCGAAGATCCGGGAGGATCCGTCACGAACCCGAGAGATATCAGGGATTCCTCGTGACTGACTGTCATGATCTTTTGATCATTGATGGTGATGAACCATCGAACTTCAATCAAGCCATGATGGGCCCAGATTCCTCTAAGTGGCGCAAGGCCACTGATTCCGAAATGGACTCCATGTCGGTCAACCAAGTCTTTTCGTTGGTTGACTTACCCGCTGGTGTAAAAGCCATCGAGTGCAAATGGATCTTCAAGAAGAAGATTGACGTGGATGGAAATGTCCAGATTTATAAAGCCAGGTTGGTGGCAAAAGGTTTCAGACAAGTTCAAGGTGTGGACTACGATGAAACCTATTCACCGGTGGCTATGATGAAATCTATTCGGATTCTACTAGCAACTGCAGCTTTTCATGATTATGAAATTTGGCAGATGGACGTGAAAACCGCCTTCCTGAATGGTATTCTGGAAGAGGATGTGTATATGACACAACCTGACGGTTACATAGATCCAAAGAATGCTGGGAAAGTATGCAAGCTTCATAAATCCATTTATGGATTGAAGCAAGCATCGAGGAGCTGGAATCTTCGTTTTGATGAAGCGATCAAGCAATTTGACTTCATTAGAAACGAAGAGGAACAATGCGTGTATAAGAAATCTAGTGGGAGCAAGATTGTTTTTCTTATTCTGTATGTTGATGACATACTGCTTCTCGGAAACGACGTTCCAATGCTGAAGTCGGTAAAGGACTGGCTTGGAAGTTGTTTTCCATGAAAGACATGGGTGAAGCCGCATACGTTCTTGGAATTAGGATCTATCGGGATAGACCTAAGAGGCTGATAGGCTTGTGTCAAGACTCATACATTGACAAAGTCCTACAAAGATTCAGCATGAAAGATTCCAAGAAGGGCTTCACGCCAATGGTACATGGCACAACGCTAAGCAAGAAGAATATTCCTTATGCATCTGCAATAGGATTTGTCATGTATGCCATGATCTGTACTCGTCCTGATGTTGCTTATGCATTGAGCATGACGAGTAGATACCAGTCAAATCCAGGTGAAAACCATTGGATTGCCGTAAAGAATATCTTGAAGTATCTAAGACATACTAAGGATAAGTTCTTAGTGTACGGTGGAAGTGATGTGCTTAAAGTCAGTGGATTCACGGACGCAAGTTTCCAGACAGACACAGATGATTTCCGGTCACAGTCCGGTTATGTCTTTTGTCTGAATGGCGGTGCAGTAAGTTGGAGAAGCTCCAAGCAGGACACCGTTGCTGATTCCACTACAGAAGCTGAATATATCGCCGCCTCAGAAGCAGCGAAGGAAGCTGTTTGGATACGAAAGTTCATTATGGAACTAGGTGTGATACCAGATGCGGCTGAGCCTCTGGCACTGTTTTGTGACAACAATGGTGCTATAGCTCAGGCAAAGGAACCAAGATCACACCAGAAATCCAAGCAAGTTCAAAGAAGATATCACTTGATACGTGACATCATTAATAGAAAGGAAGTCAAGATCAGCCGAGTTCCGACAGATGATAACGTCGCTGATCCGTTGACAAAGCCACTCCCAAGGCCTAAGCTCGAGTTCCTGACTGAAGCTGTAGGCATTAGAAACATTGAAATGTAATCTAAATTTGAGTGGGAGTTTTGTGAGCTTTATTTTAGTTATTTGATATGTTCTTGTAAGACATTATTTATGTTTTAATGAAATTATTATTTCAAGATTATTTTAACTGTGATGAAATAATCGTTCCAAAATGATATGAACCATTTTATAGGTCATCGAAGTAAATGATTTGATCTTGAGTCATCGAAGTCATTTAGCTTGATCATGAGATCCTATATTTGATAAATGTTTCATATCATCATGTCCCTAGTCGAAGGTTGTTGAAATTGGAACACCAACAACCGTGTAAGACTGGATTGGTACGTGACTTATGACAAAGTCTCAGTGTGTCATAGATGCTCGGCATCAAAGTCAGTACATAGGTGTATGTTGGAACATACGACCGGACAAGACCCGCTAATAAGAACTCTTCAGGATATTTATATCTGTGTCATAAGAGATTCTTACTACGACTATAGAGTATAGTCCTTAGACCTAAGTTCACATGCATGTGACTGCACATGGACTGATGCACTTTGATCATTGTCTAACGCTATCGTTCTGCGATAACTATAAGGACCTTGTTTGGGTACATCATGAAATGAGTAGTTTACAGTGATGGAACAAGATGGGATTTGTCCCTCCAATATAAATGGAGTGAATATCTCTAGGCCAATCGGAGATTTGAATACTGGAAAACGCATGGCCATGCTCAAACGGACTTTCCCGAGTCGTTTGTATTGTCAGTGTCAAATCAGAGTCCGATGAACAAGATTAGGCTTTATAAGGATGACACTAATCTTGCCTTATGACTAATCGAGATATTGAGACGAAAGGGATTATGAATACAGAGATTCCAGTTCAAGTGGGAGATTGTTGGAATTGTGTCCAGCAATCTCTGTACTGTCTCTATAACGTAAGAGTATGTCAGTGATCAGACATAAGTCATACAATACTGGGGGTCATGATGGCTTGCTAGAGTCCGCTCATGATCTATAAGTCTTGGACTTATTGCCTTTATTGTATGATCCCATATGGGTCACACGCTTAAGCTAGCAGGAAATAATGTTGGAACGGCATAGCAGAAGTACGACAAAAGTGCTAGGCATTTGTCGTACTAAGAGAGAATGAATAATGGGTCTGATTAAATGGAATTTAATCAGATTGGGCCCAAAAGCCCAAAAGGGAAAGAGAAGGCTTTTAATGACTAAAAGCCAAAGTCTCTTCCTCTCAAACCCAACCCTAGCCGCGATTCTCCTCCTCTCTCTGCGCCTCTCTTCCTTGTGGTCTAGCAGCCAATTTCCGGTGATTGCGTGTGTGAGCCTTTGGAGGATCCATCTCTCGGTGTATCTCCCTGATCATTGACCTGTTCATCAATTCCGCTGCAAACAAACAGGTAAAAGGTGAGATCATATGTTTCTAAATAAGAACACCTAGATCTAATGCATGTTTAGGTTGATATCAATATGAGAATTGAATCAGGATCAACCAAAACTTCCAACATTCACTACATTTTAGTTCTCTGTTTTGCTTGAGGGCAAGCAAAGGCTAAGTGTGGGGGAGTTGATATATCATAGTTTTTACCCATTTTATGCCATGATATAGTTGTGTTTGTAGTGTCTTTTGTGTTATTTTAGAGTCTTTTACAGGTATAATCAGGTTTGGAGCATATTTGGTGATTTTGGCACTTTTTGGAGATTTTTGGAGTGTTTGGCCGAGAGATAGAGTTCACTGTCCGAAACAGAGAAAGGTGTCGATCGTTGCATGCCTAGCATCGATCGATGCACCAGCGAGATGGGCCAAAACTCGGCGGTTTAGAAGAATCAAGATATTGCACTTTGATCCAGAATTTCCTGATATTTACAAAGAAGCCCCTGGCCGAGATTATACCTATATAATTAAGTTTTAGCTGTTTTTATTAGATACGCTTTCATACTTAGAGCTAAGAGATTTTTAGAGCTTTTGGGGCTGATCTATTTCCTGTATTCACTTATTTTGGAGAAGATTTCGAACCCCTTTATCTATTTAATTTCTTATATGCAATCTATTATTTCTATGATTATGTTTTCATCAATCATGTCTGAGTAGATCCATAGTTAGGCTTAGGGTTTCTCATTAGGGTTTGATGACTTGCTAGACTTGTTTGATTCAGTTAAGGATTCATATGATTAGAATGTTCTTCAAACTAGATTGTGTTTAAAGCTAGTTCTAACCTGATCAATTAGAATCTAGATCTTAGGTTGCTAAATTCGACACGAGAGTGTGTTTTAGAATCTGAACTATTTAGGTTGAGCAATTAAATTATTCGCAAAGAGATTTGGTTTAGTTTAATTGTGAACATATCGAACTTGAACTTAATGCTAGTTTAATCTGTTAGTAATTGCAAAGAGATTTGGGTTACTGCACTTAGACTTAGAGAGTTTTCGCAAAGAGATTTGGTTAATTCTATTTCCGTGATTTGAGTTCTAGAACTGAGTTTAATTAGACCCTGACTGATTAGCTTGTTTGCTTGTCTGATTTCCTGAGAATACCCTAGGCTTGACGCTTTTAGTTTATTGCTTTCACAACCAACTTGCTACTGTTTACTTTCTTGCTTCGCAATTTATTTACTTCACCATCTGCTTATTTCTAGTATTAGTCTCTACTGTTCTGATCTATCGAGACCTAGTGTCCCTGTGGATTCGATAACCCTATATACTACTTTGACATTGCTGTTCACTTGCAGTTTAGAATAGGGATTAATTCTTGACCTATCAAGTTTTTGGCGCCGTTGCCGGGGACTCTTTGAGTCTTCGATAGGATCGAACTTAGGGTTTTTACTAGGATTTTTATTTTTGTTTTTGGTTACTTGTTTTTCTTGTTTTCTGCGTTTCAGGTACGCCTGATCGCCCTGCATCGATCGACACGGTCCTGTGTGTCGATCGTCACATCTTCGAGCCTGCATCGATCGACGCTTCTCTTGCATCGATCGACACAAAGCGAAATTAGTGATACCGAGAGCTCGAGCATTTAGCAAGGTTTTTCTCTATGGAACCTGTGATTCTGATTCGCGACGAGAACGACATTTTACGAGACCAAGAGGGTCATATATGTAACGCGAAGGGTCAGAAACTGGATGGGGAAGGAAACCTCATCATACCAGATGTTGCCGTGGGCGCGGAGCATCGACGAGAGGATGGTCACAAGAAGACACTAGCTGATTATAACAGACCAGATATATTCTATGCTAATCGGTCTGCGATTCGACCACCTCCGTTCACCAGAGCTGAGTTTAGGATGAAACCAGAGTACTACGCATTGGTTGGACAATATCAGTTCCATGGTCTCTCAAACGAGCATCCTATGGATCACATATACACATTTGAGGAATTGGCTAGCAGTATCACAGCTGAAGGAGTTTCTTCTGATTATATTTTCTGTAAGCTCTTCCCATTCTCTCTTAAAGGAGATGCAACTTACTGGCTGAGACAGCTAGAACCAGGATCTTTGACCACTTGGGAAGCAGTCAAGAAGGAGTTCCTTATACATTTTTATGACGATGCGTTATCCGAGCAGCTTAGGCATGACATCCTGACATTCAAGCAGCAGCCTACAGAGCCTTTTAGAGCAGCTTGGATGAGATTCAAGATGTACCAGAGAGATTGTCCACACCATGGATTCTCTGAGGTACAGCTTCTGAGTGCCTTTTTCAGGGGTTTGGATTTTTGGTATCAGAGAGCTATGGACACAGGAAGTGATGGGAACTTCTATACCAAGATTCCAGAAGAAGCTAAAGAGCTTATTAAGAACTTGATGACTAGCTATAGTGTCAAGAATGCTGACATGGAGAGGCAGAAGTCTAGTAGCAATGATGATAGCTTGCAGATAGCTGATTTAAGGGACAAGATGGATTATATCCACAACATGGTAGTAGTTGGAGAATCTGTAGAAGTGAATTATTTAGATGGAGCTGAACATACATCTAGAAATCAACAGAGACAAGCTCTGAGAGCGAATGATTATGGCTATTCACCTCACCAAGCTCCACCCACTAAAGAGCAGACAAAGATTGAGTCTATGCTTGAGCAGCTACTTCTTGGACAGAACAAGATGACGCAGGATCTGAATGGAAAGATGGACTTCATGTATGAGGATCTGAGTGGAAAATTGAAAACCTTGACAAGCAGAGTTGACAATCTGGATGTTAGGATGACGCAAGTGGAAACCAGTATACAGACAGAGCCTGTTAAAGCAGCTTCGGCAGAAGAAGAAGCTGAGCAAAATCGAGAAACTGAAGTTCAGGAACTGGAAAATCCGAGAGAAATTCAGGACGTTCGCCATGCATCGATCGATACAAATGTGCATCGATCGACACATCCTGCGAGTGTCAATGTCGATCATCACCATTTCAGCAACGATCGACACCATGGGCGTGAGCAGTCAATTTGCCCAGAAAAGCTGAATGCTGATACAGAGAGAGCTTACAAACCGAAGATTCCTTTCCCTAGGAAGTCCAAGCGAGGGATTCAGTTGGAAAAATGCATGGGGATAATGAGAGAAAAGCTAACTGAAACTCCACTGATTGATGCCGCAAAACCAATTCAATGATGCAAACATGTGTTACACACATCCTCTCTAGTAACATGACTGAAGAAGAAGGATGCTTGATGGTCTCAGAAGTATGTGATGTTGTTGCTAATGGTAGGGTTCCTGAGAAGCTAAAGGATCCAGGAGGTTTTATGATAAACTGCTCTATCTATAGAGACAGATTTCAGAGGGCGTTGTGTGATCTCGGCTCAAGTATAAATCTCATGCCGTATTCTGTGGCTATGAGATTGGGACTAATGAACTTCCAACCTACTAGGATCTCTTTAGTCCTAGATGATCGATCAAGGAGACATCCAGAAGGAATTCTTGAGAACATACCTCTTAGAGTTGGAAATTACTTTATTCCAACGGACTTTGTGGTACTGAAGTATGAGGTTGAGCCTGACGATCCTCTACTGCTTGGTAGATCCTTTTTAGCCACTGCTGGGGCTGTGATTGATGTACGCCATGGATTGATTGATCTCCACCTGGGAGATAAGCCTTTGCAGTTCAAGATGGATGAATTGAAGAAACCCACAATCGATTCAAACTAAAACCAACTAAAACCACTACACGTTTACACAATTACACGAAAACAAGAAAATGGGCTAAAGCCCATAACACGACACGAACACGGCCCAATTACGGAAGTAGACCAGAAAACAAAAAAAAACAAAACGTGTCGATGAAGAACCACGAGGCTGAGACTGCGTGCCACGTGTAAGCCCAAGGAGAGTGCCGGCATGCAACTTCCGGCTGACGGCAAGGAAACACGACCACCGGCATGCAACTTCCGGCAGAACCAAACTCATCACAGTAACACGAACCCACCGACGACGCAAGAGGAAGGAACTGAGGCAAGAAAAAGGCAGGCAGAGAGAAAATCGGCAGAGGGAGAGTGGCATCACCAACGCCAACAACGGAAGAGCGAAGGGATCAAGCGGAGATCGAAGACCACCGGATGACCCAGGAACGACGAGCCACCAAAGAAGACAGAAGGCACTGAACCTCCATCTGAAGCCACGCCGGGGAAGAGAAACAGAGACGGAGAAGAGAAACCCAGACCGGTGATAACCGACACTAACCAACGCCTCCGACCTCACCAAACCTCAGACCAGAAGAGCCGAAAAGAGAAAAGAGGAAAGGAAGAGGTACAGACGGCGTCGTCACGGCAACTACCGCCGTACGCCATCCGCAAAAGCTTAGATCTGAAGATTGACTGAGTTAGGCAGCTGCCGCTTGATGAGAGAGAAGAGCTTTTGTTTTTCGGGGTGTCAATAGAAGATATCATATCCTACCTATTTCATTCACCTTCTGCTATATTATGTTATTACTATATTAACAAATGAAAAAAATAATGGGTTGAGTTAGAATTAAGGAGGTTGCCTAGCAATAAAAAACAACTCCCTAAAACAACCGGAAGCAAAGGGACAAGAATAAGAAGCAGTTGATGGGCGGCAATACCAGGTGATGGGGCACGTGACGACCCAATAATCGGCCTCCACGCCATCAAACCCCTCGTGGACCTCGACTCTAGGCAGCTCCCCATAGCATAAGGTATCCATAAGTTTTGTTTTGAGCTTCAGCTTCCTATCGTTTCACTTAGTATAAAAAGCCAAAACATATAAGAGACAAATCTCTAATATAACTTCAAATAAAAACAAGGTCACTTATCGCCAAAGATACAATAGAGGTAGGACCCTTTGTAAGGAGACCCATAATTGTAAGAAGAGGTGAGGTGTGACTCATCTCGAGGATAGGACCCTCTAAGGCCGCCACTTGTTTCCTCCTATACCTGGATCCCACTGATCCATATGCACGAACTATTGTTTATTTTAGAAGTTTACCATTTAGCCCTCAAAAACCAATGTTCCTCTGGCTATAAGTACAGACCTCACTTCTCCTCCATCTTCCGACAAAATCTTCTAATCTCTCTTCGATTTAAAAAGCTTCTCAAAATCTTTTACAGCTTCCACTTTAGAACTAAAGAAAGAAGTTTTACTAGATCATGAATTATCTCAACAAGGTTTGGATGGCAGCATCTTTCGTGGCTGTTCAAGGAAACGCTGATCACGGCGTCAAGCTTAAAACAGGGCTCAGCTCCGCCCACCGTCTTCAACGCCGGCTTTCCTCCGATCTCCGCCCTCTCTCGGCCGCAGATGTCCCCGTTGACGATGTTCCTTCAGAAGAAAGACGGCGTACCTCTTCTTCCACTCCCGACGAATCTCTCCGGCAGGTCATGTACCTCAGCTGCTGGAGCCAAGGCTAATTCTAATTCCATCCATTCATCACACCACGGATGATGCATGGTGACTTGCTCATGGTTCCATGGATCCGCTTGAGTCGGGAAAACCGAGTTGGATTTTCTGATGATAACTGTATATAGTTTGTTGTATTATAGTCATCTATGTGAATATTAGAAATGTTCAGAAAGATCAAAAGCAAGCGTTCGTTTATGAGAACTTTGTTTCTGCTTCAGATATCTGAACATCGTCTCTCTTCCAAGCAAGTTCTCATCAAAGTTTTCTGAAAATCTTGATTGTGATTACCACTAATTCAACTTTATCTACAGTGAATTTGATTCGTTATTAAAATAATCCAAAAAGATTCCAAAACCATCATTATCCAATGGGACCAGACAGGTCAGTCACTCCATCCTAATGTTATTTTTTAATGGTTGTCATTATCGAGTTAGGTCTGTATCCCAATGAATAAAATTCATGCATTTCAGTTTTTAAATAACTAAATTATGCATTTTCATCTTGGATTAAACCGAGCTTATAAATTCGTAGGGCCCAATTTTGGGAGGCCCAAATATTTACACATTGTCTCTATTGGGCCATGGCCCATGTTATGTGGCATAACTTCGCTTTGAATGAAATTGGAGCGTATCTGCTCAATCCAACGGTCCAAATCTGACGACGCTCCTGGAGTAACGTGTCCTCTCCAAACGGTCTTATAAATACTCCTCCTCCGTCTTCCTCCTCAGAGCATACAGATTCATTCCCAATCCCTAGTTTCTCATACTTCAGAGATCGATTACTCTGAAAATGACTTCAATTGAGCATACAGAGACGACGCTCAACGCTCCCAACCTTCAGACCTGGAACAACGATGCATTCGACGATGGAGATTCCAATCTTACTTCCGCCATCGTAGCTTCATGGTCTAACCTCCCTCCCGACGAATCATTCGATTCCGATCGTAGCAAGGAGAATCGAATTCCACTATCTGTTTCCTCTTCGCTCAAATCCTCACTCTCGTTCACCACCGATCCGCCAGCGAAACCTAAGACCGTGAAGGTGAAATCCGGCGCAAATCAACGGGATGTTGATGCAGAGATCGAAGAAGTAGAAATGGAGATCGGCCGATTATCGACCAGATTGGAATCGCTCCGATTAGAGAAAGCAGAGCAAACCGTAAGAAGCATTGCTATACGAGGAAGAGTAGTTCCGGCGAAGTTCATGCAATCTCAGAAACAGACATTCAAGTTAGATGATTCGTCTTACACAGTATCCAAATCAAGAACCACCACCCGTAGAGGCGTTAGTCTGGGACCAGGGGAGATATTCTCTGCTGCAAAGAAGTCGGAAACGGTGACTCCTCTTCAATCAGCTCAGAATAGACGCAAGTCTTGTTTCTTCAAGCTTCCTGGTATCGAGGAACGCAAAGTAAGGACAAAATCTAGAGGAAGAACGAGTTTGAGCCTCAGTCCGAGGTCTCCCAAAGCTGGAATGAAGATGACGGCGGCTCAGAAGCAAGCAGTGACGACTGGTGGGTCAAAGAGAGCGGTGAAGAAAGAGGAAGGCGTTTTATTATCAATCCAGCCTAAGAGACTCTCTAAAGAAGAGGACAAGAATGTTGCTTCAAGGAAACCATTGAAACCAGGAAGATTGGTGGCTAGCAGGTACAGTCAAATGAACAAAACTCAAGAGGGCCGAGAAGAGAAAGAGAATCACAGGTCCGAGAAGAGAAGAGCTTCTGATGAAAATAGCAAGAGCGAGGGAAGTAAGAAGAGATGGGAGATTCCAAGTGAAGTCGACCAGAACTATGAGACTCCTATAGGCAAAGAACTGCCTAAGATCAGAACGCTTCGCCGTGCCGGAGAAAGCCCTCGTGATTCAGGTGCTGCCAAAAGAGTTGCGGAATTGGAAAGCAAGAATCGAAATTTCACATTTTGCCAGCTTCCGAGGTTTGAAGAATCAATGATCAGATAATCAATTTGAGTAACAAAACCACAACTTGTTGTGGTGATTTGATTGTGAATTTGGTTTGGTTTTGTGCATCTTTGTTAGGATGTTAATGTCTAAATACACATATTAAGATTGTGAACTTCTGTAAATATCAGCTCCATGAATTATGATTCTCATAAAAGGTTTTGCTTTTTCACAAAACGTCCACAGCTTTGTGGAATTTTACACTAAAAACAAACAGAGAGAGAGAGAGACTGAATCTTGGCTTTGTGGAATTTACATGAAAAACAAACAACACAGAGAGACTGAATCTTGGTTTCCCCCTAAAGACGATCTCACAAACACATTACAAGATGTAGTTTTGGCTCAGATACGGCTTGAATCCCTCCCGAATATGTACCTCCTTGTCCAGTCCGACACCACCAGAGCCCTCGTTCGCCAGCTAACTTGCTTGCTGCATTCACCACACCATTTGTGTTTCATCTTTATTCAGACTTATAGTTTATTATATTTAAGAAGTTTATAAGCAATTACCTGGCATAAACAGAATACCAGAGCCACTGGGTGCTTCTTCCAGCTGAAACCCAGTCTCCTGGTAGTTCAGCAGCTGCTTGGTCACCTCCCAATGGAGCAAATTGTCCAAAGTGTTTGTACCTGCCATCAAGCACAAAATAGGTTTCTTCTCTGTATTTTAGAGAGCTGATGATGATGCAAGAGTTCATTAGATTTTGGGATTACTGGAAGGGACGAAACTGGTGATGCCCGCCAGTTCTGAAGCGCTTAGGACCTTCAGGATGCTCTTTACAATGCTCCATCCTGTTAAAGCATTTTGCAAGATAAGAACCTTGCTGAGCAGCAACCTATACAATAACAAACAAGGAGACCACTGAGTCTGAGTTCCTCAACAAAACCCTGTGAAGCCACTAATAAGTGTACCTGAGCAGTTGCAGGCAGGCTCTTCATCTGCGAGTCAACCCCTGAGAGAGCCGACTTGAATTCCTCGATGCATACTTCTTTCTTTGCATTTCCTTCAGAATCTGCAAGCAGATCTTTAATACTCCTCATATGCTTGCTTTTCAGGTAGAGCTCAACCTGTGGGTACCTCACAAGGATATCATCAACCACGTCTTGTAATTCTTCTACTGTCAAGGTTCCTGAGTTGTCCACATCTGCAGCTTTGAATATATTTGCAATATCCTCCTAAAGCAATCACAAAACACATTAAGATTCAGTATGCATTTGTGCAAACAAAGGAACAGTATCAACAGTCAAGTAATGGGTTCACAGACCATGATTTTGCGTTGAGCTATGGAAGCACAATCTCCAACTGCATATACATTCTCACATCCTTTCACCTGTAACCACTCGTTGGTTGCCAAGGCTCGTCTGCCTCCTTGGCCAACTTGCTCCATGAAGTCACTGATTACTGGACGAGTTCCAACTCCAGTAGACCACAATATCAATCCATGAGGAAGACTAACAACTTCCCCACTTGATTTGATTTTCACAGAGATATCTTTATCAGATACAGACAAGACACGCATTCCCATCTGAACATCAATACCATCTCGCAAGAACTTTTCTTCAGCAAATGAACTGATACGTTCATCAAACCTACAACAACAACCTACTTGTCAAACTCCCCAACCAATGAAAACAAACACCATATTATTATTTCACTTACGAATTCAAAATATGATCTCCAGATTGAATGAGTGTTATTTTGACGAGTTCTTTGACTGAAGGGTATATTTTGGTGATATCCTCTTCGATAAAGTCATGTAGCTCAGCTGCAAACTCCACACCAGTAGGACCTCCTCCCACTATAACAAAATGAAGCTTTGTTCTTCTTTGTTCCTCAGTGAGACCAGGAAGAAGTGCTTTCTCAAAACAATCAATCACTCCTCTACGAATCCTCTGCGCATCCTCTACTTCCTGCAGGAGTTTTTAAATATATAAAGTATGAAACTTTGAAAATAATATACTTACCATTAAGCTTACCTTTAGAAAATGACAGTTCTCAAGAACACCAGGAGTCCCAAATGTGTTGACTTGAGCTCCCACGGCTATGATCAAGTAGTCATATTCGAGCGAAAACTCTTGGCTTGCTTCAGGATCATCCTTGAAAACAGGTTGACAATGAACCTTGTTGTTAGCAGGATCGATCTTAACACAATCTGCTTCCCACAATTCAATTTCCCCATTTTTCTGCCAACAACAAAGGCTATAAACTTAGCAGATAACAATGATTGCTTGCATACACAGTTTGAAAGAGATATCAAAGATACCTTCTTTGTTATATTGCGGACAGACTCAACAATGCTTCTAGCTTCAACAGTTCCACAAGTGACGCTAGGTAACAATGGTGTAAAGGCAAAGTAGTTCTGCGGAGAAACAACCTGAACATCGTAGGAAGATATGTCAAGATCTTTGAGGAAGCTTATACCAGCCCATCCAGTACCAAGTACAACTACTTTCTTCTTCTTTTGCTGCTCTTGTTTGTTAGCTTCTGCGTTAGAATCTGAGTACGCTACTAAACTCCCACCGCTGCAAATGTGTAAGAACACAATACATTCTCAATGAGCAAATCGAAAAAGTTTCTATCTTTGCCAATGTGTAGGATATCAATGGCATGATAAACACAGATACAGATGGGTTTCGTTCACTCCAAGTCAAGAATAAGGCAATACAAGCTAATCAGAAACCGAAGGGAATCATATCGTTTTATGAAAAGAGATTTGGGATAAAAGGGGGTCAAAAGGTTAACGACTTGAGATTAATCGGACTGAGAAAACGAAACCATAAAGCAAAGAAAGGTCTCAACTTTCGTAAATCAATGATATAGTGAACGTCAGACGTAGTGAAACCTGAGAGTGCCGATCAGGAGGAGCTTAGAAGCAAGTGGGGCAGATCGAGAAGCTCTTCCGAGAGAGGAAAGTATTGTCATTTTGGTTTTAAAAAAAAAGATGGCTGATTGATTCTGGGAGGAAAAGTTCAAAAGATCCAGGACTAATTGGGAAGTATCTCTGACCAAGTTCAAGTATTTTTAGCTTTAGAGGTCTTTTCTTTTCTTGTGGATCAGAACTAAACGCAAGTCTATTAGTATTTTAACGCAAGGGTATTAGTGCCTCCAGATGCGCAGGTCAATTTTTATCTGCTGCTTGAACATTTCGAACTTGTTAAATTGCTGTGCATGTGCCATGTGAAAGTCGTAGATCTTTTTAATACTCCCTCCGTTTCATAAAGATGTAAGTTTTAGAAAAAAAAATTGTTTCACAAAGATATAAGTTATGTATTTCCAATGTAAATTTTGGAGTTGTTTACCTATTTTACCCATGCTATTAATTGAGAATATATTTTCCAATATAAAGTTAAAAATAATAATAATATTATTGAGATGTTAAAATTGGTATTGTAATTTATTTTTTTAAAATGTCTGGAAATGTTAAAACATGTAACATTGTGAGACGGAGGGAGTATCTGATAAGGCATCTATCTCTTTCAACAAGCATTAGAACAGGGGGCCAGAATTATTTATAATTCACGTGTTCCGATTGATTCTGATTAATCAATTGTACATCTCAAACGAAGCCAGATCAGGACATAAATAAAAAGACCAGAAACTAATCGGTAGATAAGCCAACAAGTGGTTTAGCGGATAATTTTAGAGGCTAAACTATTGTAATAAACAAGTGTACCTCCACGTTTAAGCACCGCGATTAAATATATGCCTCTATGACTAGCTTTATTTTCGTTGAGTATTCTTGAAAATAAGCTAAAGGTGAGTGAGGCATTAAAAAACGAATCCTTTCTCCATCAAAACAATCAAACAACAAAAATCACATCACATCAGAAAACTGTAATCGGAATCAGAACCACAGAAACACAAAATCAGAGGAAAAACGGACGAGAGAGATATTGAGCAGTAGAGAAAGAAGTGACTCGTTATATAGGGTCCTTGCAAAACCCTAATAATAGCTGTAAGCTGAATGCTAATGGGCCGTTAATATGAATCCACAAATGTAACAGTAGAGCCCAAACGCTCAAAAGGAAACATTTTTTCAATATAAACACTAATCAACCTTGAACAATTGGGAAGAGGGTACAAAGTACAACACAAACTAGATTTGTTGGACCCTCTAATTTCCATTGTTTCAGAAAAATCAGAGCAGAGAATTAAACAATCATCCAAGTCAAGTGCCTGTAACCAGCCCATTTTGCAGCAAGCCGGACACCAATAGCCAACGCTGCAGCTAACAACGGCATTGGTGGCGCCTTCCTTAAGTTCTGTCTCTCTTCTTCAGATGAGGTCTTAGTTGAATTATGATACATGGCTAAAGCCAAGTACCCTGTGATAGCCACCACTCTCACCCAAGGCTCCCCTACTCCAGCCAAAACAGCTGCAGAAGGTAGCGCTGAAGTCACATGGTCTCTCTTCTTTATCAACCGAGAATATCCATACAAACCCACCAAGACGGTCCAGAAGAATGGCTCTGAGATGTAGCTCTGCACAGCTGCATACCCCAAGAGACCTGCAAGAGTAACCACGTACGGCTGCTGGCTGATCGAGTCCGGTGCAACTGCTTCTCCTATTGCAAGCACCGAAGATGCAAGAAGGATAACCGTGGTTAACTCTCTCACAGGTGTGTAAGCCACAATCCCTGAGTAGAAGGCGCGGATACTGTAGATTCCAGTCTCTAGAAGTGCGATGAGAGAAGTGATGGGATCGCCTATAAAGTGGAAGACGAGAGCCAATGCCAACTTGGAAAGGTCTCCAAGAAATCTAAGGATGGTGAAAGCCGCCTTTCTCCAGTTGGATAGTTCAAACAAGACTGCTCTCCACGCATATACAAGAAACGCTAACGCTGCATCACCATCATTCATGATATCAGATATAGATTCCAGTATCTAAAAATCAAAATTGTAATCCAGAAAAATTTGATCTTTCTATCAAATCAGTATGTGAGATTAAAATTACTGAGCCACGGCCACTAAAAACCTAAGCTTGAAGTAAAAACGGAGACGTACCGACAAACCAGGGCCATCTAATAGGACTGTCCGGTGCTTCTTTGGTCAAGTATCTGAATCTATCAGGCATCGTGCTCTCTTGCCTCGCGAATCGCTCCGCCTCATCCTCTGTCTCCCCTTTCTGTCCATCTTCTTTCTCGCACCTCGTTAAAACCCTAAGTCTTACACTCGGAAACTTGCCCGGACCACGGAGGCTCGCGCCGGCATTCAAAAGCGGTGGCGGAGAAAACGTTAACTTATCGCCACTCAGATAAGAAGGACGAGACAAAGGAATGCGAGAATAGCGGCAGAAGGAAGAGGATGAAAGAGATGAAGAGAGAGCGTGGAACGTCATCGTCGTCCTGAAGCTTTTCCGATGGATAACAACTACCTATAGCAAGATTTCACATTGGGCCGTTAAAACCGATTATAAACATTTGGGCTTTCTATTTTACGGCCCATTTAAAAGAAGAAGTACATAAAAGCGTTGCCCTATTATCGTCCCCGCCGGAACCAAGTAGCAACTAACAATGGCGGACGTAGTTCAGTACCGCCTCGAGCGGATGGTCGACGAGCTTGATGATTTAGAACGTAGAGGAATCTTCACGCGTGCTGAGATTTCAGAGATCGTGAAGCAGCGTCGTAAGTTTGAGTACCGGCTTAAGCGACCGAGTCCACTTAAACAAGATTTTTTAGCCTATATTGACTACGAGTCTCAGCTTGATGAACTCCGACGCTTGCGGAGAAAGGCGGTGTCGCTTCAGTCTGATAAAAAGAAGAAGAAATCGATTTCTGATTACGCCGGTGTGGCTAAGATTGTAGAGATTTATAGGCTTGCGACCAGGAGGTACAAAGGGGATATTAATTTGTGGTTTAAGTATCTTGAGTTCTGTAGACAGAAGAGGAACGGGAGAATGAAGAAGGTAAAAGCTTTCGACTTGGTAATGTTTACTGCTTTGTTGATTGTGTTTCCATGTTTAAGATGAGTTATCTGTAGGTCTTAGCTCAAGTAATAAGATTTCACCCTAAAGAAGCTGGAGTGTGGATTTATGCTGCAGCATGGGAATTTGATCGAAACTTGAATGTTGCTGCAGCTCGTGCTCTTATGCAGAATGGGTTGAGAGTGTGTCCAAACTCTGAAGACTTGTGGGTGGAGTATCTGCGAATGGAACTCACCTACCTAAATAAGCTGAAAGCTCGTAGAGTTGCTCTTGGTGAAGACGAAGGAAGTTTGGTGCGTGACAGTAAAACCGTTGAGGATGAAAAATGGAAAGATGAAAATAAAGAGCTGTTTATGTCGCTAGATGAGAAAGAAGAAAAGAAAGACGACTCTTCTGATGTTGAAGATGCTGAGGATGCGAGTGAGAAAGTTGATGTCTTTCGAGAAAAGGGATCTAATGTTCTTCAAGCTATTTATAGTGGAGCCATTGAGGCTCTTCCATCTAGTTTTGACTTGAGGAGGCGTTTTTTGGATATTCTAGAGGCAACAGATTTGGCGCATTCAGATGAAATCCGCAATACGATTCTAAGTGACCTTAAGCGTGATTTTTCCAACGACCCTGAGTACTGGAATTGGCTTGCAAGACATGAAATGAGTGGTTGTATTAGCGAAGACACAGGCGTAGTAGAGTTTACGAATCCTCAAATGCAAAAGGCTATTCAGGTTAAACTCACGTAGACTTATGTGTATGCTAACTAGGGGGTACATATTCATTAAATTCTCAAGTCTGTTACAAAAACTGGTAGCCATAGTTGTCATGCACTTCCTTAAAATGGACTATCTGAATCGAATCTTAGCCTTGATGATCACTTCTCTTTTTTTGTTTGAACTTGATTCCCTAGTATGACATTGGATGGGAGGAACACTTGTTATTGGGTAGCTTACTCTAGCACATTCTGTTCAGGCTTACTAGTATAAAGTACACTATCTAATAGGTTTTATGTCTTGTCTCCTGAATGAAGGTTTTTGAAGAGGGCTTACAAACTATTACTTCAAGCTCTATGTTTGAGATGTATATAATGTTTTTGACGGAGGCTATACAGCGGTCAAATGGCGACGGTAATGAAATTTCACCTTCGTCTGATCCGATTGGGGAGTTCACTTCACATCTCATAAATGTGTACCAAAAGGCTGATGAAACCGGTTGTTTGACTGAGGAGCTTGCCAATGAATATGTTTCTCTGTACTTAAAACTGGGAAAGACCCATGATGCTCAGAAGCTAGCAGAAAAGCTTTGCTCTGGAAAATTTGCTGGATCAGCTAAGTTATGGCTTTCAAGAGTTTCCATTGAAACAAGATCACTTTCAACGAACTCTACTCCTAGTAAGGCAGATTTGAAGTCAGCCTTTGAGCTTCTTTCAAATGCTTTGAAGAAAGTACCGATCGCAGAATCTGAGAGCTTGTGGCTTATGGTATGCGACTAATATATTATCTAGAGAATACCTTATTTTGTTTATATATAAGTCAAACCAATAACAAACGTACTGTATCACAGGCTTTTAAGTTCTTTGCTCATCAAAGAACTTATTTTGACAAGCTTGTGGAGATGTCAATTTTATCGGTAGTCAAAGGCAATAATGGGAGCGACCATGTGTTCTCTCTCGCTTCCGCAGTGGTGAAACTTGTTCTTCAAACAAAAGGGAGCCAAAGTGCAAGGGAAATATACAAGAGGTGAATCACTATTCCTTTCGCTTATGTCACACATGCCATTTAATTCTCATCAGTGTTACCCTTAAAATTTGCAGGTTCTTGGCTCTTCCTCGTCCGGGTCTTGCTCTATACAAAGATTGCATTGAAATAGAGACCAATCTTGCATCGCTAGGTGATAAAGATAGTCTCAGCAACATCCGGAAGCTTTACGATTCTGCTGTTGCAAGTTACAGTCAAGATGTGGACTTGTGGAAGGATTACTACTCATTGGAGATAAAGGTAAGGCAGATTCTTGTCACTCTAAAATAACAAAACTAGGACTTAGCTTCACGTGGTCTACTGACTTGGTGATTATTGCAGATGGGAACTTCAGAGACGGCCAATGGTGTGTATTGGCGCGCAAGAAAGACTCTGAAGGAGTCAGCGGATTTCTTAGTTGGATCTGAGTTATTGTAGTTTTGAAATACAGGAAACACACAATGTTTGTCCTACATTTTGAATGTTGGTTTTAGTTATTTGATCCATAAGGAATGAATTTAGGTTTTTTGGGCACAAAACACAATCGGTTGATTCATTACTTGTAAGTTGTAACACATTTTTGATACAAAAAATATGTTGAAGCCCCAAAGGCCGCTGCGTCTCTGGTTTCCCCTTACACATGAATACTAGTATATCTTTTTGTCCAAAATACATCTACAGAATGACTGAATGATAAAGCTGTTATAATGGATTTATTTAAGTATGGATCAAACCACTATTTTGTAGCTAAGTTTATTTGTTCATAAAAATGATCCACATTTGGCATGCAGCACTGTTTTTTTTTTTTTTTTATATTTCAAATGATGATTAATCCGTATTCACTGCTGTTATCATTCAAAATCTAAACATTTTAATAACTAGGTTCTTCTCATAACCTTTCTATTCTCGTGACGAAATGGGTCGTTATGTTAAAACTAAAAACAAAACCTTTTGTTATACAGTTGATTGATGATAATAAAGGTAGGCATCATTCTGGAGATTCCATTTAAACAGTGTTGTAATAAAAGCTCAGGGCTTTTTGGGTAGTAAGAAAAAACGTCTCTTTTCCGTTTGTCCCATCTCCTAAATAACAAGACCGTAGTAGCTGTGCCATTGACATCTTCACCTCTCAAAGCTGTCAACAGCTAATAAAATAAACAAATACTTAAAATATAAAAACTATTTTATTTTTCTCCGCCACTAGACCAAACAAAATCAAAGACATGCACTAACTGAGGCATGCTCGTCTGCATGTTCTTCTAGGAATTCCACTTTTTTTCACTTTTTCAATTGATCCATTCAACGACTCATAAGATAAGAAATAGATATAACCGTTTGGAAATTAAGAATACAAGGTTTTCATTTCAGACTCATCTTCAAGCTTTGACATTGCTGGTGAAGTCGACACAAGTCTGGCAAGTACAATCAGAGAAACGGCATAACTCACAGCCAAAGCAGACGCAAGAAGTGCAGCCTTTGCAAGTTGGTGAACGTGTGCATCCTCTATACACTTTCCTGCTTCCTCTCTCTTCCTCTGCCTCACATGTTATCCTGCAACCACCACTTATTATATCATCCGTTTGCATAATCTTCCTCAACTCAACTCAAGAAGCAAAAGAAAGAAAAAAGAAAACGTACTTGTCGTCGTAAGGAAAGTCTGAGCATTTCCAGTTTGGATCAGCCATTGCATTGTGGTGCAAGCGGCATTCGTCTCTGCTCCTCAACCTGAACCTCCTCTCCTTACCACATTCGATGCACCCAACAAACTCATCTCTATGGAATACTTTGGTACCTTGTGATTTGTTTGATCTATTGCACTTCTTTAAAGATTCATTGTAGTATTTGAGCAATACTGTCTTTGATAATGGAACCTTTTCGCCTCCAATGATAACCCAAACATTGTTCTTCCATTTCCTAGCCGTTTCTCTGCCTGAATGCTTTTCGAACGCAGCTGGTGTTAACTTGTCTACAGTCAAAACTATTCAAGTCAGATCATTTTTTCCAAGGAGGGCTCAAAAAGTATATCTATACCCAAACGCTAGAGATGGTATTAGCAGCTACAAGCAATGAGGTTTGCATCAAACTTTGACATCAAGACTATACACGTACCACCAAGCGAGGAATATCACATGTCAATAAAGCTACCACTTTGGCCACTAACGAAGAGACCCATCATCATTAAAGATGCACATTGCAATGAAGCAAACCAAAGTCATTTCATTTTCTGCAAGGATGGATCTAGCCTACACTAAGAGTCATTGACCACCAAGGTGATTCAACAATATCCATGACATATGGTAGCTAGATTCTCAGGTAAGAAAGAAAAGAGCAGTCTTGTTGATAAGATGTTATCATGAAGATGTAATCATGCTAAAGACTGTAGCTTTACTAGTTACTAGCAGTATGTAATATTAGCTAGGCAGAGACCAACCAGTAAAGCAAAGAATCCATGTGAAAACAACCTAAGAAACAACAAACAGTTGATGAAGAGAGAAGGGTAAGAACCCTCGTCGCCTTAAATAGTAGAACATATCTCGAGAGTAGCAAGAGAAAGCGAGAGGCATCAACGTTTCATCTTATACACACATTCACATGCACATAAATCAAAACCCATTGTGCCAAACGCATCAGAAAGACGGAGAAACAGACTAGAGAGAGCAGAAGAGAGAGACCTTCGTCGCAGCCGGGCGTGCATTCACAGGTGATTTCGAGATCGCCGTTAGGGAAAACCCTAAGTCTAGCAACGGCATCGCCGTAACGGTGGCTAGTACAACCACACATGACCTCAACGTAGTCGCCACCAACAATGACCCCACTCATCTCTTGCAACTCCTCTTGCTTGAACAGCATCGACCCACATTGTATCTCATCCACATTCGCCATCTCTCACTCTCTTTTCTCTGGCAGATCCCTTCCTTATAACGTATGAGGGTTAGATGAGAGAGAAGGAAAGGCCTCGTTTTGGGGTATAAAAGGAAAGCCCTAAAGCAGCACGCATCTCAAAAGCGCTGAGAGAGATCTGATATCAAAGCTTATTAAGGGGCTTTTCGGGAGAAGAGAGAGAGATAAATAAGTAGAAAGAGACTGCCTTTGGCCTTTGGATTTTCGGGTTAGAAAGAAAGCAAGAAACTTTTATACAGTTTATTTTGGCGGATGCGAAATTAGCTGGCCAACAAAACAAATCTCGTGGGGCATGGGACCTCTGAATTATAGGCATTATTATATTAGTATCCTACATACATATGTGTATATATATACAACCTACATAATAACAGTGTAGCGATATAAGAGAGAGAGAGAGAGAATGTCTATGGTCGATAAGAGCAGAAGAGAGGCGGTGGTTGAGAGAGCTTTTTGGACAAGACACAAGAGAAGAAGAAGAGGTTGAGGAATAGGTGTGTCTACAACTGTTTCAGGTCCTATTTTGATTCTATAATGTCATAGCTCTTTTGCTTCTTTGTACTTCTTCACAGTGTTCTTGATTTGAAGTCTTTTTTCTTGGAGGTTCTGCAAAATTCTTGGGCTCTTCCCTTTCTTCAGGGTTCATCGGTTACCGAGTCTTTTCACCCCCAATGGGTTTTTTTTTCAATAAAAGATTAATGGGTGACTGGGTGATATATAAAGTTTGGGTCTTTAATTGAAAAACAAGAAGTTTAATCAAAACTAGTTGTCTATAAAACAACTAGTAACCAAGTACATGTGGACGACGTCATTGACATCTATGTTTAATCAAAACTAGTTGTCTATAAAACAACTATTAAGCAAGTACAAGACGACGACGTCATTGACATCTATGTCTATTAGGTTTTCTGCAATGCGCTCAAACCCCAATGTTGTTTTTTTGTATTCGAGGAAACTCATTATTCTATAACTTAATAGGAGACTAGTGTTGTCTATAGACTATAGACCATATGAATTACGTATGGTATGTGTTGTTGTATATGGAAGAAAATGAAATAGTATCTATCCTTGCAAAGAATATTTATGTAACATCCCGGTTTGTGCTATATATGGAAAGGATTAAAAGAATTAATTTGGTTACTTATGTTATTAAGTACACTTATTTTTTCCGGTCACTTGCCTGAAAGAACTCCAGAGTTATGCGTGCTTGGGCTGGAGTAGTCCCAGAATGGGTGACCTTCCGGGAAGTGACTCATGGTAGCATGTGTGTGAGGACAAAACACATGGAAAAAGGTCATTGGGTGATTATAGGGTCAGTAAATTACTCGGTCGGGCCTACGAAAACTAACACACCGACCGTCGGACAGGGGTGGGGCCCACGAGCCCGATAGAGGGATGGGTGACTCACCGGTAGAAGCGGACGGGGCGTTACAAAGTGGTATCAGAGCCGAATCCGAGGATGCGTGTGGAGTCAGTGAGGGCTCACACCATCAAGGATAACGATCCTGGTGCGCAACGAGTGCGTTGCGCTCTGTGAGAGTGAGTGAATTGTAACATCCCGGTTTGTGGTATATATGGAAAGGCTTAAAAGAATTAATTTGGCTACCTATGTCACCAAGTGCGCTTACCTTTTCCGGTCACTTGCCTGAAAGAACTCCAGAGTTAAGCGTGATTGGGCTGCAGTAGTCCCAGGATGGGAAAAGGTCATGGGGTGATTATAGGGCCAGTAAATTACTCGGTCAGGCCTACGAAAAATAACGCACCGACTGTCGGACAGGGGTGGGACCCACGAGCCCGATAGAAGGATGGGTGACTCACCGATAGGGGCGTTACAATTTAGCCTACTCATTTATATTAGTTCCGTTTAGACATAACTATCCGGTTTAACACAACATAATATGATCCGTCTTGTAATAAGAGAAAAATATATATTTGGTCAATACGATTTAGTCAACACGATCGATCGGGATGTTTGGTCTTTAGAATGGTATCAGAGCCAAAGACTTATGTTATGAATGAATAAATCTTTGTTTATGATTGATTGTTTTGAATGTTCTGGAAAACAAATTCATAATCATGTCAAAACCTCCAAAGTCTTTCTCTTTACAGCCTCCAACAATCGATTCTACTTTCGCAATTTCCACTTTACCAAAGAGTAGATCCCGTTCATCCTCTTCATCTTCTTTCTCAAACATAAATTCTCTTTATGAAATTGAGTATGTTCCAGGAGATCAATTACCTGAAACTACTCTACCTCTCGTTAATCCATATGAATACTTTGCTAAAAACCCAGCGTTTTCTCGGTTAAAGGTGTTCGAGAACTCATCCGACCATCTGCAAACAAAAGGGTTATGGAGTATGTCCAATCTAGCAAATTCTCCTCTTGCCAAGTCCCAGCAACGGAAGAAGAGGAGTTCATATCGCTCACCATTCCGTAGAATTTACCAAAATTATTGATGCAACACGGGTACACTCACCTGCACTTCGGTGTTGTACGAATTGGTCTAACCCTACACGCTCGAAAGGGACTACCAGTCGTTGCACCCATAGCTTTGGTCGACTCAAGACTAAAATCATACCAACAAGCTTGCATCGGAACAGTCCAGACGACATTAAACGCATGAACAATATTCGTAACATTGTTTCCAAACTTTAATGTTTCTTTGCAAGATCCAAATTTACTAAAGACGCTTAAAGTCCAACTGCAACTAAATGGAGCGCTTATGCAAGAGAAAAGTGTGGTAGCAACGCTACACCACCAAATCGTCTACCGAATCCAAGAGCATGCTCTTGATCTAGTACTTCCTTCATCTGATGAAGCGCTATATATCGAAGTAACGTCGGCTTCTCAAACCCCCAACGCTGTTCAGATTCCTCGCCAGATCTCTAAAGAAGAACTATTACGGCGACTACCAGAATCATGGGTCACGAGCTATGAGAAATTACATCAAGCAGCACAAACGCATGTTCAAACATTAGAAGTCAGCTTTCTTTCCCGAGATGACGGAACAACCGAAATCAAATTCGTGAAACCAAGAACGTCGTCGTTCCGAAAGCAACTATTCACCCAGTTTGCTATACAATTCGATGAACAAGACTTCCAAGATTCTTACAAGGAACAAGCTCTTCAACCTATTTCATTTGGTCAAGATGGAGCAGTCGTCTATCCTTTCAAAGACGAAAATGGACATCAATACTTTGATGTATGCTCTTGTTCTGCTTGTATTGAAGACATTTATGAATCTGACGAAGATATTAAGCAAAGACGAAGAAAGAAGAGGGACCCTCTGTATAAGAGGTATCTTGAAGGCGATACTACTGTCGGCCCCCTAGGTGAAGGAAACGGAAGATATGACTTCGTTGTCCAATATTCAGAGAAAAGGGAAGAACCTACTCAACGAATCTTGATGATGCAAACAGAAGAATTTCCTCCACCCGAAGATTTCACCAGAAACAATATCGCTCATAGTCCGAAAATTGTCACGAGAGCCGTCCATCCCTCTGGACCATATCAACTAAGCTAAGCGGAAAAGGTTCTAAATTGGCAGACAGAGAATGCACTCGCTCAAAACCAGCTGTTAACAACTATCAATCATAGAGTTGACCAGCTTGATGATGGCTACAATAAAAGGTTGAACCGCCTTCAAAAATCGATTGCAGAGATCCATGAAAGACTCAATAATCTCCACCAAGAGATGATGACTATGGCCCAGCATATGATGGCTAATACATCGCATTTTCGGAGTAAAGAAGCTGAAATGACAAATCTCAAGACCCAGCTCAAAGATCATCAACGATGTCTAGAAGTATGATCCAAAGTCAGAGGTCTGCTGAAGCATACTCTACACCTCTGGGAAACATGCCACTTAGTACACCTATGTATCAAGGATCCTACTCCATAGGATTCCTCTCGGAGTACCAAGAAAGAAGGCCAAAACCCACTGCATCTGGGTTCCTATGTTCAGATGAAGCCTTCATATCTAGGTATGCAACACATATGCCTAGCATTTTCAAGCCAAATACAGAGCGACAAAAATCCAGGAGGCAGAAAGACTCGGAGTTTCAGGTTAATCCGCCCAAGAAACCATTTATTACTTTGTCATCTAGCCATGAATCAGTTGACGAAGATAAAATAAAAGGGAAGGATATTGCCATGATCGAATTTTCAATGTCCTCTCTACTTGATGCTCTTGGCAAAACCTCTGCTGAGTCAACACAAAAGACGCTAGACGCTCAACTCAAGCCTTCTCAATCAATCACAATGATCAATCATTATTCTGACTCGAGCACAAGTGACTACAAATTCAGTTCTGAAGACGAGTCTCTGCCAAAACAATTCGCTATCGGAAGCGGATCATCTCCAAAACGGGAACCTGATATTAACGAAGTTATCTCAAGCGACGAAGAGATGAGATATGTTCCACCCATGAATCAGGAGATGGCGTCCAAACAGTTCTCTTCAAAATTTATGACGTTCACCTTCGACGATATTCCTTTTGAAAAATGGAAGGATCCTCTTAATGAATTTCATGCATGGATGACTTCGGAAGCCATGACCTCGCCATTACCTTTTGTCATACAACAATTTGCAGCAAGATTATCAGGTGCGCTTAAAGAATGGTGGAATTCACTTATAGAATACAGACAGCTACAAGTCTATCAAACAATTATACCGGTGCTTCTTGGAGAAATCCATAAAGAATTTATCGGAACTCCTAGCCATCTAAAGGATCAACTGCAAGAAGAATTCTACACAGCAAAATGTTGTTCGTTGAAGAAATGAGATCTAGCTAAACATTTCGAACAACAGACAAGGAGATACTACGCTCTCGACGGTCTCAACAATCCAAGCTTGAAGCAGGTCTATCTTTCTTCCGTCGATGATTACTAGAGTCAGCAAACCAAGCTCTTCATCAGAGATCAGAATCAAACTATCGAAGATATCTCTATTGGACAGATCCAACAATATGTTTTCAGAACTCTCGACAAAATTTGCAAACAAAAGGAATTCTGGATGGAATTCATGGATAAATCGAAGCAGTTATCAAGAATCTGTGCTAGACCTGATCTAGCTATCAAATGCTCAAGCTCGAAAAGGTCATGTTCGTGTGATACACGAAGCAAGAAGTACAAAAAATCATTCCGAAAGGATTTTAATAAAACAAGACGAAGGCGATTCTTCAGAAGAAAACAAACTTTCAAGAAAACAACAAGATGTTTTCTATGTCGAAAGGAGGGAGCTGTGTTTCAAGAAACCAAAGTATTTTCTCGGTTCAACATCATTTTCTCGATGTCATCGATGTTCATCTCGTCATCTGGAAGCTGTGCATCTTGGAAATACTCAGGTGGACATTCTGAAGATGATGGTTCTTGCTTTTCTTCCTTTATCGTTTCTACCAGGTTATGTTGCCTTATCATGAAATGCTGTAAATCATCGTCGAGGGTCATCTGGTAGTCAATCGGGTAGTAGCTCCAATTTGGTTTGAAGGGTATGGGGAACGTTTGCCTGGCATTGTTGAGACGAAATGCATGAATCTGGAAATCTTCGTACGCCTTATTGTCTTGGAGGTTGAAGTCTGGACGAATTCCCTTATAGTAATCGATGTGATGAATGAGGGTCGGTAGCGCATGGACCTTCTTTGATTTTTTGTTGGCTTGAACAGGACGATGGAAAAAGTAGATTGTGTGTGGGTTAAAGAATGGATTGAGACATCCTTTCTTTAATTTCTTGAACGGGATGTTTGTTGCTTTTGCTGATTTTCTTAGCTTTCCGCTCCAGCTAGTTAGAGGTGCGAACCATGTTAATAATGTCGAAAGTCATTCTCTCTGTCCTTGTTGAGCATTGACATAGTGATATAGCCACTGTATTTCAAACGCGATCCCTATGGTATAGACCGAACAAAGGTACCAGATGAAACAGAGAACTTCTTCTGGCATGCAGGTGCTTCCAATTCTGTAGAGTTGAGCGAATGGATAATATGGGTGAATTCCCAATGGTGCGAAGTAATGACAGCTTGCTCAATGCTTTGAAATGATCATCGACTGGTATTGGAAAATCTTCATATGGAGATGTTCATGTAGGGCCTTCTTATCGATTAGTTGGTGAGCGTCTTCAGGCATATTGGCTTCGAAGTCAAAATAATGTTTCTCTGATGCAGAGGATGATGCCATCATGTGAATTTCTTTGAGAGGGTTTCTGCTGAGCATATCAGCTAAAGTGTTCTTTGTACCCTTTATATAGCAGGACTCAAAGTCATATTTCGAGAACCATTCGCTCCATCTTAACAGCTGTTGATGTGGGACCATCTTTTGCTTGAATTGTAGCATCTTCGGAAAGGAAGACATATCCATTTCGATTCAAAATTTATGTCCTATCAGATGGAACTTGAACTTCTCAATGGCTCTTTTGACAGCTAGGATTTCTTTGAACGTGGAGTGGTAGTGGATTTAAGAATCTTTAAAGCGTCCGCTTTTGTAGCCGCAAATTTGACGTTTTTACTTATCTATTCGAACAGTATGGCACCCCAATATTTGTCACTTGCGCAGTCTGCAGAATACGCGTTCCCGTGGAAGGAATCTTTAAATGTGGTAGGTTTTGTATCTCTAGCTTTAGCCTTTTGACCGCTTCGGTTTGTCATTTTGTCCACTATGGTGGATTCTTGGCCAACATCTTCCGGAGTGGTCTTGTCAGCTGGGAGAGTTTCGGAATAAAGTCACTTACGTAATTGATTACTCCAAGAAATTGCTGAACTTGTCTCCTTGTGAGATTCTCTTCGGAAAAATCCAAAAGTGTTGTGGCGAGATGGGCTTGTTGTGTAAACTGTCCTTTTGTAATTTGCATTCCAAGGAACTCGATATTGGGCTGGGTTATGATCATTTTTCGAGCCGAGAGCATAACTGCTTAGTTCTTCACTATACTTTGGAATTGTTGGAGGACCTGAGCATGCTCCTTGTCATCCGATGAGAATAATAGAATATCATCGATGTATATTAAAGCCGTATGTAGGAGAGGCTTGGATATCTTTAACATCGCTTGTTGGAACAATGACGGTGCGGTTTTGAGACCGAATGGTAGGACGTTCCTCTGGAGATGGCGATTTGGTAGGAAAAATGATGTCTTGTATCTTTCTTCTGGGTTAACTCCCAGTTGCCAAAATCCAGATTTGAGGTCGAACTTTGAGAATACCGTTGCACTTTGTAGATGTTGGAAGAGTGCTCTTTTATTCGGAAGAGGAAATCGGACATCTTGTAGGTATTGATTTAATGGTTTGTAATCAATAACTAGCCTCAATTTTCCCCTTGCTTGCTCTGCTCGGTTGTTGACATAAAATGCTTTGCACGCCCATGGTGAATTCGTTGATGAAACTATCCCTTGACTCATTAGCTGGTCACATTCTTCATTAGCTTGTTGCAATAATGCGGGTGGTATTCCTGCGTGATTCGCTTTCGTTGGAATTGTGTCAACACTTTCTTTGAACGGTAGCGATGCAAAGAACTCTGAATTTAACCATTGAGGTGTTTTACACTTCTTTAAGAAGTCAGTGTGAGACTCCGCACACGAGATCAACGTGATTTCTTCTTTGATCTTGCCGAATTCTGTACCCACAGTATCTTTAACAGCAAACAGACGTGGTATTGTTGTGAAAGCTTTGAACATAGTCTTCCATTTTAATCCTCGTGGTTCAAGCGAGATGTCAAACCTTTTCTTCAATGAATAATATGCATCACATCCCAGTACTAAATCCTTTCCGGGTTCGGATGACCCAAGGACTTCCGTTGTGATCTAACATTCTGGAAAAAGTTCTATGATGATTAGTTTCGATTTGAGCTTGATAGTAAGAGACCCAGAGTTTGCAACTTTAAACACCTGGTGGTAAGGTAACCACATAGATGGCGCAAGAATCTTGGGATTCATTATGGTCGTGTGAGCTCCTGCTTCAATGAACGCGATCGCATGAACTGGATCTTCTTCTTTTGCTTGATCGAAAATCGTCACTGGAAAGTGCGGTGTTTGTATCTCCTCTTTTCTTGGAATTTCAGTAATCTTGAAACAACAATCTTCTTCGTCTTCATATGATGATTCTGAGGAGTCATCATAATCTGAATAACTGCAGATAGCTTCCTTTTCATCACTATCATATGATAGTACCGATTCAAGGTCATGATTTTCGAGATCAATATCTGGGGTTATCTTCGATATTGAGCCAATGAGATATTGCTTCTTCTTCTTTGATTAGTTCGGGCAGTTCTTTGCATAATGTCCCTCCTTTCGACATAGAAAACATCTTGTTGTTTTCTTGAAAGTTTGTTTTCTTCTGAAGAATCGCCTTCGTCTTGTTTTATTAAAATCCTTTCAGAATGATTTCTTGTACTTCTTTCTCCGTGTATCACACGAACATGACCTTTTCGATCTTGAGCATTTGATAGCTAGATCAGGTCTAGCACAGATTCTTGATAACTGCTTCGACTTATCCATGAATTCCATCCAGAATTCCTTTTGTTTGCAAAGTTTGTAGAGAGTTCTGAAAACACATTGCTGGATCTGTCCAATAGAGATATCTTCGATAGTTTGATTCTGATCTCTGATGTAGAGCTTGGTTTGCTGACTCAAGTAATCATCGATGGAAGAAAGATAGACCTGCTTCAAGCTTGGATTGTTGAGACCGTCGAGAGCGTAGTATCTCCTTGTCCGTTGTTCAAAATGTTTAGCTAGATCTCTTTTCTTCAACGAACAACATTTTGATGTGTAGAATTCTTCTTGCAGTTGATCCTTTAGATGGCTAGGAGTTCCGATAAATTCTTTATGGATTTCTCCTAGAAGCACCGGTATAGTTGTTTGATAGACTTGTAGCTGTCTGTATTCTCCAAGTGAATTCCACCATTCTTTAAGCGCACCTGATAATCTTGTTGCAAATTGTTGTATGACAAAAGGTAATGGCGAGGCCATGGCTTCCGAAGTCATCCATGCATGAAATTCATCAAGACGATCCTTCCATTTTTCAAAAGAAATTTCGTCGAAGGTGAACGTCATAACTTTTGACGAGAACTGTTTGGACGGCATCTCCTGATTCCTGGGCGGAACATATCTAATCTCTTCGTCACTTGAGATAACTTCGTTAATATCAGGTTCCTGTTTTGGAGATGATCCGCTTCCGATAGCGAATTGTTTTGGCATAGACTCGTCTTCAGAACTGAATTCGTAGTCACTTGTGCTCGAGTCAGAATAATGATTGATCATTATGATTGATTGAGAAGGCTTGGGTTGAGCGTCTAGCGTCTTTTGTGTTGAATCAGCAGAGGTTTTGCCAAGAGCATCAAGTAGAGAGGACATTGAAAATTCGATCATGGAAATATCCTTCCCTTTTATTTTATCTTCGTCAACTGATTCATGGCTAGATGACGAAGTAATAGCTGGTTTCTTGGGCGGATTAACCTGAAACTCCGAGTCTTTCAGCCTCCTGGATTTTTGTCGCTCTGTCTTTGGCTTAAAAATGCTAGGCATATGTGTTGCATACCTAGATATGAAGGCTTCATCTGAACATAGGAACCCATATGCAGTGGGTTTTGGCCTTCTTTCTTGGTACTCCGAGAGGAATCCTGGGGAGTAGGATCCTTGATACATAGGTGTACTAAGTGGCATGTTTCCCAGAGGTGTAGAGTATGCTTCAGCAGACCTCTGACTTTGGATCATACTTTCTAGACATCGTTGAAGATCTTTGAGCTGGGTCTTGAGATTTGTCATTTCATCTTCTTTACTCCGAAAATGCGATGTATTAGCCATCATATGCTGGGCCATAGTATCATCTCTTGGTGGAGATTATTGAGTCTTTCATGGATCTCTGTAATCGATTTTTGAAGGTTGTTCTACCTTTTATTGTAGCCATCAGCAAGCTGGCCAACTCTATGGTTGATAATTGTTAACATCTGGTTTTGAGCGAGTGCATTCTCTGTCTGCCAATTGAGAACCTTTTTCGCTTGGCTGAGTTGATCTGGTCCAGAGGGATGGACGGCTCTCGTGACAATTTTCGGACTATGAGCGATATTGTTTCTGGTGAAATCTTCGGGTGGAGGAAATTCTTCTGTTTGCATCATCAAGATTCGTTGAGTAGGTTCTTCCCTTTTCTCCGAATATTGGACAACGAAGTCATATCTTCCGTTTCCTTCACCTAGGGGGCCGACAGTAGTATCGCCTTCAAGATACCTCTTATACAGAGGGTCCCTCTTCTTTCTTCGTCTTTGCTTAATATATTCGTCTGATTCATAAATGTCTTCAATACAAGCAGAATAAGAGCATACATCAAAGTATTGATGTCCATTTTCTTCTTTGAAAGGATAGACGACTGCTCCATCTTGACCAAATGAAATAGGTTGAAGAGCCTGTTCCTTGTAAGAATCTTGGAAGTCTTGTTTATCGAATTGTATAACAAACTGGGTGAATAGTTGCTTTCGGAACGACGATGTTCTTGGTTTATCGAATTTGATTTCGGTTGTTCCGTCATCTCGGGATAGAAAGCTGACTTCTGATGTTTGAACAGGCGTTTGTGCTGCTTGATGTAATTTCTCATAGCTCGTAACCCATGATTCTGGTAGTCGCCGTAATAGTTCTTCTTTAGAGATCTGGCGAGGAATCTGAACAGCGTTGGGGGTTTGAGAAGCCGACGTTACTTCAAGATATAGCGCTTCATCAGATGAAGGAAGTACTAGATCAAGAGCATGATCTTGGATTCGGTAGACGATTTGGTGGTGTAGCGTTGCTACCACATTTTTCTCTTGCATAGGCGCTCCAATTAGTTGCAGTTGGACTTTAAGCGTCTTTAGTAAATTTGGATCTTGCAAAGAAACATTAAAGTTTGGAAACAGTGTTACGAATATTGTTCATGCGTTTAATGTCGCCTGGACTGTTCCGATGCAAGCTTGTTGGTATGATTTTAGTCTTGAGTCGACCAAAGCTATGCGTGCAACGACTGGTAGTCCCTTTCGAGCATGTAGGGTTAGACCAATTCGTACAACACCGAAGTGGAGGTGAGTGTACCCGTGATGCATCCATAATTTTGGTAAATTCTCCGGAATGGTGAGCGATATGAACTACTCTTCTTCCGTTGCTGGGACTTGGCAAGAGGAGAATTTGCTAGATTGGACATATTCCATAACCCTTTTGTTTGCATATGGTCGGATGAGTTCTCGAACACCTTTAACCGAGAAAGCGTTGGATTTTTTAGCGAAGTATTCATATGGATTATCGAGAGGTAGAGTAGTTTCAGATAATTGATCTCCTGGAACATACTCAATTTCATAAAGAGAATTTATGTTTGAGGAAGAAGATGAAGAGGATGAACGGGATCTACTCTTTGGTTAAGTGGAAATTGCGAAAGTAGAATCGATTGTTGGAGGCTGTAAAGAGAAAGGTTTTTGAGGTTTTGACATGATTATGAATTTGTTTTCCAAAACATTCAAAACAATCAATCATAAACAAAGACTCTTTCCTCCTATGATGATCCCAAAAAAGTACGTGGGAGGTGAACTTATTATTATTATGATTTCTCTAACAATTGTATTTGTTTTCTTTTTGGGTTTGGTTTGTACAAATGAATGGGCCTAGGCCCTTTTGAACACTACATTTTTGGTTCTGTATCCAAAGTAAAAAAAAGTTACCGGTGGTGATATTTTTTGGTTTGGAACGATGACTTTCAATTAACAACAAACACAGTTACAACACAGAAGCAAAGTAAGATGATACTCAAAAGATAATACTCAAGCTTGAACCGAGAAGCATTCGGTGGCCTCACAAAGATAGAGAAGTTACGTGTAGTGATTTAATAGCAATATTTTCAAAAGATATGGCCCATATGGTTAGGAGGTCCTTCCCATTTTCAATTTCGAAGACATTCCTTTTTCAACAATGATGTGATATAAGACTACCAGAATGACGATAATATAAGCCTGAACGTTTTATTTTCACATGTAAACGTGTGTCACGTTTGGTACATACGATACGATACCACTTTCTTTGTACTTTAGTTCCTCACCAATAGCTTTTGCACTAGCGAAAGAGAGTTTCGGAATTTATTCAGAATTTTTCTTGCATTCGTAACACTACATGTGTATATCCTCTTTTTTATTCAACATCCAATGCAATATGCATGTCCTTGTTGGTGTTAGTTGAAATCGTCACAGCAGTGACACAATATGCATGTCCTTGTTGGTGTGAATTGAAATTGTCACAGCAGTGACGGGTCACTATCAAGCGAGATATTGTCCATCAGCATGAAATTTTGAATTTTTTTGAAGTTTATCTTTTACAACGAACACAAAAGCACTGGCTTTTTGTCTTGAAAGGATCAATGAGACAAATATCGGATTCTTCAGAGCAGATTAAAATAATACTTTATGAAAGCAAAAATGGAGTCCAGAGTAGCTACTATGGTCCATCGTGAAAAATAGGCCCATTAAAGGTAACACGTATAATTTCAACTTGTCAAGAGAGAAGAGAGAGAGTGTGTGTGTGTGGAAGCATCAGAAAAATAGAGAAAAATAAATGGGATGCTGCTTGAGCACCGGAAAAGTCACAGCTCCGCCTGTCTCCATCGCCCAGACTCCTCCACCCATTGAAGAAGAAACCGTGAAGGAAGTCGTGGTCCAATCGGTATCCGTCTTCGTCCCTGTCCCGGACATGGTTCCATCCGCACCCGAAGTGTCAGATTCTAAAGCTCACCACCCTCCTCCTTCACTCCCAACTCCAGAGATATCTCACAACAAGTCCGACACTTGTAGCGTCTCTCACAGTTTCTCCACCGCTACTACTGCTACTGCTGCTTCCATCCTCGAAGACGACGCTCTCAGCAAACCCCACCGACATCCTCCTCCTTCCTCTCGCCCCAACATGTCTGATAGAATCTCAAGATCGCCGGGAGGACGACACTCGCCTCAGAGGAAGCTCCGTCCCAGGTTAGTCCGAGAGAGACCATCTAATCAACACAACCGGCGAAATGTGGATTCGGGTCCTCTCCCACGTAGCGGGTTACTAGAAGGTCCAAGACGTCGCTCACGTTCTCCGGCCACTCGTGGCCCAAGTTCCGCAAGAAGAAGTCCTATGAAGAAACGTGAAGCAGCTCTGGAGATGAAAGCTGTGAAGGACTCTGAAGTGTCTATGGAATGCTTCATCTTTCTCTGATTGATTGATTTTAATTTCCACTTTTTGATTTGTAAATTGTGAAAATGTAAAATATTAACCAAATCTTTGCGGATCTTCATTTGTTTGCTTTGTTTATCAAGTTTAAAGTAAAAGCAGAGGCTACAAATTCCATAGCTTTTATTCATGGAGATTGCTGCTCTTTTGCACTCAGATAAGCAGACAGAAGACACTGTTCTATTACAACACTCGACTACATAGATACTTGTCTTTTTCATATTTTAAAAACAATATAAATTTTACAAATTGAAATTCAAGAAGGTTTCAGAATGATCTTGAGTACGAGGGAGGACATGGCTGAGCAATAAAGGTTGGAACATCTTCTCCAGGCATCAACACTGACATTTCTCTCTCACAGACAGCCATCTACAATACAAACACACGAGATTATGCATGTATGACATCATCCCCACAACAAGACAACCAGTGTGTAGACAAATAAGTAATGTAACATATCTTTTTTTTTTCTTTCCAGTCCCTGTATATTCAAACCTCGCTGCATGAATCTACATGATAGACAAACTAAGCAAAGCCTGACATAGAATTCATCGAAGTGATGATATGCATCGTCGGGATTGAATATATCACAAATTTGGGGTGGACAAGCCAGCCTTTAGTTTTTCTTTCACTTGAGTAAAGACAATAAGTAGAAAGTAACACAACCCAAAACATAGACAAAAGATAGAGAGAAGATGTATAGTATACCTTGGGGGAAGCAAAAGGAGGAATCTTTGGGTCTAAAGGTGGTGATGATGAAGTCCGTAGAATGAACATGCACCTCTCAAACAGAGCAAGTAAAAGGAAGAAGGAGATCAAAACTCCGGTTGCCACCAAACAAAACGGCACCGCATTAAATGGTCCTTGTCCTTCCTCGTCTGCCGAAAAAGGAAGAGTATTTCCCCACCTCCAATGGTCGTCGCTGCCACTCATTTGTAACTGGAAAGAGACTGGGTGAACAGAGGAAGAAGACGAAGGTAGTTTAATGAATCGTCAGTTACAATTTTTAGTTGACTAGTCAATACTATTACATCTTGATTTTGGGCTCTCTATATGGGCCTGATTAATATGGGCCTGATTAATATGGGTTTTTGTATCTCAGCAAAGTCACGAGCAACGAAATGACTCGCAGAAGAAGATCAATCAATCAATCTCGGAATCCCGCGAAAAACGTCATAGATTTTTCTCGGCGAAATTTGTCACCGGAGCACAATGGCGAGGATTGAGCCAATCGACGAGGAGGATGAGAAGGAAGAGAAGAGAAAGATGAAGATGAAGATGAAAAAACGAAACCATGGATCCGCGAAGGTCTTCGTGTTCGTTGATTATATTTTCCTCTTTATATTTTTCTGCTTCCTTTGTTTCATCATCTTCAAGGTACTGGGTGCGTGAAACCTACGTTGCTTTGGTTTTTTCATGGTGATCGTTTTTTTTTTCTCTTACATTGTATTTGCATCATATAAAATCAATGGGATGGATCGTAATTATTTTTCGTTTGACGCTATGGACACGGAAACTTCAATTCGAAAAGGCATTGCGAAGACATCCATTTGTCCATAATCGCATTGTTTTATGAGCTTCCGGATTTTGTCTTGTTCTTACAGCTAATTAAACTGACCAAACGCTAAATGATGTTGCGGTATACCTTTTTGTCGTAGTTAATATGTTAAACGCTAGTGCTGAGATGAGTTTTTGATTCAATCGATTATCAATCTAGTGATAATAGTTAGAGAACATATTTTGTAACAAGAATGACTCAATTGATTGATCTAAAGCGTGGGGAAGTGAACAAAAGGAAAATTCAATCGATCTTTATCTGTTTTAGTAAATTTATCTCAATTCTGTTTGTTTGTTTTCCACTTCTGCATCTTCTTGTTTTTCGAGAACAATTTGCAGCAATGTGGAGTCTTTACATGTTATTTGGAAACATTCTCATTATTTTATAGTATATAAGCAAATGCTCTTGATACATTTTTATTCAATATATCTTTCTTTTGTGTGTGTGGGAGAGAAACATGACACATGAAATGGCTAGTCGACTTGTTGTGTAAACCAGAAGAAGGAATCTGACCATACCAAGATTTGTTTAGGGGTTGAAGAGGTTGTGGCATTGATGGAATGACGGAATTGCGTTTAAACGCAAAACTTACGGAAACATGTTTTTAATTGCAATTGCGCCATTCCGCAATGTTACCAATCAATGTCTTTTGAGTCTTTGTTATCAATGCGTTTCCAGACCTACATCCAAGCCGTCATCATCTGCACCAATCGATGACCTCCACCTCGTTCAGAATTACTACCGGCATCGTTTGTAGACATTTATTTGCTTGTAGTTAAGAAAATTTGATTATCACTGTTTGTTTTATTTCCTTTTACCTAAACATGCTTTGCAGTTATAAAGTTCGCATACTCTTCTTTTTCATTGAACATTTTTTTTTTATCAACAAGCCTAAATACAAAAATCATTATACACTTCTATTTTTTTCTGAACATTTTTTTTATCATCAAACCTAAATACTAAAAACCAGGGCATACACTTATTTTTTTTTAAACATAAGTATCATCGCATACACTTCTTTTCAGCAAACTTCTGAAGTTGGACTATAGAACATTGCTAAAGTCATATAGGTAAGAAATATAGTACACAATTTGAACGTCAGAATATTACATATTGAGATAAATGGAATTTATTAATATCTTTGTCATAGGAAAAAGTACCAAAATACAAATATAACAAATGATTTAGTTTATGTCAATCTCACAAACAAACAAAATAAGCATAGTTTTCATATATCACAAATTTGGGATGGAAAACCTCATTAGATGTAAACTTGAGTAAAGACTGTAAGTAAAAATCAACACAACCAAAAGCGTAGACAAGATTAAGAATGTAAAATAAAAGAGGGAGAAGATGAATAGCAAATCTGGATTTTGGGCTCTTTGTTTGGGCCTTAATAAGATGGGCCTGTTGGCTGTTGCGTAGGATTTTTTTTTTGTATTTGAGCAAAGTCGCGAGCAACTAATCGAAGATCAATCAATCAATCAATCTGGGAATCCCACGAAAACATTGTTAGGAAATCCGAATGCAATAAAGATTCCGGTTTAGATAAACATGAATTGTTAAAGATATATACAGAATCTTGTTAAAGATAAATCCTAAGTAGGATTGGGTCATTCTCTTATGTGTATATATGAATTACATTATTGAATAACACAAATCATTCAATCAAGCTTACAAACATCATAGATTTTTCTCAGCGCAATTTGTCACGGGAACAATGGCGAGGATTGAGCCAATCAACGAGGAGGATGAGAAGGAAGAGAATAGGAAGATGAATATGAAAAGCCGAAACCATGGATCCACGAAGCTCTTCGTGTTTGTTGATTATATTTTCATCTTTATACTTTTCTGCTATATTTGTTTCATCATCTTCAAGCTACTGGGTGCGTGAAACCTACGCTGCTTTGGTTTTATCATGGTGATCGTTTTTTTTCTTTCTCTTACGTTGTGTTTGCATCACATACAATCCATAATTGCATTGTTTTATGAGCTTCCGGAATCTTGCAGCTATTGATCTGACCATACACTAATTGTTGTTGTCAGTAATACATTTTTGTGGTAGTTAATTATATTAAACGCTAATGCTGAGATGAGTTTTTGATTGCTATGGCTTTATCAGTCTATTGAAAACCAGTTACGAGAACATATTTTGTAACAAGAATGACTCAATTAGAAAGATTGTATATAACTCATCATTCTTTTTTTAGCTGTTGATAAGTGTGGGAAGTAGAGAAAGTGAACAAAAGGAAACTTTAATCGATATTTATCTGTTTTAGTAAATGTATATCAACTTTGTTTGTTTTCTTTTTCTGCATCTTCTTGTTTTTCAAGAACAAAATGTGGAGTCTTTACATTTTATTTGGAAACATTCTCATTATTTTAGGATAGCATATAAGAAATTTCTCTTGATTCATTTTTATGAATTATATCTTTTTTGTATGTGTGTGTGTGAGAGAGAGAGATATGACTCTAAGGCAGGGGCAGACCCAGACTTGTATTTAACATGGGTCATAAACCAATAAATTTTTAATTGGGAAGGAGTCAATGGAGTTGAACATTGAATTTTTGGGGGTGTCAATATAAACAATACTACCATTTTGGCTGTTTATTTTTTTTTTTAATGAAATTGCCTACAAGTTAATTTATTTAGTTGTTTTAGGGGTGTCACAAATGGCTTTACTGGGTCTGCCTCTCTGCTCCGATGAAATGGCTAGTGGACTTGTGTAAACCTGAAGAAGGAATCTGACAATACCAAGATTGTAGACCCTTTTGCATCTAGCAAAAGCTTATTTGTCTAAGTGGTTGTGGCAATGGTAGAACTTGATCTTCTCCATAGCTTGGACCGGAAGTTTCATTTCCAGGGTTTGGGGCAAAACTACTCGGATTCGATAAGAAGTGGCTGGAATAGAATGGCGTCTTAGGTTGGGGCGACAGCAAGAATCTCCTAGTCTAGGGATGATGGTTGGGCTAAAATGTTCACAAGAAACTCTATCTCAGTGGTATTGAAGGAGTTGGGAATGCAACGAATTCCAATTGTTTTAGTTGAGGAATTGTTGTAGAACTTCAAAGACCATTTCGGGTGTTTACTATTTAACTTCCACCTTTTGCTTATTTTTTTTTTCTTTTGCAACTCAAATTTGATATAACAGTTATAGATTTCAAAAATTAGTTTTCATTTCGACATGAAATATCTATATATATTTTAAATCTTCTACAAATATAAGTTATGATGACCAACATCATGCATCTATACACGTAATATATTATGTTGAAATTAGTTAAGAACAAAAATGATTTTGTCTGAGAAAATAAATTTTTTTTTTTTCAAACTTGGTCGGTTTTAAAACCAAAAAGGCAAAAAAGAGAGGAAGAAGAACTTGGTCGGTTTGCGATAGTATCTTTCAGAGGTGTGAGAAAAAACAAAATATCATAAAAGTGAAAGCTGAGTTTGACCAATCACCGACCCGGAAACTGAATACTAAAATCAAGCATACGTATGAATAACAGATAAGCCCTAATTAACAGGTTGTCATTAAAATGGTAATACTTGTGGGATGTTATCCTCAGCCGCGGCTAGCCGACCATTACCAAAACCACCATCATCAAAATTATTCCATTCAATTTGCATTAACCTCTGCAATCTCTTAATTATTAATATATTTTTTCTTACAATCTAATTTTATCTTTTAGTGCTTCTGACTTGTCGCATTTAGGAAGCATGAATTATGGATGTCCCAAAAAACAGAGAAATGCCACGTAGACGTTAATGGTTTGTATTTCCGCGTTGTGATTTTTATGTGTCAACGTATTTTTATATGCTGATGTCAACGTCATGAATTAGAGTGAAAGCAAAGGAATAATTCTAGTAACCCCAAAAAGATGAGATAGTCAACCGAAAGATATATGAGATATTTATAACTAGATACAAAATTAAAGCGGTGCCCCAAATGTAATCTAATCCTGCTCTCATATATAAAGATCCATGGAGTCATCTCCCTCAGTTGCAGCAAATAGAAAAAACAAACACAATATTCTCTCTTTCTCTTCAAGGTTTCCTTTTTGTTCCACTGCTCTCTGTTTTGGCAGAGATGGACTTTGACGAGGAGCTCAATCTCTGTATCACCAAAGGTAAGAATATCGACCCTTCTTTTCAAGAAGCTTCTTCAACGACGTCCCCAAGATCTATAAAGAAGATGAGGAATCCTGATCATCGATCTAAACCCTATTTCCCATTTTCATCGTCTTCTAATTCCTCGGCGGCTTTCCCTTTTACTCTCGATCCAACCATTCAAAACCAACAACAACAACTCGGATACGTTCCGGTTAACCAACAACACGACCCGACAATGCAAGTCCAGAACCAAATGATCTCATTTAGTCCTCAACAGCCACAGCCGCAGCAGCAGTACATGTTCAACTATTGGAGCGACACATTTAATCTAAGCCCAAGAGGAAGAATGATGAACCAAGAAAGTGTTCTGCCGTACAGTGCAACCAAGCTGTACAGAGGAGTAAGACAACGTCAATGGGGAAAATGGGTTGCAGAGATACGTAAGCCACGGAGCAGAGCACGTCTCTGGCTTGGTACTTTTGATACAGCTGAAGAAGCTGCCATGGCATACGACCGTCAAGCTTTTAAATTGAGGGGTCATAATGCAACACTTAATTTTCCTGAGCGTTTTGTGAATAAGGAAGTTGAGCTGCATGATTCAACTGATGCGTCAAGCTCGTTGGAGCAGAAACAATCCGAGACGCCGCAGCCAGACGAGGTTAGCTTGGAGAGCAAGGAAGTAGTCGTGAGTGATGGTGGGGTAGAGGAAGGGATGGCTGAGGCGTGGTTCAATGCGGTCACAGCGGGATGGGGTCCTGAAAGTCCCTTTTGGGATGATTTGGACAGTTCTCAGTTTATACAAAGCTCAGCTTCTTCCTCTGCTTATTGTCCCATGAGACCTTTCTTTTGAAAAAGGTCACATTTTAGGCTGTAGTTTAGGGTTTATCTCATTAGTATTTTGGAGGGAGACAGTTTTTGTGATCTCCCACTCCATACATCATATATTCATATATATATATATATATATATCTAGCAGACTACATTTCCTCTAAATTTCCATCAGTGTCATTGTTCATCATTTATATGTGTGTGCCGCTGATTTTGCTACATATATAGATGTCATGTTTGTTCACCGAGTTTGTTTCCTGACATTGAACAAGTTATATTTATCTGCACTTCAACAACCTAGCACCGTCACATATTATCCAAAGCTACGTTGCATTGAAACAAAAACGGATACACTGAAGCGAAATATCTAAAAACACGAAAACGAATTTTTAGAAAAATTTAAAAGCGGGTACGCTTTGAAAATGTATATATCTTTATAAGAATAATAAGAATGTATGATGAAACACTAAGGTAAAAATCAAAGTTCAACCTATCGGAAACACTAATTCACTAACGAAATTTCAATTGTATGACAAGAAACAATTGGGCATTATCACTAACAAAGTATCGTAAAAAAAAAACTATTTATTAGTATGCTAACCTGTAGAAGAACAAGTCAATTTCGAATTGATAATCAAATATTAGTTGGAATAAAAGTCTATAAATATTAATCATTTTGATTTAATTATAAAACAATATAATTTAATAGGAGACTTCTTATCTATGTTTTTATTAGCGTTTTTAGATTACATTTATAGGGTACGATTGGTGAACAAAAGCGAAACGGTTAGATTAGCGGTTAGCGGAAGTGGTAAGCGGTTGAACAGTGCAAAGCTGTAAGTGAAAGCTGTTAGAGAAATCGGTAACAAAAAGCTGAGAGTGACCTCTTTTACTGTAGCTTTTAAAACGTTTTGGTGATTGGTAACAAACAAAGCGGTAAGCCTCTAACGCTTTTACTATTGTGTCACCAATCGGAGCCATAATTTAGGCAAAGCGCTTTATATTGGTTATAATAGTTAAATTTTCTATTTTAAACAATTTTAAAATTATCGATTAAGCCCTTACATTTATATAATATTTATAGTTATGTTTTAAAATTAAAAACAGAATTTCCAAAAAAGAATTGACGTTTCCAAAACCGGATATACCGTTTTTCATGTTTCCAAACCACAATATTTAAGAATCGCGTTTTCATTACGTTTTCACTGCATTTCCGTTTCCGAAACGGGAAACGATCCTTATACGGAATTTCCATGCAACGTAGATTCAAAGGCATACTTCAATCTTTGTGAATGTGTCTTTTGAGTTTTTTCCCCTAATATATATTAAATTATATTCAAAATAATAATAAATTTTTGCAAACTGTTTTTATGACTTTTAATAAATTAAAAGAAATTCATTTTCAATTTAATGAAAACCAAATTTGGAGTGCATTTTGAAATTTCAAGTATCCTTGTGGTATGATCAAGTAGAATTGAGAAGACAAAAAGAAGAATCTAACTTCATTCTGGCGGTCTATATGACCGGAAACCTCACCCATTGCATGATATCTTCTTTTCAAAAAAAAAAGTAAAAATAAATGCAAAAGTAAGAAAGAGAAGGGAAAAGAAAAGAAAAGAAAAAAAGAAAAAAAAAACAAATATATTGATTTTCGGTGGAAAAGAAAAAAAAAAGTGGAGAAAAAAAAGTGTGAGGATAAAATGGTCATTTTGCTAGTGGGACCACGGGAAAAAGATACAAAATTACAAAGCCTTTTGAAAAAATACTAAATTACAATAAAAAATATTAAAAGATATAAAAAGTGCAATTCATTCTAAAAAATAGACTCAACAAACTACTTTTACAATCTAACCTCCGCGTGTGGGCAAAGAAGTCAAAAACACTAGTAATATCAAGTAGAGTTTTTTTTTTTTTAATTATTATTATTATAATATATATAATTAAACCGATCGATAACCGGGATCAACCGGGAACAAACCGAAATGTAACCAGACCAAAAGACCAACTAAGAAACCCTAAATAACCGAAATGGAGCGCTCAAAACCGGACGCGAATTTACGATCAATGCCATCGCCACTCTTGAGGGTCCCTCCGCTTCCGATTGTCGCCGCCGGCGGATTCGAGTCGGGAAGATTCACGGCGCCGGCGTTACCTTCCAGCGCGGCGACAGGATCCGACCCTTGCCGACCTTCCAGCGCCACCGGCCCAGACCTCCTCTTCCTTCCTCCCGACAAACGAGTCTTTGACGGAGTCCACACGGTCTCACCCTGTAAGGCTGCTCCCAGCTAGCCTCCGCTGGCGAATCGTCTTCCGCCTCCATCGTCCGGTGAACGCCTATCCACTCCGCTCTTTTCAGATCTTCTCGCCTCCTGCCAAATAGACTTCTCCGGGAAGATTGACATGCAACGAGGCACTTTCACCGCCCCTCTCCACCGCAGTCGCGACGATGTGGCCACCACCGCCGGGACATCGACTTAGCGAGTCTCGCATCCCTCCATCTCCTCTCCGGCAAAACGCATAACCAAGATCTCGTGGAGCCTCGCTCCCTTGCGCTCTTCCTTCTACCACCCGTCCTCAAGGGGTTTCCGGCTTCGCGACTTACCCGGGGAAAGTGACTCGAACGAGGATCTGGTGATGCGCCGCCATGGAGAGAAGAACCTCACCACGCGAAGACGGAAGCGAGAAAATCGAGGAAACTCCGGTTACATCCAAGCCTCCACGGTTGTGAACAATAACGCGCTAAACACGACGGGAGGCTCCTCACGATGACGACGGAGGTCGCTACACCGGAGAAACCTCGACAAACCCAGATCTAAAGTTGAAAGCCGAGAGAGAGAGGAGAGAGAAAGTAGTGCCGCTCAAAGGCTTTTTTCCCGACCGCTTCTGATATCATATATTATATCAAGTAGAGTTGATTCCTCATGATTTTGTCAATGGTCTTGATTAGTTGGGCTTTGGATCTCGAGGTCTCACCATATATTTTATTATTGTCTTCTATCCAAACGCTATGAATTGTCACTTGGAACCCATATCAAATTAAAAAGTATTAACTCGATATTTTGATATACTTATGAGTTCGCCAATTACTCCATCCCAAATTAAATGATTCCTCGTTTGGATCAGGTGTCTTTTGAGTTTTTCCAAGAAGAAGTGCACTCTGGAGAATATTTTAGATCTCGTATAAATCTTGTATATATTCTACAATGAAACCTTTTATTTTATTCAAAAAAGAAAAAAAAATCTTAATGAGAACAAATTTGTTTGGTGTTTGCTTATAGAAAAATTTATGCTATTGACTCTTTCTTCAAAACATTAGAATATTGGTTTTCCGGTTTTATTTCGAACTTCGTTTTTAGTTTTTTTTGTTCCGATATCACATTAATAGCTGGTTCTAACATTTGTATTTGTAACCGATCTTTCGTCTTTGGATTTTATCTTCTTCTTTTTTAATAAATGGTAGAAGGAAAAAAAGAAGAAGAACACATTTGTCTCAACCGGTTCTATGTGTAAACCAATGCAGCAAAACACAAACTCGAGCACAAGACAATTGTCTCCAAACGTTAATGATGGGCTCAAATTAACAAATGATGAAGCCTGTTACAATATGAAGATTAAGCCGATTAGTGGCCCATTTAGTAACCCGCATGCCTTTTTCGAGAAGCTCCTGATGCGATGACTTTGACACGATCTTTGACTTGACATCATCATCATATCTCCAGAAACCTAACCTAAGAGTTGATGGGATGATGCAAAAGAAGTGAAACGACAACCCCACAACACATCTATTCCCACGTGTCGAATTCTACATGAAGCCACACATCGTTAATTAGGAGAGCGAAAATATTTTTAAAGTACATCTGACAATAGCTTCGGTGTGAACTTCAGAGAATCTGTGGATATGGAATTCAAAGTTGGTTGCACATCTTTCCACCAACAATTTAACAAACAAAAAAGCTTCATATTTTGTCTTCTCGTAAATATTTGGAAGGGTAACAATGGTTTAGATGAATTAGTCTAGGGTTAGATTGGTAACCAAAAATTAAAACGGTTAGAAGTATACCGCTTTACATGTTACCAATCACAAAACGGTATTAAACTGTTTACAGTTTTTTTGCTATCGCTTTTACTAACAATTTTCACTAATAATTATTTTTCACAGTTTTGCATTATTCACCGCTTACCATTTTCACTAACAACTAATATAACCATTCTGCTTTTGTTTAACAATCAAACCCTATAAATGATTAATATCAATTTTATTCTATGTCGTAAGATTTTCATATGTAATACTACATATTAAAAAAAAATGGTATAAATGCTGCAATTTTTATACAAATAAATATAAATATAGTTATCGTTTTAGTCTGTACATAAATTAGTCTAATATAATTGGTGTTATTAACTAAACTCGTATTTCATTTAGTTGGTTAATCTTTGCATTTTCAAATCTTTGTTAATAATGTCGACGGGGATGGCTTGTTCGGAGAGACCCTTTCACATGCAATCTATATGCTATTGAACTTATAGTTGCATAAGTAAAATGTTAATTTGTAATTAGCTTTCTCATCATCAATTTTAATAGCACAAGGCACATGACATTAACACGTTACGTTATTTGAAAAAAGGTTTGTGGCGTATTTGATGAGAGTATACAACTACTTTACCGTCCTCACTCTCTTATTCATTGAAACTCTACGCCTTGGGTTTCAAAATTCAACGCAACATATATTCTCATACTTTATAAAGTTTTTGTAACCAAATATGCATGTAAAGTCAACTGAACTATATGATAACATGCAAAGTCAACAATGTGCTTTACTCCGACTCTTACCACCATAATGCATTAAGGTGAACAAAATTACTCTCACACCCGTATAGTCACAATGTCTATTTTAGTCTCTTAGGTGAATTACTTTTTCTATAAAGGAGTATATTATATTCGCTCCAAAAGTACTTACATAAAATATACTATTGTAATGACAGAATCCAAGTTATATGAATTATATAAAATGTAGTGCATATATAATTCACAATATCACGTGGATCGCTTCTAGAACATGCAGTTAAAAACGATAGGCGATGCTAATATTTGCTTTTGTATATAATATTGTGGCTGGAAAGGATACGTGGCACATTAGGCCTATGCCAAATGGAATTGACCTTGGCTCTAGCTTACACGGTAATTAAGTTCTTCACATTCACATCCCTATATAAACAAATGAAATGGAACAGAAGGTATAAGCGCACCCACGCATTGACATTTATAAAACTCAACTCCTCTTTTGGAAATTTAATAAACTCCCTTTGGCTCTGCGATCCTTTTATACGAGAACTAAACAAAGATGGGAAGATCACCTTGTTGTGACAAGAATGGAGTGAAGAAGGGACCATGGACGCCTGAGGAGGATCAGAAACTCATCGATTATATTCGATTTCATGGTCCGGGCAATTGGCGTATTCTCCCTAAAAATGCTGGTAAGTGTACATGCATCTAGATTATCTATTATAGTTATGTCCTAATAGATTATGTTCTCTGTTGACCAAAAAAAAAAATAGATTATGTTCTCTATAACAATTACATACACTCATAAGTGGTATATATTGTACAAATTAAAGGACTCCAAAGGTGTGGGAAAAGCTGTCGTCTTCGTTGGACCAATTATCTAAGACCGGACATCAAGCGAGGAAGATTTTCCTTCGAGGAAGAAGAAACTATCATTCAGCTACACAGTGTTATGGGAAACAAGTAAGCCTCATTTACAAAATCTTTACGTTAATTAATCAAAAAAGCGAGAGTATACGTATGCATGCGGACCGTAACATTTAGGCCATCAACTCCACTAAATGTTATTATCGTACGTATTGACCTTTAATTTAATATAAGATGAATTATATATTAATTATGTACCAATCATTGAATTGATGGGTTAATTATAGGTGGTCCGCAATAGCAGCTCGTCTACCAGGAAGGACCGATAACGAAATAAAAAACCATTGGAATACTCATATCCGCAAGCGACTTGTAAGGAGTGGTATCGACCCGGTTACTCACTCCCCGCGCCTTGATTTGTCGTCACTTTTAGCCGTGCTTTTAAACCAGCCAAACTTTTCATCAGTTGCAACACACTCATCGTCTCTGCTTAATCCTGATGTATTGAGATTGGCCTCTCTTCTCCTGCTCCCTCAACAACCACTTCAAAACCCTAATCCAATTTACGCATCGAACCTCGACCAAAATCTCCAAACTCCAATCACAGCATCAGTATCTTCTAAAGACTCTCAACCACAAACCGAGTGTATAAGTACTCCAACAAACAATGAAACTTCATCGTTCGAGCCTATGAACGCAAGAGTACTCGAGGTCGGTCATGCAGATGTATTACCACATTTGTCAGAGAGTTTGGACTTAGACTCACTCATGTCAACGCCAATGTCTTCCCCACAGAAAAACAGCATTGAAGCCGAAGCCAACTCGAGCAGTTTTTTCGACTTTGGGTTCCCGGATAATTTTACATTTGAGGACTTTATGTTAATGTAATTATCAACATATGCATATCTCTACACGATTCTTGATTTGTTTCATTTTTTATGGTTTAATGTATAAACTTACTGTTGGCTTTTTGGTCAAAGATAGATATATTATTCTATATATTTTTTCATGAATGTGCAACATATTAAGGCTAGCTATCTTAAATTTTTTCCATATGTCAAAAAACTAAACATAGATAAATTGTACCCAAAAAAAACTAAACATAGATAGAACTAGAAATATAAGCATCAGTCAAACTATTGTAAAGTTAAATAGTTAAAAGTTGCCTAGCCTCGAGAACGAATGAAACGAGCAACACATCACATATTGTTTTATTTTATTTTATTCTATTTAATGAACACGCCTCTCTGCGTAGCATGACATTGTCATTTTTTTCACGAGTAATCTTGGTGAGCTCAAGGTCATGTTGGTAATGGTGGGTAAGTTTTTTTTTCCGATAAATCAATATATTGATATTAAAAAGTTTTACAAGATACAAAAGTTATATAGTTACAACCGTTGAAACAATTATGTGAAACAATTTCAGTAAAAAAGTGGAGAGTAACCATGTTTTCTTATCGAAAGACTTATAAGCTAACATATGAAATCTGTTATGTCTCTTCTTCACAAATTTGAAATTGGCTAACAGCATATAGCTGAGACTCCAAAATGCCTTTGACATGACTTTGATGAGAACAGTGTCGGCTCTAAGGGGGTCTAAGTGTGCATTTGCACAAGGTCCACCATAATTTTTTTCTATTTTCATTAGACAATTAGGGTCCATTTTCAGAAAATAATGTAAATTAGAGTTTTTATTTGCAAAATCTATAAATATATACATAAATTATTTAAAAACTTAAAGGGCCCATGGCTCAGCTAATGTTTTAGACGGGCCTGGATGAGAAAATATGATTTTGATGTCGGTGTCAAAGCCTTTGTATCTTGTTGAAGCATGAAGATTAAATTGGTTGATGAGTCTTGTTTTCCACTAACCACTCCAGGTACATATAGTTGCATCGCCATTTCCAATCTCTCCTCAACAAAATAATTCCATGGTGGTTTCCGTGTTGGTCTTTGTTTACATCCCAAATCCGAGAAGATTTGATTAAAACTTCGAAACGTCATTAGACAATAACGCTCGGAGACAAACACAAAACTAACAATGATTGTTAGAATTGACAAGCACTCTACCAAAAAAAGACGGAATATTTTTGACATAATTGTCGGAATAGTCTTCCTTGGAAGTGTGAATAAGAACACGAATACCATGGACTAACGGTTTTTGAGATGGGGCCAACCATAAATTTCCTTTTCCTTCATTGGTTAATGATGATGATATCTCTTCAACCGGATGTGTTGATAGTGATGAAACTGGTAAACATATTGAAATCGAATCCAATACCACCATTATGAAGGATTGAAAATTAAGTATGATAATGGAGATTATGGAATCCCATGACGAAAACTAAAACTTTGCATAAACTAATATAGATATAGAGAATGTAAAGGAGTAAGTAGAGATATAGAGAATGCAAAAATGATATAGAGAATGGAAAGGAGTAAGTAGAGAGAGTGGGCCGACCGATGCCGGAGAACCCAACACCGGCCGGAGAAAAGATGACGGAGACGAAGAGCTGCTTGAGGAAGAAGTTGGAAAATCGTCCCTTTCAGAAGAACGACGGTTTTTTGTATGATTTTAAACAATCTGAAGAAAAAAAAAAATGTTGTGAATAAGGTATGTTGGTAAAAGAAAAAAGAGTGGTACGTTAATTAGGCCCATATCAAGGTCCATTTTGAAGCCCTTGAAGTTAGCCCAATCTCTGACTTTTTAAGTCGTTAATCAGTGAAATGAAAAGGAGGAGCGACTCCCTTTTCCTCGCCTCTTTTGAGCTTCACTTTTTCTGACGGGCCGTTTCCCTATGCGAGTCTCCGGGTCCACTTCCATACTCGTTTGAACAAAACAAAAAAAAGTTACAATTTCGTTTTTTGATTTGTCTAATACTCAAAAAAGTGAATCAATGATTTAACATATGATTGTATGAGAGTTTTTGTGTGTTTGTGATTGTCCTTTACAAACTGACCCTTTTCTTCATGTGACTATACTCCATTGGCATCTCATCTCACAATGTTAGACCATGTCCAATGGTTTTATTCTCTTGGAGTTCTTAAAATAATGCAAAAAAATATATATATATTTTTAAAAAAGGAACAATGAGAACGCGCCACATCACATGAATAGTTAAGAAACGGGTTTTTAAACAAGGATTTTAAGGACTCGGTTCTTAACTATTAATGTGGAACCCGCAATATTTTATTAATTTTTGTTAAGAAACTTTGTGTTAAAAACCCCCATTGTTTTTGCTCTTATAGCTCAATCTCTTTCTCCATTATTCATATTTATCTCTATCTTTCTTTTCCATAAGTTTATTTTTCATTTTAACAATTTTTTTTTTAAGTTCACCCATTATACCATAGCCTACAGAGACCAAGTCATCCATATGCAAACAACATGATTATGTATAAATATTTAAATATGATTGTCTAATTAAGGTTTTGAATGGTAACTGCGGTCAAGGCGGACAAACTAAACTACGGACTAAAACATTTTATTTTTGGGACGGACACAGTCCACTGCAGACCAAATTTATTTCTTCACAAAAATAGTTTGCACTTGATCCACAGCGAACTTATTTGATTATTTTCTGTCCGCAGCGAATTTTATCAAAACTTGTAATAAATGGTAAAAAAGCGGTTTTATCAACTTACGGACTAATCCGCACTGACCGCAGTTACCATTCAAAACTAAGGATCGTAGATACTAGTACTAGTTAGTCCAAGCCAAAAGACAAGACGCCTTATAATCATCCGGAACTAATACAATTTACAAAGGGATTATAAAACAAACCAGAAACCGCCAAAGGAATCTCTTGTTTTTTTCAGTCACACCTCTCTCTCTCTCTTCCCATGGAGAAAACAAAGGAGAGAGAGACAATGGTGAATAATGGAATGCTGCATTTCTTCGTGAATCTATGAATCTAAAAGACTGAGAGATTTGAGAGAGCATTATAATTCCTAAATCAATTTCTCTATCTCTCTCCCTCTCCCTCTCCCTCTCTCTAGCCTTTACAATGAAGACAAGTTTCACTTTACTCGTCATCCTCTGTTCTCTCCTCTTCTCCACAATCTTGAGCAATCTACTCGTCGAACCGGTCACACCCAACACCGTACCGGCATTCCCCGTCGAAACGCAAGCTCAAAGCTGCCTTCTTGACCTCTCCGACGAGCTTTTCGGCGGTGTCAATGAAGCTTGCGGGAGAAACCTTGACCGGAGTCGTTGCTGCCCTGTTCTAGCCGCTTGGCTCTTCGCAGCTCACGCTCGTTCTGCTCTACAGTTACCGGCTCCGGCTCCGACGCCGGAATCCTCCGATCCCGACGAACCCATGAAACCAGACGACTCTCAGAAATGCGTCAACACATTGCAGAGTGCGCTTTTTGAAAGTAGAGTCACAGACACGAGAAAGATGAATGAAATGACTCTGATTTTATTGATCTCAAAAGCTTAACTACTGTGAATACATGGCTCTCGGTTTTATACAACAATGTTAAAGGATCCAGAAAGATCTAAAGCTATGAACAGCTCAGCAGAGGAGCGTAACGATTAGCAAGGTGCAATGAATGAGGACAAGACTGCTTTGTCGTACAAGGTGGATAAGATCTAGCTCCTCTGCTGTTGACCGTCAATGGAGCCGTTTGTTGCAGCGATATCTTCTGAGTATTGGGCTTGGTGGGCTGTGTCTGATGAGTGGGCTTGCTTACACCCCCTCGCAAACTTGGTGTGGGTGGAGACAAGACACCAAGTTTGGTTCGTAAGCAGAAGTATGGAGCTTGTGGTAGTGACTTAGTGAACACGTCTGCCAGTTGCTGCGCAGCCGGGATGTGATGAACAACTATTGATCCATGAGCAACCTTTTCTCTTGCATAATGATAGTGGGTTGCAAAGTGCTTGGATTTGTTGTGAAGAACTGGATTAGCGGTTAGGTGAACCGCTGACAGATTGTCACAGAAGACCTCTGCAGGGCCAGGTTGCAGCATTCCAATTTCTTCAAGTAAAATGGTTAACCAGGTCAATTCCGCGGCTGTGTCTGAGAGAGCCATGTACTCTGCTTCAGTGGAGGACCTGGAGACTGTTGGCTGTCGTTTAGCTGACCAAGAGATGAGGTTCTTGCCTAACAATGTGCAAAAACCACCGGTAGACCTTCGAGTTTCTTGACAGCCTGCCCAATCACTGTCGCAGAAAGCCTTCAAGGATGAATCTGAATCATGTTTTAAGAGCAGACCCATCTCAAATGTTCCTTTAATGTACCTCAGAATCCGCTTGAGTAGAAGAAAGTCTGAGACTGACGGTTGATGCATCTTTTGACAGACTAGGTTCACTGCGAATTGAACATCGGGTCTGGTCAGAGTTAGATATTGGAGCTTTCCCGCTAAACTCCTGAAGTAGGTAGGTTCAGCAAACAGTTCTTGTTGGTGAGGGACTTTGTCAAGTTGTAACGGAAGCGGTGTTGGCATGGGTGCACAGTCAAGCATTCCCGCGGACTGAAGAAGATCAAGAGCATATTTAGCTTGATTAAGGAATAAGCCTTCATCAGTAAACATGGCTTGCACTCCCAAGAAGTAGCTAAGTTTGCCCATGTCTTTCATCCGAAACTCTGTTCCAAGTGCCTTGATGAGTTGTTGAACAGCTTGAGGTTCACTTCCTGTTAAAACCATATCGTCAACGTATAGTAAAAGGAACATTTGGCTTGTACCTTGGTTATAGATGAACAAGGATGGGTCACTCTTGCTACAGATAAAGCCAAAGTTGAGCAGGAATGAGCTGAACTTATCAAACCACGCTCTCGGTGACTGTTTCAGACCGTAGATAGATTTGTGTAAATGACACACATAATCCGGCTGGTGAGGATCTTCAAAACCAGGAGGTTGTTTCATGTATACCGTCTCTGTTAACTCACCGTGAAGAAAGGCGTTTTTCACGTCAAGTTGCCTTACATCCCATTGACGTGTTACTGCAACATGGAGAATGGTTCGAATTGTTGCAGTCCGTACCCAGCAGTGACGCACACCCAAAGACCCTTAAAGCAGTGTAGTTTGGGGCTTTTTCATGCAACTTTTCATAAGGACTGATCATCTTGCCAAGAACCGAGGAAGGAAGAAGATTAGCCAGGAAATTTGAAGTAAATAGCGCCTCTACCCAGAGATTTTGTGGGAGCTTGGCTTCAAACAACATGCTAAGACCCAACTCCATGAGGTGCCTGTGTTTCCTCTCAGCTAGACCATTCTGCTGAGGGGTGTGTGGACAGGACAAGTAGTGTTTGATTCCACAAGAACTGAGATGTTGCAGAAACTGGGAATTGACAAACTCTCCTCCACCATCTGTCTGAAACACTTGAATTTTCTTCTCAAATTGTGTCTCAACCATACTTTGAAAGGCTTTGAAAGTAGAAAAGGCATCTGATTTTTGTTTGAGAGGATATAACCATGTGAATCTTGAGAAGTTATCAATGAAAATGATATAAAATCTATAACCTTGAACTGAAGTTACAGGAGCAGGACCCCAAACATCACAATGGATACTCTCAAGAGGTCTAAAAGACTCAAAAACAAACTTAGAAAAAGGCAGCTTGCTGTGCTTGCCTAACTGACACGACTCGCAGATGGTCTTCACAACCTTATTGACTGAGATAGCTGAAGTAGATGATAAGTGTTGAAGGATCTGAAGGTTCGGATGGCCCAGCCTCTTGTGCCAAAGCTCACTACTTGTTGCTTGTTGTCTTGATGAGTAGAACGCAAGAAACTGAGTATCATCCAGCCTATATAGACCTTCATGTTTGCTTCCCCGAGTGAGAAGCCTGTTTGTCACCTTGTCCTTAACACACACAGATTTAGCATCAAAGGTGAATTCACAAGGAAAGTCATCTGTGAGCTTAGAGACAGATAACAAGGATTTAGTGATTTCAGGGCACACAAACACATCTTTAAGAACTAATGTACCTGAAATGGTTGGTAATGTGACTGAGCCAATATGAGATATGGGTAAGAAATCACCATTGCCAACTATAACACTGTCAGGTCCAGAGTAAGGTTGTGAAGTTTGCAGGTTTTGGTGAGTGTTGGTCACATGGTGCGTTGCACCAGTATCAGGATATCAGTCATTGCCTTCGTATCCAGAATCTTCAGAGACTCTTACTGCGGCCATAGCTTGAGGCAGATCACTTGGCTGAAAGTCCTGGTCAAACCGTTTGTAGCATTTGTAAGCCGAGTGTCCAAATTTTCCACAGATCTGACACGTTGGTCTGTTGTTTGATGAGCCTCTGCCACTGGATTGACCAAACTGCTGATAGAAACCTCTGCCTTGAGTGGAAAAGCCTCCTCTGCCTCGATATCCTCCACGGTTCTGACCTCGACCCCTGTAGCCTCCTCTGTCTGTGTAAAAGGCTTGATGAGGAGTTATCTCAGTGTTAGATGTATAGCCTTGAACTTTGTCATCGAACGCAATAAGCTTGACTATAACATCGTCGAGGCAAGGTGAAGGATATCCGTCCATGGTGTTTTCGATTACAGCACAGATGGATTCGTACTCTCGGCCCAGACCATTCAAAACTCCAAAGATCTTCTCTGTCTCAGGGATTGGAGCACCGATGGAGTCAAGCTGGTCACAAATCGTCTTCATCTCAGAGAGGTAAACACTCATGGTCTTGTCTCCTTTGGTGGTTGTCTGCAATCGCCTCTGAAGAGCTAGTTTACGAGTAGCTGAGACGCGATTGTATTTCTTGGCCAGGGAGAACCACACGTCTTGGGAGGAGTGAAGACCGTAGACAGACCGGAGAGCACTTTCTGTTAATGTGCCGTAGATCCACGCCATGATCAGTTGATCCTTCTGCACCCATTTGATAAACTCCGGATTGGCGGATTCAGTGACTTGATCTCCATTTCGAACCGTGATAGTCTGAGGTGGTCGAGGTAATGAACCCGTGACATATCCAAGCAACAGTTGACTTGAGAGAAACTGTTCAAACTGTAACTTCCAGATCAAGTAATTATCTTCCTTGAGCTTTAAGGTAACACATTGATTTATGGTGAGATTAGAAGCAGAGTGTGGATCGTGATTCCCTTCCATGGCTCTGATACCATGATAGAAAACTCAAATTAAGAAAGATTCAAGCTCAAAGGAGCTAGCTTTATTTAGCAAATGAAATAGCTCATGATGAGCTTTATTATGCAAGAGAAAAGAAAGAGATGAACTTGAAATTTGTCACCAAGAACAAAAGGTTTTTAGATTAATATTTCATAGAGATAAAGGAGGGCTGCACTTACGGCAGCCAAAGGTACAATTCTCAGAACCTAATAACAATATTTATATGAAATTCAACTTGCAAAGAAACCCTAAACATATGGGCTAATGGGTTTGGATAATGACTTGGGCTTGAGCTCTCTAATACTCCCCCGCAAACTTAGCGTAGTGTGCGGAGCTTAAGTTTGGGATTGCAAATGAGGATGGCTTGGCAGAACATGAGTAGTGGAACAAGATCATTGTGTTGTAGGTTGATTGACTCTCTTCAACATGGAGAACAAACATAGTGTGAGAACTATTCAAGTCTGTACTTGGAGATTGTCCCATGGCTCCCTCAGAGGTTTCTTTTGAACTTGGAGAGCTTAGTTGACATCCCTCAGCGGTACTTCTGACTTATCTGTCTCACTAAGGGCGGGTTTCTTTGACCCTCTTAACTCCTCTAATCCGTCTCGTGATGAAGGAATTATCTTCCTAAAATTACTCAAATCTTACTCACTATCTGCTTCTTACCATATACCATCAATAATCTGAACTTTAACAAGCTGCCTTTCTCTTTGACATTTCATCGAGCACTTAGAGTGCATTCACCAAAAATCAGAAACTTTCAGTCATATACCCATCGTCATCAAACCCAGACCAACATATTTCACCAAAGCTTCTCAATTCCAGACCTATTATCTATGCCAGCAGCTATCCTTCTCACACTATATGAAGAGGAATTACCGTAAATGAAGAGATGAGAGGCTTTAACTCTAGTCTATGAAAGGAGGGTTGCTGAATCAGACTCTGTTTCTTCATTCTGTGCATCCTCTTCAGCTTCACCATCTTCACTTTCCTCGTATCCTCTTGCACATCAAGTCAAAGTGATTCTTCACCGCTTTGTCAGACCTTGAGAAGACAGCAATCTCGACGTTCAACACATGGTCTTGCTGTTGGGCCTTTTCCATATTTTAATTCTGGCCCAATAATATTTAGCATCAGCTTAAGCCCACTTCTTCTTCCACGTACGATCTAGGTTTTGTTTCTCAGCGGCCGTCTCTGGTTTTGAGAGCTTCTATGTCGACTTCAATGGAAAGCACAAGGATAGAAACCATAAACCCATAGATCCAGATCTTCTGGGCTCTGATACCATGATAGTAGAGTCACAGACACGAGAAAGATGAATGAAATGACTCTGATTTTATTGATCTCAAAAGTTTAACTACTGTGAATACATGGCTCTCGGTTTTATACAACAATGTTAAAGGATCCAGAAAGATCTAAAGCTATGAACAGCTCAGCAGAGGAGCGTAACGATTAGCAAGGTGCAATGAATGAGGACAAGACTGCTTTGCCGTACAAGGTGGATAAGATCTAGCTCCTCTGCTGTTGACCGTCAATGGAGCCGTTTGTTGCAGCGATATCTTCTGAGTATTGGGCTTGGTGGGCTGTGTCTGATGAGTGGGCTTGCTTACACTTTTAACCAAACGCGTCAAGATCCCGCAGCCTAATTCGACATGCGACCCAATCTTGTGCTTCTGTGGCATTCGTCTTCATCAGATAAGCTCTCTCTCTTGCCCCGCCGCATTCAATGTCTCACCCGGCTTCCAAAACGCAACTCCGACCGCCGCCGTGAAGAATCTCGAGAAAGAATGTCGGAATTCTTCTTACTCTGGCTGTACCAGATGCCTCGGTGCTCTTCAAAAGGTTCGATTTTTCTCATTAAAGTTTCATCCTTTATGTTCCTCTGTTTAAGGAATCGCTGCATTTAATGATTTTTTTTCAATCCTTAAAACCATAATAAATGTTTCATGTTCATATCCGTGACTCGAGTCGAAAAGAATGTTCATTAATCTTGTTTGTTTTAAATTTGTTTGATGGGATACAGCTCAAAGTAAAAGGGGGAAACAAGAAGACAACAACGGAGAGAGCGAGTAAGATGATGAGCAAAGATTGTCAGCTCATGGGACTCACATGGCTAATGGCTCGTAACAAAACGGCATACATTCCCGCCGTTTCGGCTGTTTTAAGAGCCATTATGTATAGTCCACACCCTCCTCACCTCAACAAGTGTAGTCCTGACCAAGAGAACATGCCATTAGCGGTTGATTCTCTCCAGTTCCAGAGGAGTCTCTCTTCTTCGTCACGTTTTTCTGTGTTTCTGGTTTTAGCCCTAATCCTCTGCGTTTTTCTATCTTTGTAATTTTTATTTTTTGGTCGGGAGGGAAAGAGAGTCGCGTGAAGCAACAAGACAGATCGTGTGTATGTAAATGCTGTGCTTTTTTTATGGTTCTGTAGCTCTAATTAAACACTCTGTCCTAGGTCTTGGAATTATAAAATCATCTTGAGACTAGAAAGTTGTCATGTTGGACTATATAAGATCCATATCATGTGCACTTAATTATAAAGAAAGAAAAACATTTAAGTAGTCGAATCCCAAGGACTACTAACTAAGCATGTTGGTCGTCTCTACTAATGCGAATGTATTCCCCCAAAGTCAAATCCAAAAGGCTCTCACCCTTTACTCCATGCAAATAATATTGAATATGTATTTGTTTTTAGCCCCCAAAAAAGCATTTGTTCTCTCATACTTAAAAATATTACTCCCTCCGTTTCAAATTATAAGGGGTTTAGAGGTTTTTTTTGTTTCAAAATGTAAAGGGTTTCTAGATTTTTAGACAACTTTAACTTTAATAAAAACTGTGTGACCAATTATATTTTACAGTTTTTATTGTCATTGGCTGAATTGTTTTTAGTTTATTTATTTAGTAATATTTTTTTTGTAGAAAAGTAAATTTCTTAATCTTCGTGCTTTTAGCTAAAACCCCTTATATAATGGAATGGAGGGAATATATAATATCTATAAATTTTGTATAGGGAACCAAAATCTTGTTTATGTTTTTAGCTGATAAAGTAAATAAACAAGGTTATGTTTTAATAATCAACATAACATGTGATCTATTGTCTCGGTTAAAAGGATTTTGTTTTTTTTTTAACTGTTTCTCTCCTCTATAGATTAGCTTATGATCCAACAAAAACGATCAAGATACTGATCAGAGTTTGCTGTAATGATCGCCATATTAATCCCTCCACTCGGGGTTTGTCTCAGGCATGGATGTTGCACTGTATGTCTTCCTTTCACATCCCTCCACTCAAGATCTATGTGACTGGTTATAGGAATGTGATGGAGCATAACAAAATACGTAAAGATGTATAGGGACAAGTGACGATAATACTTTTTTATTTTATTTTATTATATACAAAAAATAACTATAATGGAACAGATATATCAAACATAGAGTTTGAGACTATTTGATAAAATTTACACAAATCAATTCAATAGACAAAAAAAAAAAAAAACAAATTAAAGAAACCACTCTGAATACGTAAATCACGATCACTACAAACGGAACTTATAAAAGGAGAGCGATGAGGAAAGAAGAAGCAGCACCAATATGAAATGAGCTTGGCAACATCATAGTCGAAGCTGCGGATGTTGAGTTGCGAGGCCCTCTGTTTCTTATCCGTTTTCTCATGACCACTGCAAGATTCCTTGAGCCATGCTCGTTAGCAGAACACAAAAGAAGAGTCTCAGTGAAGAAGAAGAGGAATATGATAGAGAGGATTATTATGCGTCTGGCTTTGATCTCGCTCATCTTTGGTTCTTCTGCCTTTTGTTTGTTCTGATGGATGTGTTGATTATGTGAATCATGTGATTATAAAGACAATGCAGAGGAGTAGTTATTATTAAAACGATGATTGAAAGTCTTATTAGGCGGGTCAGATATAAAATTAATAGACGCGTTACACATGCTAGTGGACTGAGTGCGGCAGTCAGCCAGCCAATCTTGCGACATACTCCCTCTGTTCCTAATTGATTGATGTTTTAGGATTTTCACACATATTAAGAAACAATTAATATTTAGTTATAAGTACACATAATTCTTTCATTAAAACACTTTCCAATGACTATAAACCAATAGTAATTCAATATAATTCTTGGGATTCACATTTTGTAAGCATTAATTAATAAATGTTGCATAGAAAACTTAAAACATCAATCTTTTTGAAACAATTTTTTTTTCTAAAACATCAATCTATAAGGAACGGAGGGAGTATATATTTTTAGTTTAAAATGTTGCAATATTGACCAAAGTAGAAACAAAAGTTGAAAGGCAATTAGACATGTTAAAATTGACTGCTCCACCTTATGTTTATTTCTTCCACTTATGATATGTTGTCAATGCAAATACATGGGTAGTCACATTTCACAAACCATTATTTTATAAGAGCCCAATGCTTCAAAGACCATTTAGGTTTTATATAAAGAACATATGACATATATTGCTTTGCTTAAGCCCATGTCTACTTTCTGTCTACAATTTTCTTCAACATAATATTATTATCCAACCTTATGAGGCTTCATTCGAATGAAAACTTGATTTACAAGAAAAAGACAAAGACTGATTTCAAAATTTTCAATAATTTTGATTTTTTTTTTTTTGGTTCATAACTAGGGCTGGGCGTTCGGATATCCGTTCGGGTTCGGTTCGGGTTCGGGTATTACCCGATATCCGAAATACTTTAATTTAAGCCCCATTCAAATATTTCTAAATATCGGGTCGGGTTCGGTTCGAGACATATCGGGTTCGGATACCCGAAATCACCATAAATTTTCTGAAAATTCTAAAAATTACTCAAAAATATTAAAAAATATTTGAATTATCCAATTATCCCATAAAAACATATACTTAAATTACCAAAAAGTATTAGAAATTACTCAGACATATATGTATTACCCAAAATATAAAAACATAAACTACACAAACTACTAAAAAATGCTCGAAAGTATTAGAACTAACCGAAACTAGATTAAACTTTGAGTTACTTCGGATACCCATTCGGGGTTCGGTTCGGGTTCGGGTATTACCCGATACCCAAAATACTTTAACTTAAGCCCCATTCGGATATTTTAAAAAATCGGTTCGGATCGGGATCAGATTTTTTAAATCGGGTTCGGATTCGGGTTCGGGTTTCGGGTAAAATGCCCAGCCCTATTCATAACCAATTAAAACAAAACCACACAAAAGTGTCTAGTATTTTTTTCTTCTTTCAAAAGTACAAAAGTGTTATACATGATTGCTAATCTTGTGGCCTAAAAAGGCCCAGATAAAACCATTTTTTCCTTATATAATAATTTTGAGCCATCCCCCTTTCTAGTTTATTCAAATATTAAGTAAAAGCAAAAAATAATTAGATAATCAAATATATAGAATTAGATGATGAAAATATGGTGGAAACATTACATTATTGGTTAAAAATCAAAAAGATAAAAAATCATATATATATATAGAGATAGAGAGAGAGATAAAAAGATGAAGTTGGTGATGAGGTGTTAAAGAAGCAAACAAAGAAATGAGAGGCCTCCATTTTACTTAGCCTCTCAAAGCACACACTCTTAAGGAGGACTAGAAATCAAGAGCTCTCTCGATTGCACCTTATCCTATCCTTTCTATCTTTCTCTCTCTAAAATCTCTATGTGAACCCCTCTCGTCTCTTCTTTCCTTATTTTACTTCCGCCCTCATTCTCACCACCACCACAAACTCATTTTTATACACACACAAACACCTTCTCTCTTCTTCTTCTATCCTCTCCTCACCCTTCATCTCTACACACTTCCTCTGGAAAGTTCTGGTTACATTCATGGCTTAAATTCGAGTTCAAATTCAATCTGGATTTTGTAATCCAAAACGTAACCGCAGTTTATTATAAGTTGTATGTCCATTGGTAATGGCTCCTAAAGCTGGGAAAACAAAGCCACACAAGAGTAAAGGAGATAAGAAGAAGAAGGAAGAGAAAGGTTCTGAATTCTGATCACTATTGTTCATAATTCATTATGGTTTCTCCACGCACAATGACAAGTCAATTTTTGCTTTCTTCACCTCTTTAATTCTTTAACATAATAATTAGGAAAAATTGTGTGGTTGTGCAGTTTTGCCCACTGTCATCGAGATAAGTATTGAAACACCAGACGAATCCCAATTGACTCTCAAGGTTTGAGCTTAGAGATTAACATTTGATTCAAGAATAATATATTGTTGTGAATACAATTCTCTCAAGTTGATTGGTGATGTTATTGTGAAGGGAATCTCTACGGACAGAATCTTAGATGTGAGGAAGCTCTTGGCAGTCCATGTTCAGACATGCCACTTCACCAACTTCTCTCTCTCTCACCAGGTTTCATCTTCATGCATTTCGTTTTTTGTCACAGCTTATATTACCGATGATGATTTGGTTGATGGAGCGTTGCATATCTTAGAGATTTTTTATTACAGCATTTTTGTTAATGGGCCCATTAAGGTGTTGCATAGGCCCAAACAGTGACGTTTATAGCTCTATTTTTTCTGACATTTTTTTTTGCCGCCTAAAAATAAAGAAGGATTCTTTCTGCTGCAGGTGCGTGGCACTAGGCTCAAAGATTCCGTTGACATCGTATCGCTCAAACCCTGCCACCTCACCATCGGCGAAGGTAACTTTTCTGATCTAACGGCCTACATTTCTCCAGTTATATAATAACATTTTCTTTTTAAAACTCAGAGGACTATACGGAGGAGCAAGCCATCGCGCACATACGGCGGCTCCTTGACATCGTCGCTTGCACCACCGCCTTCGGTTCGTCGAAACCGCCGATTTCTCGCACGTCTCCTAAGGAATCTGGAAACAAGGAGTCAAGTTCGAATGAGGGAGATTCTCCGGCCGAAAAGGATGCCGGCGATTCAGGTTCCAGTCTCAGCCCTAAGCGTAAGGAATCAGAGAAGAAACTCGTCGTCGGCAGCGGCTGTGAGGCTTCTCAGGCTGCGGAAGGCGGGGACAAGGGTGAAATCAACATGTGCCCACCGACTCGTCTCGGGCAATTTTACGAATTTTTCTCCTTCTCCCACCTTACTCCTCCGATCCAATGTGAGTTTCCTTTTCGCTAAATCGTTTCCTGCTGAATCTGTTCTCGCTTACTGATTCCCGTTACTTAATCTTCCAGATATCAGAAGGTCTGTTCGTCCATCCATCGAAGATAAAGGATTAGATGATCTCTTTCAAATCGATGTAGGGACTCTTCTTATTTGTTACACTTATGCTGTTTGAGAGAAATTTCGACTGTTGCTTAAGAAAATTTGGTACACCATTGTTATAAATTGTAGATTAAAGTTTCAAGTGGGAAGCCTATCACGGTTGTTGCTTCAAGAACAGGTTTTTTCCCAGCTGGGAAGCAGCAACTTCTGTGTCATTCTTTAGTTGAGCTACTGCAACAGATAAGCCGGCCATTTGATGCTGTAAGTTTGATGATAAAGGTTTTACCTTTTTCCTTTTTCTGTTCAGTTCTGCCTTCTGATCGTTGGTGTTATTGTGATTGTGCCTGCAGGCTTATGACGCTCTTATGAAAGCTTTCATTGAGCACAATAAAGTACGTAAAGCTACTTCCGTTATATGTTGTTTCATGGGTAACTAAAGTTGATTAGGAGGCTTCAACATATGAGAATTGTTTTTTTTTTCCAGTTTGGCAACCTTCCTTATGGTTACCGGGCAAACACTTGGGTAGTTCCTCCGATTGTTGCAGATAGCCCATCTACTTTTCCGTCACTTCCAGTGGAGGATGGGACATGGGGAGGAGATGGAGGTGGGGTTGGACGGTCTGGTAAGTATGACCGGAGAAAGTGGGCCAAGGAATTTGCGATTTTGGCAGCTATGCCTTGTAAAACATCTGAAGAGAGACAGGTTCGAGATAGGAATGCCTTTCTACTCCACAGTCTATTCGTCGACGTTTCAGTTTTCAAAGCAGTTGAAATAATAAAGAATGTAGTAGAGAGTAATCAACGCTCGCCAAAGGATCCTGCTGCGTTGGCTTTCGATGAACAAAGAGTAGGTGATTTGATCATAAGGGTGGCTAGAGATGATCCTGATGCCAGTGCCAAGCTTGACCGAAAGAGTGATGGGACTCGGGTTCTAGAGATCTCTCAGGAAGAACTTGCTCAAAGAAATTTGCTTAAAGGGATCACTGCTGATGAGAGTGCGACGGTTCATGTAATTTTGTTATAGCTTGGGCTAATTTTCTTAGCTTGCTCTTGTTTGATTTGTTACTGAGATATGTTTAATCATATAGGATACGTCGACCTTGGGTGTGGTAGTTGTCAGACATTGTGGTTTTACAGCCATTGTAAAGGTTGCTGCTGAATTTAACTTGGATGGGGGCAGACTTCCACAGGATATAGACATTGAAGACCAATCAGAAGGAGGTGCAAATGCACTGAATGTAAATAGGTAAAATCTTTGTATGTTGTATATGCATTAGTCTTACTGGTTACTCATGGTTGTGTTGAAGTTTCGAGCAACAAATGCATCTCTCTTGGCATGATTGACATTTTGGCATACGATATGTGGATTTGGAAATAGATGGTATTTAGCAATCTTTTTCTGATTATGCATTTCAGCTTGAGAACTCTGTTACACAAGTCGTCAACGCCTTCCAGCATAGCTCAGAGATTACCGAATGCAGACTCAGAACAAATACGTGTGGCTAAGTCCCTTGTGAGGAAAGTATTTGAGGACAGTCTGCAGAAATTGGAGGCTGAACCCGCAAGAAAAACCAAGCCTATAAGGTGGGAATTAGGAGCTTGTTGGGTGCAACATCTGCAAAATAAAGATTCAAGTAAAAGTGAGTCTAAGAACACTGAAGATGCTAAGCCTGAACCACCTGTTAAGGGTCTTGGAAAGCAAGGTGCACTGCTAAAGGAGATTAAAAGGAAGATTGATGTGAAGGCTAACAAGTCTGAACAGGGCAATGATGCTAATACGGTTGACAATGACAATAAATCAGAAACTGAGGATCAGAAGGAACTCAAGAAACAAAATGAGGAAATGGAAAATATGTGGAAAGAATTGGTGACAGAAGCTGCATATCAGCGTCTTAAAGAATCAGAAACTGGTTTTCATCTCAAGGTTTGTTTGTTTCCCTAGCCGATAACATTATAATATTCAAGGCTAGTAGTAAGGGACGACTTATACTTACCTAGTTACTTTTAAGAATCTTACCTTGTGTGCTCTCTCTCCGTGAACCTGCCCTGCAGTCACCCAAAGAGCTGATTGAAATGTCCCGCAAGTACTACACTGACACCGCTCTTCCGAAACTGGTCAGTTCCTTGGACTTATATTTTCCTCTTTAGTAATAGTCCTCGGCTCCTCATAAACTTCGACTTGATACATTGCAGGTGGCAGACTTTGGATCTCTTGAACTCTCACCCGTCGATGGGAGAACTCTGACAGACTTTATGCACACCAGAGGCTTACAGATGTATTCCTTGGGGAGAGTGGTAACCATTTCAATTCATAGTTTTTGCCTTTTTGGTACCTTCGCTTCAAACTGGACAACAGAATATGCCTATGTATTGATCATTTGTTTTAGGAATCACTCTTTTCTTCTCTCATCTTAGGTCGAGCTGGCTGACAAGCTCCCTCATGTGCAATCCCTCTGTATTCATGAAATGATTGTTCGGGCATACAAGCATATACTGCAGGCTGTTGTAGCAGCTGTTGAAAACACTGCTGATGTGGCCATCTCAATAGCATCATGCTTAAATGTCCTATTGGGAACACCATCTGACACTGAGAGCGAATATGATGAAAAGATAAAGTGGACCTGGGTAGAAACGTTCATTTCCAAGAGATTTGGTTGGGATTGGAAGCATGATGGTTGCCAGGAATTGAGAAAATTCTCCATTCTTAGGGGACTGTCACACAAGGTTTGCGGCTGTCAATATGGTTTTTCTTTAAATTACGACAATCTTACCTTAGATTCTCATATGTTCCTTCACTCATCGGTTTAGATTGGACTGGAGCTTGTTCCTAAAGACTATGAGATGGACACGTCATGTCCATTCAAGAAGTTGGATATTATCAGTATGGTTCCTGTATATAAGGTACCATTGTGTCACTATCTTACTCCAGTAATAAGCCATAATAGAAAAGTGAAATTCTTAAGTGACTAAAGAGCACTGCTTGTGTGTGCAGCACGTTGCATGTTCATCCGCTGATGGACGCACTTTGTTGGAATCATCCAAAACTTCCTTGGATAAAGGAAAACTAGAGGATGCTGTCAATTATGGTACCAAGGTATAACTGATCTCTTTCTCATTCCTCTTTTTATATACTGACCATGTAATGAAGCTCTTGAGCAGTCTGAATACACTGATCCCTTCTTTGCCTGCGCTCCCCCTGCCACCACTCATTATATAATCATTCGTCTGCGAACAAACTGAAAGCAATTGAATACAGTTTTTATTTTCTAAGTTTCCCCATCTTTTATCCTTATCAACCAATTTTGTTTTTAAAACTAGCCTAGACTTACTGAGTAGGCATTCTTAGCCCCATGTAAATATGAATTAATGAGTTTTGTTTTAACAGGCAAGGATGAATTTGCACTGAAAGAATCAACCCTTCAGCTTGTTTCTGACGCTTTTTTCATTGAATGTATTTATTTTAGTTCGAACTGTTAATATTCTGGGTTGACTCTATAGGCATTGGCGAAGCTTGTAGCAGTGTGCGGCCCATATCATAGAATGACCGCCGGAGCATATAGTCTACTTGCTGTTGTGCTGTACCATACTGGGGACTTTAACCAGGTATTCACTTTGAAAGAAATCGGGACTGTCTCCAAGGCATCCCTCAGTTCACCTCCTTGTTTTAGAAGAATGTCTCTTCTGCAACTAACCAGTTTTGATTTTCCAGGCTACCATTTATCAGCAGAAAGCACTCGACATAAATGAAAGGGAACTGGGACTTGATCACCCAGACACAATGAAAAGCTACGGCGACCTGGCCGTCTTCTATTATCGTCTTCAGCACACAGAATTAGCTTTAAAGTATGCTCTCTGCATTTCCCGAAGACGAAGCCTAAAAATTAATTGTTTCGAGCTGCTAACATGTTATTTTTGTTGTAGGTATGTCAACCGTGCATTGTACCTTCTTCATCTAACATGTGGACCGTCACATCCAAATACTGCTGCCACTTATATTAATGTAGCGATGATGGAAGAAGGTTTGGGGAATGTCCATGTGGCTTTAAGATACCTTCAAGAAGCGTTGAAATGTAACCAGAGACTACTTGGAGCTGATCATATCCAGGTTGGTTTTGCTAAGCAAGGACTTGATTGGTTCCCATTTTATGCCCTCTGTCAAACAGACATCCACCAACTTAAATCTTGTGTGATATCCGAACCACGAAAAAGGAAATTAAATATGTAAATAGTTGGCTGAAAGTCAACCCGGATAAAGGTTAAAAGTAAACCCATGATCTGTCAATGTCTAAAGACAGTGGAACTCCCATGCCATGAGGGCTTGAGCTTAAATAGTAATTTTTACGGTGGAAGCTAAATGATGCACTTAAAAATGAATTACTTCTGTTGTATTTTGTTCAGACTGCTGCAAGCTACCATGCCATTGCTATTGCTCTTTCTCTGATGGAAGCATACTCCTTGAGCGTCCAACATGAGCAGACCACTCTGCAGATTCTACAGGCAAAACTAGGCCTTGAGGATCTTCGGACACAGGTGCGTAATTAGCTACGATTCACATGGAGTTTCACTTTAAAAGTTTCTTACGCTCCAGAACTGTTTTAGGATGCGGCTGCGTGGCTAGAGTATTTTGAGTCTAAAGCTCTGGAACAGCAAGAAGCTGCACGAAATGGTACTCCCAAGCCAGACGCCTCTATTTCCAGCAAAGGCCATCTCAGGTATTAAAAGATATCAATAGTACAAAGTTATATTCTTAGCACCGTTGACAAATTGTACATGGGGACCAAAAGATAGAAATAATACAAAGTTATATCTTCTATAAACTCTTGTCTTGAGTATGTAACCCATAAGCTTTCTTCCCAATAACAGTGTATCAGATCTGCTGGATTATATAGCCCCGGATACTGATCTTAAAGCAAGGGACGCCCAAAGGAAAGCTCGCCTAAAGGTCATAATTGCTTTCTACTGACTTAATCCATGTTTTTAATGAACTGCTCTTATTAATTAAGTTGTGACAGATATTTTGATCGAAAATGTTTATTCAGGTCAAGGGAAGAACAGGACAAAGTCCAGAACCTGTGTTTGAAGTTAATCAGAAAGATGATGAAATGCTGAGTCCGACTCCTATCACTGGGGAGAGTTCAAGTGACAAAGAGAACAAATCAGAGGCAAAACCTGAAGAAAAAAAGGTTGATAAGCGTGATTTGCAACCTCAAGATCAGCTGACGCTGGTTAAGCTAGAGTCCACGGCCCAAGTGGTTGATGACTCTGACGAAGGATGGCAAGAAGCTGTCCCGAAAAATCGTCATCCTTCTGGGCGTAGAACCCGTCCCAGCCTGGCAAAGCTGAACACAAACTTCATGAACGTGACCCAGCAGACAACAAAAGGCAGAGGAAAATCCACGAATTTCACATCCCCAAGGACTAATTCAAATGAACTTTCAATTTCTGCTGCTGGTTCTACTTCCCAGCACGCGAAGAAGCTTTTGAAGAGCCCAAGTTTGAACAGAAAGCAAAACAGTTCCAATATAGTGGGAGAAAAGCCAGTTAACAATAAATCAGCCCTGGCAAGCCCATCTTGTACCGAACAGATCAACAAGCCAACTTCGACGTTGAGTCCTGTGACTGTCCAAGCTGGAAAACTGTTTTCCTATAAGGAAGTTGCACTGGCTCCCCCTGGAACAATTGTGAAAATAGTTGCGGGGCAGTTGCCAGAAGAAACGACTGCCCCAGAGACTTTGGATACAGAAAAAGTCGCAGTAGATGGTTCTGAAAAAGTTAAGACTGAGGATGTTGTGAGTGAGAATAAGCATGTGGCTACAGAAACGGAAGCGAAAAATGATGATAGCGATGAACACGGAGGGGTGGCTGTTGGTGGATCGGAGTTGATGAGTTCACCAGAGGATATAAAGGCTGAAACGGCAGCAGAAGAAGGATCTCCAACAGAGACAGCTATTTCAGATGCAAGTCAAGGAAAATCTGAAAGTGTACAAACGGCTGAGGATTCAAATGCAGGTCTCTTGAATAGTTCACCAACAGCAACAGATACAAATGGATGTGGACCAGCAACCGGAGTGAAGCAACAAAAGGATGTCTCTGGTGCTGAACTGAAAGCAATAGATGGTGAAACGGAAGATCTGCCTAATGGAGACTCAAGCCCAAAGACATCAGTAGGTTCAGATGGAGAAAAGCAAGACACATGCGAGGCACAAAAGGAGATGAGCAAGAAGCTCTCTGCTTCTGCACCGCCCTATACCCCAACGACCATTCCAATTTTTGGGTCGATAGCAGTTCCAGGATTCAAAGACCATGGGGGAATCCTTCCCTCCCCACTGAACATTCCGCCAATGCTTCCTGTAAACCATGTCCGCAGGTCAACTCCTCATCAATCTGTAACAGCTCGAGTTCCTTATGGGCCTAGGCTCTCAGGTGGTGGTTACAACCGATCTGGAAACAGGGTTCCTCGTAACAAACCAAGCTTCCCCGTTAGCGCGGAGTCCAATGGCGATGCTAATCAATTCATTGGCCCAAGAATAATGAACCCTCATGCGGCTGAGTTCATACCGAGTCAACCATGGGTTTCTAATGGTTATCCAGTGTCACCAAACGGCTATTTGACATCACCAAATGGGACCGAAATAACACAGAATGGGTACCCGTTGTCGCCAGTAGCAGGAGCATATCCGTGTAACATACCCGTACAGCCTCAGAATGGACATACTATACCTGCACCACTGGCTTTGGAGGAATTACCTGTTACTGAAATCACTGAGAAGAAGAGTGGAGATGAAGAAGAGAGCAACAACGAGAAGCAAGCTGCAGAGGATGAAGAAATCGCACAAGAAACTATAGAAACACCTGAAAATGGACACTCGACAGTAGGTGAAGAGAAAACTACAGCACAAGAAATATCTGACGAGAAGAATGAGAAAGGACAAGGAGGCAAGTGCTGGGGAGATTACAGCGACAACGAAATTGAAGTCACAAATTGAAGAAGCAATTTCTGTCATTGAAGTTATTAACATTTGAGGCTAAAGGAATGGAGAGAAATTTGGCTCCATAGATGAGGTTGAGTTACATAATAGTTCCCCGAGAAAGTCAAAGGAAAGCATTGCTTCGTCTGAATCTTTTGTGTTGCAGCTCAGGACCAGGACGAGTCCTCCTGCTTTAACAACTTCACTCCTGCTTTCAGTTTTGGTTTCCATAGCTGAAAACTAAAAATTATTCAACTCGTTGAGGAGTCTCCTGAATAAAGTCATTTGTCCTTTTGTTTTGTTATTTGTTTTGGTTAACTATGAATAGTGTTCAGTGTTGTGTGGTCATGGCCTACAGATAGCTCATGGCCTTCCACAATGCGAACACATTCTTACAAGAGAATCTGTGTTTCTCGGTCAATTGCATAATATTTCCTTTACTAATCAAAACATGACCAACTTCCAAAACAAAGATGGGTCTGTGCTCCAACACAAGAATATATTATCACATAATTAATGTCACAGGATAACCTGAGATCCTATGTTCTGGTAAACAGTGGTTACAACATGTTAGATGACATTTCCAGTCACGCTATATAAAACTACAAAGAAGGCTGATTCTCCTGCAACATTGTTGAGTGTCGTTCCAAGTATTCTTTGCTGTTCATCTCTGTTAATCTGTGGCACACATCAGAGGTCATTTAGTCAAGACTATAAAACAGAGTAAAAGCAACACTTGCTAGATCGTACCTGCTAATGGTGCGGTCTTTAGCAAAACCAAGCTCGTTGTCCACGCATAGGTCTAGATCATCACTCTTTCTTGATCTTGAAGAGGTTCTAGGTGCTATCTGCTGCGCATCAGATATTGTCACTATTCTCTCCAGCAGTTCTAGAGGGCTTACCCTCTGCTGTGCACAGTAGCCTGGCTTTGGTCTCATACATCACCTGCATGTTATTGAGAAAGCAATTTTGTCAAAAAGATATTCCTGGAAATTTAATGTAGAAAACAGAGGTGCAGCGAGATATACATCAACCAGCGTCACGAAACGGTAAGCTGCAGTCCTGTTGTGGAGTCCGAACATGGGTACACCTTCCAGAACCAATGTATGAAATTTCTCTACAGTGACATTTGCATATCAAGACTAAGCAGCATGAACGAGCTCGAGTGCAATGCCAAAAGAATGATGCTTATGGTGTTCACTTACTGAATAATCCGAGGTAATCAGCTGCGCCTAGGGGTCTATCACACAGCTCTTCAAAAAGAAAGTAGGCACACCCATTGGCAGCCAGTGGAACCTGGCATTCAACAAAATAAGAGAAAGGTCAAGGGATGTCATTGTCAGATAAGCTATTTCTTGGCATGGTATCTGGAAATCAATCAACACTCGACAGAATCCATGTCAAGCACTTAATTGTGAACTTCAAGTTGATGCATTGGTGAAAGAAGCAACAAACCTCCAATTTCCTTCCCATTACTACTTCAACCACTTGTGGACCGGTCAGTTCATTGCCAACCAACTGTTGAAACTTCTGTTTAAGAAGGCCAGAAATATCTTTTCCAATGAAGTAGAATCCCTCTTCAGCCTGCACCAAAGAGTATATAGCTATAAGATTGTATTCACGTTGCAAGAAAAAACTAAGACTTGAGTTACCGAGGGAATTGAAACCACGCACAGAGGTCAGTTTCCGATAGTCCACCGATGAACCAATTTCACGAACCACACATCTTTCCTACAACAATTGCTTCTTAGTATCAGTCAAACACAAATCCCACGCAACTAGTTCAGGGCATTGACAGTAACATGACTTTTCATACCTTTAGTGTGGCTATAAACGGAAGGAATAGGTCCCTTTCATAGAGATTATCTGGAGCACGGTTGGAGGTAGCAACAAGAACCTACACTTGCCTCCAGTTACATACATGAATAAACTTTTAAACAACTGTAGGTGTAGGTCTCGTAGGTTTGTAGAGGTGAGAAAGACAAAGGTTCTAGAGATTACTTACGATGCCATTGTTAAACAAGTGCCTAAAGAGACGGTTTAGTATCAGAGCATCAGCTACATCATTGACCTTTTACAACAAATCGAACAATAAAGAAAGGTGAGCTACACTAAAGTTATTTAAAAAGTGAAGATGAGTGTCACATACCATGAACTCACTAAGTATAGTAATATAGCCTCATCGGCTATTTCCAGGCCAACGACTTCAAGTGGATCTTCAAGACCCTTGTGCTTCTGCAGAAGATATTCAAATAACAAAGAGTTGAGTCCCAGAGGTTAAATTGCAAGCTTGAACAGTAATCTTACTTGTGAAAGTGAATCCTTTGTGCTCTCCAACTAGCTGGCCTATCCAGGTTTAAACAAGAATCAGATGAATCCATAAAAAGAATGTAGAAATTATATGAATTGTGATCTTATACATACAACTGATGAAAAAACAAATCCATGAGCATTGTCTTTCCAGTTCCAAATCCTCCATACAAGTATAAGCCTTTGACGGGAGAGACAGAAGAGTGAGACACAAACTTGTTCCAGAACCAATTACTCCTGAGATACAAAACAAATGATTCAAATCCTATCAGCATATCAACACAAGTAAATCAATACAAAGGAATGGAACCTAGTGGGTTTTGCGGATGCAGAATAACGATCCAATCGACAAGCATCAGCGGATTGAACAAGCTCGTCGTAGAGTCTCTGAAGTTCTCTTAAGGTACCAAGCTGCAAAAAAAAAAAAAAAAAAGAAAAAGAAAGCTTTAACATTGATTTCACTAGAGAGTGAACAAAAGAAGATGATAGGAATATACCTGACATAAATCTCCATCTAATAGCTCTCCAGCTACGATTCTGCGTTCATACTCCACTAGAGGCCCAGCAACCTTCTCATTTCCATTGGGACGTGCAGGAGAAGAGAAGGAAGAAGCCGAGAACAGTGAATGTTGGACAATCCAACAACCCAAAATGAAATCGGTCAAACTAAACCGAATCAAATCGTTCCACTAAACCGACTTTAACCCACCCAATCGTTAAAACTTGGAACCAACAAAAAGAAATGAAGCCTATAATCTAAGGCCCATATATATGGAAGCCCAACACTGGAAGCGGCCTCTTTGGCTTCTCCTAGTCGTCACCGGAGAGAATGTTGGCGATCTGCAAACTTCATTTTCAATCGACTGCGTCTCCTCTTTCTCCTACCCAACCAAACCTTCTCATCGTTCGTCTTCGTATCAGCCATGGAAGATGAGGTAATCGTTCATATTTTCTCATTCATTTAATAGAGATAATATGATATTAGCTCTGTTTTCCGTCGGAGGATGTAAATGGAAAAAAAATCGAAATTTTGGTTCTGAAAATTCGACCTCGATTCAAAATCTGATTGATCACTACGTACACCCTATTTGATGAGACAATTCTTTAGTTAAAGGAGAAATATATCTGATTGCATTGGAATTGTATAATTGGAGTGATGATTTTCTGTCAAATCATTTTCTCAATCACTTAGTTTTGTTGCTTGTTTTTGTGTGGTTTTTTCTATTGAATCAGATTGAACTGAAAACTGCTCCTGCTGATTTCCGGTTCCCTACAACGAACCAGACAAGGCATTGCTTCACTCGTTACATTGAGTTCCACAGGTACTCTTGTTCAAATGTTACATTGAGTTTCAACATGTACTCTTGTTTGATTGAGTTAGTGGCTCTTCAATCTATTCTAACAAACAAAAAAAAAACTATCTTTGTAGGTGCACAACTGCAAAGGGTGAGGACTCCAATGAATGCGAGAGGTTCGCCAAGTACTACCGTGCTCTGTGTCCTGGAGAATGGGTTTGTTACTTTTTATGTTTCTGCTCTGTTTCTTGATAATACTTCATCTTTCCCTGCACACATTCTTGACTATGCGCTTATATTTCCGCAGGTTGACAAGTGGAATGAGCAGAGGGAGACTGGAACTTTCCCTGGTCCTCTTTGATCTGAGCAAGAAGCTCTAATTTTATGATGTTTTGTTTGAGGCCAGAAGGTCGTGGTTATGATCATTTAAATCTAATTCTGTCTTTTGTTAAGCGTTTTCTTTGGTTGCAAATAAATTGGAAGACATTCTTTTGGATTAATAATGATTTTGAGTTTTCAGAGAGCTCACAAACTTGGACCTGGATACTCCCAATTTAATTCTCGAGGCAATTTTGTCACTTTCAACAATTTGAGGGTGTAATTTGCAAAAGCTTTTGGTTAATACAAAGTGTTTTTTTCATTTAAAGGAATCTATACTATTATTTGAGAAGTGATGAAAGAAGCTCTCTAATTCAATTTCATCTTAAAATTTCTTAACTACTTTTAATAAATTAATTAATTAACTTTATATGTAAATAAATACAAATAAATATATTAAATATGTATATAAATACGTTTTAATTATTAAATATATCTATTTATCAGTAATTTAAATATATATATATACATTTTAGTTAATAAATATATGTATTTTGTTAATAATTTAAATAAAAAGATTAAATTTACTTAGTTTATAACATAAGTTTTAGCAAATTTACCTATTTAGAAATAAATTGTCTATATATATATATATAGATATATACAAATATCTATGACTTTTTCAATTTAAAAAATATATATATATTTCAAAATTTAAAATATTTTAACAAATATATGATATAAATTTTTTATTTTATCTAGTAGTATAGATTATTATGGAAATATTTTTTTAGAAATTTGTTAATCCTATAAAACCGATTCTTACACAAATATATAATATAAAAATTTACTTTATCTAATAGTATAGAAGATTATGAAAATATTTTGATGTCCATCTATAAATATAATAAATTATAAATAACTAAAACTGACTCACACAAATATAGTATATATATATATATATATATATAAAGAAAATAACCATAGCTATTTATTAAATAATTGCAAAATATTTTTTTTTTATTTACGCATTAACCATTTTTATATATACATGCCAAGTCCAATTTAATGAGATTTCATAATTAAAAAAATTCGAGATTTGAGAAATATATGCTTACCATCTATCCATGCTATATGTTTAGAATTATTGGAGCGGATATTTCTTCATCTTTACCAAAAACTATAGATTGAACGGTTGGTTATTTTTTAATATATGTATATATACAAATATCCATGAATATTTTATTTTAATTTATGTATATATATATATATATATATATATATAAGGAAGTTTTGTTTTAATAGGTTATAAATAGCTATGGTTATTTTATATATATATTGTTCATATAATTACACATGAGTAAATACTAATAATTTATTTTCATATTTCAATTGCTTTCGATATAACAATTAATAAGAGTTATAAACAATCTCTTTAAAAAAATCAATGCATATCACCCATCACTATGATTACTTATGGACAATTATATGTAGCTCTTTTAAGAGATATAAAAAAATTGAAAATACTAATAAATGATAAATAAAGAAAAGCATTGCAAAAAACAATCATTGTTGTCTACACAAAAGTGTTTCAAAATGTGAAATAGGATTATTAATTTATTTTACTTATTTCGTTGAGAATATTATGTGTCTAAATTTTTTTTAATTTAATGGTTTATTTCTTCATCTATCTAAAAATGTTTTAGCGTTTAATAATTAATAAAATCTACATACGTTTCCACAATGAAAAAAAAAACAAAAATAAAGTCCATAAAAATATTCCGTTAATGAAGTATATTATCTATCTTATTGTTTAGTGAAATAAACAAGTCTTTTATTCTAATATTTTGATGTATTATAAGTTTATATTATTTCATAAAATATAATTTAATAAAACAAAAAATATACAAGTCAACTCAACACAAAAATAAAATATATTTAATTTAAATTTAAATAAATCATATAACTATTAAATTTAAAAACATAATTTAAATATTTATTAGCACCCTATACAAGATCTGGGACAATCACCTAGTTATATATAACATGTTCACCGAAAAAGCGGAATTATTAAGACATTAGTCTCACATCAGTAGTTGGAAAAGATCATTAGTAATATATAAAAGATATGAGCCACATGTTGTCCAAAAAAGGTATAGACCACTTCACTTATGATCAATTGATTTTAAGTTAGAAATCGTAGAATTTAATATGGTCGAAGAACCAAATTCATGCAATCCAACCCAATCCGACCCAAAGTTGGTCTAAACATCGACAATCTATAATGAGTACCATCGATCAATGCCTGAATATTCCAAAATTAATGGTCAAAGAACCATTATCTCGATAGAACGTATTAGGACATTAATCCCACATCACCTACAACATGTGAGAAAAACCCAAATTAGATGAAATCACAAAGAAATAAACCAAATTCCTGAAGAACAAAAACCATAAACCAGAATCTAAATCACTCAACTACCTAATCATCATCTGAAACGGTCTAAACCACAAACTGTTTTAATTCCGAGTAATTACTTAACTAACCTATTTTAATGTGTCTAGCTGTCGCTGATTGGTACATCTCCTGAAAATCAATTTTAACCGTTTCCTTATAATTCCCAACAGATTTCGTAACGGACAAAACTGCCCATCTGTTCCGTAAAGATCAGAACGCGGCTACAAGAGTGGTGGCCTTTTTAGTTCCAGCCAGACAGAACTCTTTCCTCGGCCGTAAAAAAAAACCAAACAACATAAAATGGCTGAGTGTAGCAATAATCTTCTCGGAGTCCTCAACTTCTTCACCTTCCTCCTCTCAATTCCCATTGTCGGTGCCGGAGTCTGGCTCGGCAAAAATGCAGCCACCGAGTGTGAGCGTTTCCTCGACAGACCCATTGTCATTCTTGGAGTCTTCCTCATGATCGTCTCTATTGCTGGTCTCGTCGGCGCTTGCTGCCGTGTCTCTTGCCTCCTATGGCTATACCTTTGCGCTATGTTCCTCCTCATACTTCTCGGACTCTGCTTCACCATCTTCGCCTTCATCGTCACCAACCGCGGCGCCGGACAGGTTTTGTCAGATAGAGGTTATAAGAAGTACCACGTTGGCGATTACTCATATTGGTTGCAAAAGCGAGTCAGCAGCGCTAAGAATTGGGATCGGATCAGGAGTTGCTTGGTTGACTCCAACGTCTGCTCCACTTTCAGCAGCCACTACTCCAGCTTCACATTCAACGAAATCTACAACTCCAATCTCGATGCCCTTCAGGTTACATTCACCCTGCTTTTTTTCCTCAATACACTTTTGCTTTAAGAACAAAAAGATTATTTTTCTACCCCATGGATACAAACACACAATAGCCTTTTCAAAAAGATTTTAGAATTTCCTTTTGATCAATTCCCTTTTTCAGCTTCTCATATGAGTCTGAAAAGCTGCTTTTAAATTCCAACTGCTGTCCAACCAATCCGATTTTGTTCAATTCGGTTGAATAAATTGTTTAGTTGATTTTATAGACGCCTTAACCGTCTAATTTCTGTATAACCGGCCTAACTCAATTTTATTTTTTGAAATTTCGTTATCTAAAATTTATAATTACAACTTATATTCATAATTTTAATGAAAATCATATGTTTAGAATTTAAATGTTTGGTTTATGTGTTTATTGCCATTTCAAATATAATATTATACTAAATGGTTAATTATAATATATTAAAATATTTTAAAGACACTATATAACTCAAAAACTAGATCATGAATAATATCCACATACAAAGATTTAAGTATGTGGATTTAAGTATATATTTATCCACATACAAAGATTTAAATATACGCCGGTTTTTTTTTGTTAAGTGCTAGATTTAAGTATATATCTATCGAATTTCCGAACAAAGATTCTAACCAATTGAAAATATAAGAACAATTGTGATGATTTATCTATCTACACTGATAATTTTAGGTAGCATTTGGCTGCATCTTGTTATGTAACAGGAGACCCAAGTTCTTGTGTTGGATTAAGTACCTCGTCTCATTTCATATTAACGCCTATGTGAATTTCACCAACCCTGTTTTTTTTTCTTTCTTTTGCCTCACTTGTGTAGTCTGGTTGCTGTAAGCCGTCCAATGACTGTAAATTCACCTATGTGAGTCCGACTAACTGGACAAAGACTACTGGTCCATACAAAAACGAGGATTGTAACGTCTGGGACAACAAACCAGGAACTCTATGCTACGACTGCCAAGCATGCAAGGCCGGTCTGCTTGAAAACCTCAGGAAGTCCTGGAAAAAAGTGGCTCAGGTGAACATTGTCTTCCTCGTATTCCTCATTTTCGTCTACTCCGTTGGTTGTTGCGCCTTCAGGAACAACAGGAAACGCAACTGGCGTTAGATACTTACGTGTTGAGATATCAGAGATTCCCTCCAAAACCAAGACATATAACAAAGAAGTTATCTTAAGTGTCATCATCTTACTCTTGAGTAGGTATAGATGCAGCCTTTAAGACAACTCGTTGATCACTTGTCTTGTTTGTATGTGAGGTTCCTTTTCAATGTATTTTCTATCTTAAATATGAAACATAACTATTACAACAGCACTTGCTTTGTGCTTCAATATTGAGTCTTTTGTGTGTGTTATAGCTTCTGAATCTATTGGGAGGAGTAATATTTGTTAAAGATGTTCCATTTGTTTGGTAAACGAATAACAACCTGCCGCAACCGCTGGCAAACGAACATGTCCGTTGTCAAAAAATTATCTTTACACCATTTATGACTTATTTTTCACAATTTACATGAGAAGAGGTTCTAAGAGCTCCGAACTACGAAAAGCCTTATCACCAATCAAAACAGGAACCAAGTCGGAGTGGGAGAGATTGGTGTGTTCGTTTTGCAATTTCAGGTCTGTTGCTTCTTCTTGATAGTCTTCGGTTTTGCCCCAGAGTACAATGTAGAGACCAAAGATGACAGCCAAAGCGCCAAGCAAGCTGTAAAATCGAATAAAGTTGTAAAATGAGCTTCAGAACGCAGAGAAGACTGTAATAAAACGGACCAAGACATCGTACCTTCCGAGGTAAGTCTGCTCTTTTAAATACAGAGCTCCAAAGAAAGTGGTAATGATCGTAGAAAGAGGATTAAAGAGTGCCGCGAAAAGAGGTCCTTTCCGCGACACGCACCAAGCTTGTAGGAAGAAAGACACCGCTAGTTGGAGTCCAGAGTATATGCAGCAGGAGAGCTTCAATGAGGAATCAAGCTTCCAGGGCGTTAAGTCAGTGTTTCCTAAGGCGAGAGCCATGAGGAAAGAGGCTATGGTAGCCATGAAACAAGTCCAGGAGGAAGTATACAAGTGGTCAGGACAATGAGCGGCAATGGGAACCTGAAGGATCAACCAGGAGGACCAAGCGAAAGTGCTAATGAGAAGAAAGAAGCAACCGAGTAACCAAGTGGAAGTGTCTTGGTTCAGCAGGGCGTTGAGTAGTTTAGGTCCTCTGAGAAAAGTCATTGCCATGGCTCCTCCCACACACACACATGTTCCCATTACTTTTGCTAAACTTTTCAAACTACTCCTCCTTATACTCTCGAATCTAAAGCAAACATCAATTATCAAAACCATATAACCATATTAGTCAATCTAGTGATATTAAAATGGGTTCAAAGTTTGCATGGCTAAACGGACATGTATAAAAGTTATGGTTCGTTTAGACCGGTGGATTCGTTTAAGAATACATAAAAATAAATGGTCTAAACAGGATTGACCCGTTTAGGCCGGCAGGTTTAGTGGGTATGCCAGCGGACCTAAACGGGTACCCGTTTATATATTTTTGATTTTTTTTATTTTTAATTTATATATATACTTACCCAACAATGATGGAGATGAGGAAGGTGACGGCTGGCATAAGATTGGTCATGGCACAAGCCATGGATGAAGAAGCCAAGTCAATCCCTGCAAAGTAAGCGTTCTGATTCACAGACACACCAATAACAGCCGTGAAAGCCACCCACCAGAAGCCTCTTACTCCAAGCGAAGGTTTGCTAGCTTTCTTCCTATATTAACATTGACAAAAACACATGGAAACGGTTTTTCATTTCCAAGTCTTGATGATATGTAAATACTTTCTTAAATTATGTGTTGATATAAAACTTAAACTTACCAAGCGTAGAAGAAAGAGATGGGACAGATGAAGAGAGTAGCTACGGCTTGACGGTAAACGACGAAAACGGTGGGACTGAGTCCTTCCATGAAAGCAGCTTTGGTGAAGAGTGCAACTCCTGCAGATGTAAACTGAAGCAGCACCAACGCCATCACCGGCTTGTATTTCTCCATCTCCATCTCCTTCAACTCTCTCTCTTCTTTTTTCTTTTAAGATCTAATATTAATACAGACTTCTTTAGTCTCTCGTTATACCTCTCCTCTATATATATCAAATATGTAAATACAAAATAATACACCATGTGACAAGCGTGTGTGTGTGAATGATGTGATATCAACTATCAACGACCCTGGCAGCCGCGTAATGCGGTAATAATCAATTATATTATCTAGATTATGTAAGAATTATTTGTATTTGTCAACTCTAAAAAAGTAGAAGAAATTTGGGTCCATATATTAGCATCTAAAGAACAAGCCAATAAGACTCGTCTAATGGTTGATTACGGTTTCGAAGTTCCGCATCACAAGAGTAAGCAAGATGTAGTAGCTAGTCATCATACTTTTCCTCTAGCAAAGAAGCCTATAATTCTGATAACGTTCTATGTGATAAGTGATAAACACATTCAATGATTTTGCATACTGTGAAAAGAACAAACGTTCGCCACTAGTTAGGACACACCCATGTGATGTGATACATCTCATTCAGTGTACAATATTTATATAATTTTAACCACAAGTGTATATTATAGGCCACACAGAAGAAGATAAAGCTATGCGTGAACGTGTCATAGTTAATTAGTCGATTTGTCTTCTTATGTCTGTCTATCCACCGATACGTAAAGTAGGTTTTCTTTCTATTATTGATGAAATGATTTCTATGTATCTGTGGACCAATAAGAATTGGATGCATAAAAAGACATACAAATAACCAATCAATCATAGGATAATGACAACGAGTCCGACTCATGATACACATCATCTTTACATCCTCATTCTAATCCTTCCGTAGTTTGTAACCAACCATACGTTGTTAGGAGCTATACGTGTGTCAGATCCAAACCTAACATTAACAAAAAAAATTTGGAGATTATGCAAGGGATTAGGCAGGATTAATGACTTGAGGCCTAATTTTAATGTTATTCAATGTTTCAATATTTTAATCCATTATAACCTTTTTTTTGGTCAACCAGTTTCATTTAGAAAACCCAAAAGGACAAAGATTACAGCAGGCCCGATTACAAAGAAGTCCAACAGAGAATATAAGCCACAGGCCCAACAGGCCCAATTGCTACCTAAGCGGATAAGCAGGAAGAGCACACGTGTCGAGCGTAAAGAGAACGACGCCATGCAACCGCCGAGTGAGCTGTACCGTCGGAGAAACCACCGGAAAGTGCCGCGCCGCATGAACTCTGTCCCTGGTACGAGCCAAGCCGCCGATCGGACCTTTCCATCAAAGCACCACCATCCACGAACCGCCACAAAAGAAAAACAACTTCATCTTCTCACCGATTGCAACCACCGCTAGGAGGCTCCACCGCCGGCCAAACCAAAGATTCAGCCATTGAAGCGTCCATAACCTGTCGGACAATAGCGACGAAGATATTAATCCTAGAAAATGGAAGAATTGAGAGAGGAGGAAGAAGAACGGTTGCGATGACGGGAAGGAGTTCAGGGAAAGGGGATCTGAAAATTCCGACAGAAATCGGAATGAAAGCTCAGAGGGGAGCTACACCGGAAAAATCGGGGACCTTATTCAAACCAAAGCTAAGACCGATCGAAACAACGAACGGTAATAGCAACCAAAAGGGAAGAAACCGGCAAGAAAGCCGGTGAACAAACAAAACGAAGACCGACGAAATCGACTCATCGCTTCTGAAAAATAGAAATCGGAGAAGAAGCGATGAGGAATCTCTAGCTTGAGAGAAACTTCTCTCACATAAGCTAGAGAGAGAGCGGTCTGTTATATAATCCATTATAACCTTTGTTGCGGCTTATTGGGTCTAGCGAATTAAAAGAAAAATATAACTTAGTTCAGTGGTATATGCGAGAGAATAGTTTGCGCAGGTCAAGAGTTCAAACCTAAGATTGCATTTGTTATTTCTTTTAGTTAAGTGAGAACGAATTTATAAACCCTATGTGTTCGCCGCTAACCTTTTCTTTCATGATTTTATCGATTTTGGGTGACATTTTTTGTGGATTTTATACATTTATGCAGGGACGGAACTGAGCACATAGAGATTTGAGACATTTGTCTAGGACTCATGTGTTCTAAAAAACTATGTTTGTTGTTATGGTAAATGTAAAAACAATTTGATAAACTCAAAAATAGAACACAACCAACTTTAAAAAAATCTAAAAAGTTACAATAACAAAAGAAAGAAATAAGTCAAATGGCCAAATTATTTTATACAGCCCAATATAAATATAGAAAGCATAAGGTCATTGACCATTGACCAGTATCTAATTATCAAAATTTGATAAATGATTTTGCGAGGAAAAATGCAAGAAGAAGAATTTTTATGAATCAGTAATTTTATTATTATTTTTTTTAGATTTTGTCTTAAAAAAATGTTTGTCATATTATTTTGAATATTTGAAATCTTTTTGAATTTTTAAAAAATTATTGTAATGAAGGTTTCATTTTCTTTTGCGTACAACTTCCGATATGTCATCTCCTCCCCTGCATTTATGATAGATTTATTATGAAACATCCCATTTTATGTGTAAATATACTTTCTTACCAAGTGGAGAAGAAAGAGATGGGACAGATGAAGAGAGTAGTGATGGCTTGAGGGTAAACGACGAAAATAGTGGGATTGAGTCCTTCCATGAAAGCAGCTTTGGTGAAGAGTGCAACTCTGTTTCTCCATCTCCATCTCCATCTCCATCTCCATCTCATGTTCCTCTCTCTTCTTTTTCTTTTAAGATCTAATACTAACACAGACTTCTTTAATCTCTCGTTATACCTCTTCGCTGTACGTATATATATATATATATATATATATATATATATATATATATATATATATATATATATATATATATTAAGATATGTAAATACAAATGATCCACCATGTGACAAGCGTGTGTATGTGAATGATTTGATATCATCTATCAACGAACCTGGCAGCCGCGTAATGCGGTAATAATATATTTGTCAACTCTAAAAAAAGTAGAAGAAAATTGGATCCATATATTAGCATCGAAAGAAAGAACAAGCAAATAAGACTCGTCTAATGATTGAGGATCATAATCTGAGATGGCCTTCGAGGCTCTAAAAAATTCTGGAAAAGTCCATTTATTTTTTATTTTGTTTTTTAAACATAAAAATGTGGCCAATTTCATTTTTAACCTTAACATTTTTGGAAAATTTCAACCCAACCTAATTCTATCCACCCGAAACCAATAACCCGACTCATCTAATCGGATCTAATCCATCATCTCCATCATCTCCTTCTCTCCCTCCCCGACTATTCCCCTTCTTTTCCATAATCCATAAACAATTTTGAAATAGCAAAGTGATCTAGAGTTATCACCATGTCTCCTCTCGTTCTCAATCAGGAAGACGATCTCGAAATCGATCTCTGGAAAGTTGTTAACCCATCAGACGGCGATTACTCTGACAATTCTTTCTCCATGATAACGTTCGATTACTTTGTCTCAGCGTCTCACTTCTCCACCGCCGCATCAGATACTCTTTGAGGCTGACGGTGGTGTCATCACCACGGATCTGGTCATAGCGACGGCGGCAAATGGTGTTACTCTATGAGGGCTCTCGCTATTCTTTTGGTATAACGTTCGGAGATTATGCTAATCGCGATGGTTTTTATGAGGACGGCGTGGAAGATTGCGGTGTTGATGATGAATACGACAATTCCTATGATCCCGACGAAGAGTTGGTGCCGCGGAGAGAACCATCGATGCTGATCAGGTTCCTATGAGAGGGCCGGTTATGCTGGTCCGTGAATCATCGGCGGAGCAGCACGAAGAGAGGCAAAGCGATTGGACTTACTCGAAGCCTGTGGTGGGTTTGGATTTCATTTGGAACCTTGTGCTTAGCAGCGATGAGAAGCCGAATATGCAGCAGCTTAGGGTTTGGATTATTGGGTATGGATTGCAATGTATGATCCATATATGGTATGTGTTTGTGTTGAGTATCATAGGAGGAATAGAAGGAGAAGTAATAGGAGTCCGATATCTCGTTCTTCCTCTTCTACTATGGGGGAAGAATTGGGTTTGGGTTTGAGTAGAAATTCAGAAGATCGATATTTGGAACTAGGAAACTAGAAATTCTGAAATTCTGAAATGCAGGAAGGAGCTTCCAAAGAAGACATTGACCAATTAACTAATCAAGAGATGTGGTAAGAGAGGCTTGACTAATCAAGCGTGTGGTAAGAGACATGGCTTGACCAATCAAGCGAGTGGAAGACATGCCTAATCAATTTTGTGTTGGAAATAAAACTAAAGAAAGAAAACCTTATATTGTTTGTTTTTACCTCAATTTAGAAAAACATGTAGAATTTTTAATGTTTGGTTTTTATGTAATTCAGACTTATTTATATTTATGTTAATGTTAGGTACAACTAGTACAACTAAAACAACTCTTTAGTGAAGTTAAAAAATTTACTACAACTAGTACAAATAGAAACTAAAACAAGAAAAACATGAAAAACGTGTGTCGTTAAAAACTACAACTATTTGTGTCGTTATCGGATTTTAATTTTTTTTTTTTTAACAAAGAGTTGTACCAGGTTTCTAGTTGTACCAAATTGTTTTTTCTTAACAAAGAGTTGTACTTTTGTAGATTTAATTTATAATTAGTAATACCATGTTTTATATTAAAATTTTCTAGTTGTATTTATGAAATTAAGTAAATAAACTAGATTTATAATATTTTTATATCATAACATGTGAAAAATACTTTATTAATTATTTTTCATATTAGTGTTGTTAGGATTTCAATACTAATCTTAAAAGTATAAGGTAGATTATGTACAAATATAATGATCACGCAATAAATAACAAAAATTTAAATTTTCTTAACTAATAAAATGTGGAAATATATTTATAAATGTTTTAATGACGTTTTGAAACTAATATCACGATTGTATTTACCTAAAAAGAAAGTTTTACATTTTTGTACTATTAAAGAGTTGAACCAGTTGTACCAGTCGTACATGAAAGAAACATTATGCATTCAAACTTCAATCCTACAAAGTCTTATGCAAACACAAATAATATCTACAACACAAACAAATTACACAATCAATTTTTAAAAAAGTTCACCATAAAGATCGCTTAAATGGCAATGAAATCTTTTTCTTTCTTCGAGATTCTCCATCTAATGTAAATCTAGTCACTTGGTTTCTTTCTTTCATTTTCTTATAAGTCGTAGGTAAGACACACTGAGTTAGTATTTCCCAAAGAACATCTCAAGTAGAATGAGTGACCTTCTAAAATTCTTTCCATCAAAAAATTGGAAATATGACAATTTTTCCGATTACATCGTACTTCATCTCCTTTATAATCAAAATTTATGATTGTGTCATAGATATTATTTACTGTCCTCTAAAAAAGAATAATAAACAATATTAAAACATATGAGTCGTACTAGTTGTACCAGTTATACGAGTTGTCCTAGTTATACTAGTTGTACGAGTGATACTAGTTGTACTAATTGTACAATTTATGTCAGTTTTTTTATATTAAAAAAATTTCATTAAGGGCAATTTTGGAATTTCATGTATTGGAGGCCATATGAGATTAAAAAAGCCATGATAGAATTTTTTGTGCCATTGGGAGCCATATGAGATCATAATCCATTACAAAGTTCCGCATGATAGATGTCTTCTTATGTTTATCCACCGAGACGTAAAGTAGGTTTTCTTTTATATAAGTCTGGGCATTTTAATCGGAACCGAAAAATCGAATCCAACCCGATTCAAAATAACCGAGAAAATAGGCTTCGGTTGTTAGTATTAACCGAATAGTTTTTGTTTTTATTACATGTGGTTATCCGAACTAAACCGGAACCGAAATAAAAACCAATACCCGAAATATAATATATACATTTTTAACTATATTTAGATTTAAAATAATCAAAATACTTAAAATTTATTGACAAATACAATTTTTCTTTTGTTATATGTAAACCAAATATCCAAAATAACCAAAATATTTATATTATATTTTTCAAATTTAATCAATTTTTTTATAAAATATAACCAATTTTTTTTGGGTATTATGGTGTTTTGGATAATTTAGATATTTTTGGATAGTTTGGTTTGATTTTTTCGGGTAATTTAGTTATTTTTGGGTAGTTTAAGTACAAAAGTAACCACAACCGTATCAAAACCGAACTGGATCTGATAAATTTCGGGTATTTTCCGGTTCCTAACATAATTACTCATACCGAACTGAACATTAATCGATCCGATCCGATTTTTCTCCGGTTCTTATTTGGTTACTAGACCGCGATAACCGAAAAAACCGAAATCTAAATTAACCGAACCGGAACCGAAGGAATAACTGAATGCCGATGCGTAATTTGATGAAATGGTTTGTCTTTCCATTGGCTTGTAGACCAATAACAATTTGATGCATGAGAAGACATACAATCAGTCATAGGATAATGACAAAGAGTCTGGCTCACTCATGACATACAGTCATACATCATCTTTACATTCTGTTCCTTCCATACTTTTTTAACTCTTACTAGGAATTTTACGCGGAGACTTTTCTATCAATCCATAACTCATGAATCTCGTGGCTGTGTTTGACCGATAAAACTCTTTGCTTACTTATTTTAACTTTAATGTGATTAACGCATAATACTATTTATACATATGAAAAGCAACATGCGACCTTATGTTAAGACGTAAGACTTTTTCTACATCATTTGTTTTTTTCTCAAATTTATAATTTTTTAATAAAAATAAGAACATAAAATTATGTGAATTAATTATTTAGTTTAGTTTTTCTTTCTTTTTTTGTTGATTTAGACACTAAATGAACACAAATTTCCTAACTAAAATAATATAAAATTATGTGAATTAGTAAGATAAGTTTAATGTTTTTTATTTTTGTTGATCTGGACACTTAATAAAAATGTTGGGACAATATCTTCGAGTAACACATCACCATGCATGAACTAATTAAGCTCTACTTGCCCTTCTTAACTAGGCCATTTGTGTATCAAGTAATATAAACTACTCCAAAATACAACAACAAAATCATTTATTATTAATACTATAACAAGAGATAAATTGATCAGGTACATGTAAATGAGGAAAATCAGTAAGATGACACATGTAGCTTTTTGGTTTGTTTGTTAATGACATTGAGGTGGTATTGTGTGGCTGTTCTTTCTTTTCTTTTTTTTGTCACTTGAATTCATTGATGGAAAATGTTATCAACATTACAAAACGATCTTAAGAAATCAAACAACCGCAAAGACAACAATGCCAAATTACACCCAAATCATTCTGGACGCATCATAATCAAAAACATCATTTAGCCATTTTGGAGGGCCTGCTACTACATATGATTGTAAAAGATACTTTTTTCCATACACTTTGGGCTATCCTAAAAGCTCCCAAATTTCTAGCTCTTCCATCATGTACTAGTTTCTAAAATTTGAACTAAATGTGAAAAGAGAACTATGGGCCCACACATTGGAGCTTGAAGCTTAGCAAGAAGCTGGGGACGTGGTTTAGTCCGCGGAAAATGGCATTTCTCTGTTCTTCTTCTCTTCCAAGTTCATGCTCTATCGCCTTTTTCAGCGAGTCATATGATCTTAACCAATGCCGTTGGCTTCCTGATGAAATCGCTGGAACAAAACCAGAGGTATTTGATGTTACCAACAATGCCAAACTTTGTATATAACAAAAGTAGACAAATCTGAGAAGCTTATAGTCCTTTTTGTTATACAGGGGCAGGCCCGGCCCAGAGGACAAGCCAGCAAAGCGGCCGCTTAGGATCACCAAATTTTTTTCGGTTTTAGAGGCCACCAATTTATAATTTTTAACATAATAATTATGTATTTAGGACTACAAAATTTGTTTTTTTCACATAGGGATGAAGTTTAAAAAATGTTACAAGTAATTTTAAACATATTTTAAATTTAATTTAACTTGAGATTCTTGATAACAAATATTAAAAGGACTATAATTTTTTTTGCTTGGGGCCACTATATTCGTTGGGCCGGCCCTGTACAGGGGTTTAATGCGGATTTGCGAGGGCATATTTGAGCAATGTTTGTGTAATGTGTTGCGAAAGAGCTGCATCGTAATGGAGTTGGTTACAACTCATTGAGAAGTCTAAAGGAGTTGCTAGAGAATGGGGTAAGAATGTTTGATCAAACCCATCACACTCTCCAAGTTACACTTAAAAATGAGTTGAGATATGGTTAAGGGGTAACGGATATGTACGTGCATGTGACGGTGGACAATGAAGCAGCAAAGAGATTATACATGAAAAGTGGGTTCGATACCTCTACAGGCCACAATGGCTCCTCCTCTGGCTCTCCCTCTCTGCCTCTTGATTCAAGTCCAAATGTTAAATCTTTTTCATTTTATCCAATTTGTATACATATTATTGGCAGTCAATTAAAAAACTTTATAACTTGCAAATAGAAACACTTTTATTTTCAAGGTAGTATTTTTTTTTCTTGTCTTAATATCAATTCCTTACACATTTCTGATGTCTACAGATTTATAGTTGTTAACTAACATTTTATCTTACTAAATTGCACAGAAAAAAAGATTTTTTTTTAGTGAAAAACCCTTCAACTAAACTCAACTAAACTGGTTTGGATAAAAACTCAAAAATTTTAAAAATCCAAAAATACAAAAAAAACAAATCCTAGTTTTTCTTGTTAAGGGATTTTTATCTAAACTAAGTTTGAGGGTTTTTTTCACTAAAAATGTCGATTGTCCTGTGTCTTGTATAATCTTTTTTTTTTGTCAACAAGAAATTCATTCATGGGCCAGGGTCAAATTTCCAAATGGGCCAAAGCCCACAACAGAGAAATAAACCAAGAGTTCGGTAGCATGAGCGGTGGCAAACATTCAAGGCACCACGTGTCAACGTCTGCGCGTAGACGGCATGCAACTCGGAGCTCCCTTCCGACGAACCGCCGGGAAGAAAAAGAAACCGTGGAGGAAAACGGGCTTGCATCTAACCGGACCGTTCACTGCAGCGACCAAGGACCACTTGCTGAACCAAACTTCCCGGAGCCACCATCTGACAGAACTTGCATCGAACTAAAACAAACACAGCAAAATCACCAGAATCAACCGGAGCCATGGAGACGCCGTCGCCGTTGGGTCAAGGACCAAACAGGAACCACCGAAATCGTGTCTTCTAACGCGGTGGCAACACGAAGGCGATATTAATCCAAGCATAACGGAAGAGCTAGATCAAAGCCGTGCGAGAACAGAAGCAGATGGCGAAGAGAGAAGGAGAAGCCGGCGCAAAACGAGCAAGAACCGGGGAAAATCCCGGCGAAATTCGATTAATCGGAGGAAAAGCCAGCCATAGAAAGATCTCCTGGACTTATTACAGCAAGAACATGAAGAAAAGGAAATCGATTGGGGGAAAAAGATCTCGGAGCCAAAGGAAAGAGATGAAAAACAAACCGAAATCAGAAAAAACTCCAAATCGAACCGATTTACATAACAAAAAGATAAAGGCGCAAGCTCGATCTTCATCATCTCTTCTGAAAGATAAGTTCTGGGAAGAAGAGAGGAGGAGAAACGAGAGAGAATTTCATCTCTCTAAGAAGAGAGAGAAAGCGCCTCTCCTGTGTCTTGTATAATCTTTTTTTTATCAACAGTAATAGAGTCATGGGCCAAGGCCGTAAATACAAATGGACCGCTACAACAACAGTGAAAATAACAGGAAGCCCAAAACAGGCCCGAAGGCAGAAGATAGAGACGCCACGTGGCTGCGTCTGCAACCCTCCGAGCATGCAAGCAACGTGTCCTGTTTCTGGAGCACCGCCGCGAATCTGCAGACACCGTGGAGGAAAACGGAGCTGAGCCTCGCCGGACCGATTCACCATAGATGCCAAAGACCCATCCGCCGATCGAAACTTCCGGAAACCACCGTCAAGAAACCCTGCGAGAAAAAGAAAATAGTTACCATAACTTAACCGGAGCCACCAAGGCCAAGGAGACGCCGCCGCCGAATTGGCACAGAGACCAATCCGATTCCACCTTTGCTTGTCCTCTAAAGCAGTGTTACAACATCGATATTAATCCCGATCAATTGGCAGATCAAAAGCTAAGCATAGCGAAAATCAGAGATGAACGGTGAAAAAGTGGAGAGGAAGTCGGATCGAGAACGCCGAAGCGATAGAAACCGGAGAAGATCCGGTGAAATCCGAAAAATCAGAAGATATTCAGCCAGCCATAGAAACTATCCTGGACTTATTTCGATTGCTAAACCAAAATAAAAACACGAAACGCAAGAAGAAAGCTATGGGGAAAAAGATCACAGACCAGAAGATAAAGAGAGAAAGAGCAAAGCTAGATCAGAAAAAAACCCCAAAGCTACGATAGATATAGAACAAAGGACATCAAAACCGCTTAATCGATCTCTTAACTTTCTTCTGAAAGATCAAGTTCGGGGAAGAAGAAAGAAGAGATGCGATAGAGAGAAAAACCTCTCTCTACTAAGAGAGAGAAAGCGGTCTCAATTTAGAGCAATCATCTCTGTGTCTTGTAGAATCAAATCATCCTTTTTGGGAATTTTAATTTTATTGCATAATGGATAAGGTTTAAGATATTTTGTATTCTTTTTGTTGTGGTTTTCTGAAACGGCGGCGTTTCTAACTGGCATTTGGTTTTAATTCTCCGAACCAATATAAAAAACAGAGAAAAGCGCCCCGAAAATATGAAAGGCTTAGAAATGGTGGTGACGTCTTTCTCTTCACTGCAGCCTATCTTCTTCTCCCATGGAGCTGATCCTCAGAATTCTCCTTCCAATCTCCATGGACGATATACGATTCCTTTGAATTTCACTTCCTCTTCTCTCGTGTAAGTTTCTCTGTGAAATCTATTTTCTCGGATTACATTTCTCTGTTCTCATATGTTGGCGGAAGTTTTGAATTTTCGGCATGAACAGCGTATGTAGTGTTCTGCCTCTTTATTTTTTAAATTCATGTTCTGGGTTGTGATTTTCTGTTCCTACGTGCCACTAAATTGTCTGTTTTTTTTTTCCTTTGAATTTATAAAACTAGAATCTAAAATAAAATGGGATAGTCTACCAGTGAGATTTCTCCAATGAATTCTTCTCTGTAATTGAATATTGGATCCTTTCTAATGTTTGGTTCATATGTTGTCTATTGGATCTGTTTCACTTTACACAACATACATGTAATATGAATGAGTTTGTTCTTCATTCAAAAAAAGAATGAGTTTGTTCTTGCGTTTTGGTTAAGTTTACTTATTGGTAACCATCTTCTTCACATTCTTTGGTGCATTGTTTAATTTATACTGAATTTTTCGTTAATTTGTTCATGAGATAAGCATTCCTCTTATTCCGCATTTTTTCATTTTGTCATTCATCCACTATATTGTGGTCACTATTCATCCTCATCTTTGTGTGGTTTCTCAGAAAGGGACTAAGAAGACACCAAGATGCAAAGTTGGTTGGAACAAGAGCCAGAGGTAGAGCAGTTCGAGTCCTAGCAAATCCAAATGTATGACCTTTACTCCCAGTGATATATTAGCTATTCCATATGCAAAAGATGAATAATTCACTTTCTCCATCTCGCTGAAATGGTAAAACTAGGATCCAAATCTCTGTTACGTTGTAATCCTTTGTTAGGATGGTAAACTCTGAAAAAATTGTGAATGGTTGTTGATTCTTCAATAGTTTCCATTCTGTTTATAAGTTTCTACCATGTTGAGTGTTGGTGTAGGCATCATCTCCTCCTCCAGGAAGAGTGAAGGAAAAAAAAGTGGTAATCATGGTAGACCCTCTTGAGGCTAAGCGATTAGCAGGGAAGCAAATGGAAGAGATTAAAGGCAGAGAGAGGCAACAGATAAGGCGTGAAATAGAGGCTATCAACGGAGCCTGGGCATTAATAGGACTCACTATAGGCCTTGTAATCGAAGCTCAAACGGGGAAAGGCATTTTGGCTCAGGTTTGTTATTCTTTACTAGCTCAGTGTTGTTGAGAACGAAACAGGAGTTTACTAAGACTGTTGTATGTTACTTTTATAACTGCAGTTGGCTGGTTACTGGTCTGCAGTTCTGCATCTATTCATTCCAGCTACATAGAATCTCTCAACAGTGAACAAAACCTCACCATTTGGGTTACTCTACGAAATGTTGTTCATGTAAGTTGTTTAACATTATATACGTTGCGGTTCAAATATGAATTCTTGTTTATTGTATTTACAAAATCTCCGGATATGAATATACTAATTAATGAAACATTAGACTCATAAAGATGAAAACTTTGTAGAAAATGTAAATAGGAGTGTGTTGGGGTTACTACAGGAAGTAAGAGAGCTGTTCCTTCTTCCTGGAACCTCCTTCTCCATACAAATCATTCCACTGCTTTAGTTCGTTCATTCCTGCTCCTTCTGCTGCAAAACTGGCAGCAACCTGCAGATGCAAATCGATTAGTTTTTTGGAACAAGATCATCAAGAACAAGTAAGTGCCTTAACTTACCTGGCTTTTAGCTACTCTCATGTCTTCCATGCTCAAAGATCTCAGCGTTATGACTCTCTCCTCAGATGCTTCAGATCCCTCTTCACTACTCTCCTCTAATTCCTCTCTCTTCTTCCTCTCCTGAGTTTTATGAGAAACCATATTCATTAAACTGCTAGAGAGTGAGAGAGAGTGGGGACAAAAGAGAAAGTTCTCACCTGGTCTTTCGAGCACTCCTGCTTTATCAGCTCCCTCACGGGTCGATATGCAGCTGTTGTGCAAAAGTTCTGTTTGTATAACGTTCACTACAATCAGTTCATAAAGAGAAGATTCAGGTGTCGGTAAAGCGAGATGAGAATTGAGTCAGACCTTAAGATCACTTCCACTATATCCATCTGTCATCTGTGCAAGCTCCTGGAAATCTAGATTCTCTGTCTTCTCTTTTGACAATAAAGTTCTCAAGATCTTCTCTCTGCTCTCAACCGATGGAAGACCGACCATGATTCTGCCTCCCAACAAAACAAGAGTAGAAGCTGGAGTTAGTACAACTCAACCTCAGGGTTTCAAGTGGAAGGAGTACAAGGTCTGCTTACCTTCTCTCAAACCTCCTAATGATGGCTTCATCTAGATCAAACGGCCTGTTTGTTGCTGCAAGAACGAGAATCCTATCACCGGAACTCGACATAAGCCCATCCCAATGTGTCATAAACTCATTTTTAATCTTCCTCATAGCTTCATGCTCTCCAACTCTAGTCCTCTGCCCCAGCATGCTATCCACTTCATCCACAAATATAATAGTCGGAGACACTTTGGCTGCAAGGGTGAACAAAGCTCTCACATTCTTCTCGTCTTCTCCAAACCATTTTGAAGTGATTGTGGACATGGACACGTTTATGAAACTAGCTCCAGCTTCGTTCGCAATGGCTTTTGCCATCATAGTTTTCCCGGTACCAGGTGGTCCAAAGAGGAGGATTCCTCTGCAAGGTTTGAGAAGGCCACCTTTGAACAGGTCAGGCCTACGAAGAGGAAGCATGACAAGCTCTTGAAGTGATTCTTTGGTTTCATCTAGTGAACCTATATCAGCAAACGTCACACCAATCTCATTTGGAGGGATAACCTCTGGTCTTATGCGCTTCTCGAATTCATTATCAGGAGGCACCTCCTACATTGTTGGGATACAAAATATCAAACCTTATGGTGAGGCAAACATATTGACATATGAATGTTGAATAGAATGTTTTAGTTTACATTTACAGGTACTTTTGGAGGCAGGGGGCATTCATTCTTTGCTGAAGTAATCGATCTTTCCAAATCAGTTTTGTTTTCCGGAACAGCTGTCTCACTTTCTTCTTCCTGCATCAGAGCCATAAACATTTCACTGTTTGTAACTTTAAAATTCTAAAACCACATGGTCAGAACTGTGAATACCTTAGAGTCAGTGTTTCTGTCCAGCTTCAAGGAATCCTCATGACATCTGTTACCTTCCTGGAATATATTCAGTCCATGGGATAAGCTGTTGCAGAATCATTTAATCAGTTTAGCTTAAGAAAGATGAAAACTTGTTGTGTTGAAGAGATAGTTCTTCTTCTTAGTACCTGTTTGAAGATATTACAAGCCTCCCGTTTTTGTATTCAGGTTCTTTGTTGTTCATCAGATGGTAAGAGATTGCAGAAACCACAATTTCCTCAATGTGACTGCTCAGGAACATTGTATCTGCATGGCATATGGAACCTAAGTCATCACATTCAAGATCATTAGCCGCAAGAACCTCAGCTATGTGGTTCTTGTTGTCCTGAAACTGTATCAGTTTCATGTCGTCTTCAAATCGTGTTTTCCAGCTCATGAGTTGAGATTCATCCTCTGGTGGTCTGATCTCAATGTTGTAAGGAAACAAAGTAGAAATGCCTTCTCCTACTTCTTGGCAGTCATCTTCAGGTTCTAATAGTCTTGAGCCGAGAAGTAAAACAGGGCCAGAAAGCTTAGCCAAGAGCCTCTGGAACAGTTTGTAGAACCTTTCTGACTGAAGAAGCTTCTTAACGTCCCTCAGGTATATTATAATTGGATTGGCTTCAGAAACCGAAACCAAGACCTGTCAAGATAACAGTCTTTCAGTTTAAGAACTGTATGCAAATCATTCACTGCTGATCTTGAGGTATTACCTTGTAAAGTGACTGAAGGAAAAGTCTCTCATCAAAGCACAAGTTTGTACTGCGTTTGCTTGAAGCTATAAAGGTATAAACAACAACAAGAGGTCTAAGAATCTGAAGGTTGATACAAATATAGAAGACGATAGTTCCACACCTGAAACAGAAGTTGCAGAACGGGAAGATATGCTACTGATATCAGAAGCAGCAGAAGCATTTCGCTTGAGTCGCGGAGGATGACTAGAACCTTCAATGTACCTTGAGGTAAGATCGTTGCCACTAGTGTGCCTACGCAAGGCCCCTACCATTTACAATAATGCTTACGCTTGAGGTACATTAGGAACAAAAAGCAATTTCAAGGCCAAGGAGTTGAGAATGTATGTACCTCTTGTGTCTTCTCTTTGGGTGAGCATAGAGAAAGACCCCACTAAATTCGACATTTTATCCATCGTCAACTCAGAGATAGACCTCTTGTGAGACTAGCAAACAGTAGAGAAGAAACAAACCACAATCATGGTGTGTGCCAAACACAAATTTAAGCTACGCTAACGAAAGATCACAAAGTAACGTACAGGTTCCTTCTTGACGCATCCGTACTTGCTCTGTATCTGTATCAATGAGTAAGAAAGATAAAAGCTTACAAGCTGTACTCTTTTTTCATGGCAAATACTAAAACTATATAGTTATCACCTTAATAGAGAAGTCGGTTACATCTAGTAGCAATAGTTTCGATTCAAAGTAATGAGCTAAAGCTTTTGCAAGCATTTGCTGATAAAATTCTGCAAAGAAAAAGAGAATTACACAAAACTTGGGTTGTTGTTTTCTTTAAAATGATCCAAGGAGATCGAGGTTTGAACACAAACAAGGATGAGAAATGTAGTTTACCGGCGGGTCCAGACAGTAGTATAGCCTTGCTCGCAGGTGCAAGATTACGAGTGTGCTTCGAGATATCGAACTGCTTTAGGTGAACATAAGCTGCACTTGTCAATAAAAGCCGAGTTTTCTCGCTGCAACATCAAAACAAAGCATCATGAGTAGACTTATATTGTCCTAACAGTTTTAAACAAATGCATATTTTCTTGACACTCTCAAGACAAGCAATGTTAATCTCTTTGTTTACCTTAGGAAATAAGGAAACTCGTCGAAAGTGACACCACTCTCTCTTCCATCAACAATCTGCCTCACCAACTCTTGCTCAATCTTTGCTCCGGTAAGCCCATCTTCTGTAGAAACCGACCCGTTTGCCCATTTACCCAAACTTTGACCTGACGCTAGCCCGATTCCTAACCCAACACCAACTCCTAGCGCTGAAAACAACACGCTCTTCTGCTCCATTTCTGCCAAACAGCTCCTCGATTAAAACCCAAAAGCATTCCTTAATATAAATGTTCTTTCTTTCACAAATAAATCAGTTTGTTTTGCTCTCAAGTTTTTGTAGTGGAAGGTTTTTAATTTGGGTAAAGAAGAATTTGGTGGACGACGGAGAATACAAATAGGTTTGATGTGTGTGGGACGATCGTTCTCTATCTATAGAAATGCTTGCATTAACTATTAGGGTCGTTAACTCTTTTGCCGGGAAAAATCAACCATTTGGAAAGTTTCTAATAAAATTGGGAAAACTAAAAGCAATTAATTACCCCCAAATCCCAATGCTTAAAAAAGACTAGAGATGAATGAAAAGAATATAAAACATATAATAACAAATTAGAAGAATAGTACAACTTAATGCAATAGTTGTATTTTATTTGTTCAGAAACATATATTTATATCTCTTATTTAATTATTTTCTCGTATAATTATTTTTCAATAATATTAACATAAATGTGATTTTAGTCTTCTAAAACTATCTTCAATGTATTCATCTATTTTTCCTCTAAAATAAAAAAAAAACTTTATAATAGATATGTAATCCTCTCCAATGTATTCTTCTATTTACTCATCTAAAAATGAATATTCTCTTTATGATTTCATTTTTATTTTAGTATTAATACATTTTCTTTATAAAAGTTGTAAATTAGTTCATTTATTTTATTTTTACAAAACTTTATAAAATTATAGTATTATTTAAATAAAACATGTATTATATAAAGAAAACTATATTAACTCTTATAAAAAATAAAACATATTAAATTTTTGTTTACCCATTAACATTAATGTATATCTTTCACAAATAACCAAAAAATATTTTCCTCAGACATAATATATTTTGATTTTCAATATTTATATTAAATTATATTATTTATAATTCATTAATTTTTATAATATAAGTTATTAAAATATTAATATTTATTTATTTTAGTCATAAATAAAAGGATTTGAAAGTTGAAGGATTGTTTTGCAAACTAAAAAAATTTATCTTTATTATAGGCAAAAAAATGGAGTTCTTTTAAATATATAAAAAATAAAAAATTTATTTTAAAGGTGGAAATCAAGATTGAAATAAATATAGAGGTGGGTTAGAGATGCCCTAATAAATCATATATGTAATTGCGTCAAATTCAAATTTATTATGGATTAATTGGCGATGAGTGAATTAGTTTTATCTTTGATATATTAGTGTTGGTTCGTTCATCTTTTTGATGTAGGGTTCGAACATGCTTCTTCGAGATGTGATGGTCTTTATCGGCCCTACTTTATGACCGATAATAAACCATTTTGAGTCACATTAATTGGGTTAACAAACGAGGCTCTGATATCATGTCAAATTCGAGTTTACTATGAATTTTCAACTCAAAATCAATTAATAATAAATAAATTGGCTTTTATCCTTTTATATATTAGTGTTGCTCCATTTATACTTCTTACCTGAGATCCTAATAATTGTGTCACATTATACAAGTTCTTCTTTAACAATGAAGACACTTTCATAGAGGCAAATAAGAGAAGAAAGAATAGGTAGTGAGTGAATCCCACCATGGAGTCTCTTTCATTTTTAACAAAAGAAGTTGGTTCAATTCAAGAGATAGACATGTTCAAAGAGATAACATAAATACAGCCGAAGATTACATATTCACTAATCACTATGTCCTGCAACATCACAAGCCATCACCAATGGCCTTCCACAGATATACATATACCAGACTTAAGTCCCTCAATCTATTATAATGGGCTGATCTTTTGTAGACCCATCTTGAGTTTCAACCGTTGGAGCTTTGCCACAATCCTTATACATAAATTATTGTAACTATTAAATCTATCTATACTATTAAAAGAAGTGACCTTTTTAAAATTTACCCTTACTTCTTACTTTTACGTGGGATATAACTTTTTGTGCCATCATTTTTGTTTGTTATTTTGTGAATTCATTAAGGTTAATTTTGGTATTAATTTTTTTTGGTCACACGTTAATCTTCACAGGTTATTTTGGAATAGGTTATTTAATGACATAATTAATTGCACTATTCATTGAAACCGAAATCTATAACAATATGTTCCTGCTTTAAAAGCTACGTCTCATTCAAAAGGTATAAAGTTGATAAGATTAACAAGAACCATAACATAACACTATTCATTTTAACAAGAACCTATGTCTCATTCAAAAGCTATAAAGTTGATTAATTATTTACCAAGGCCATTCATATACAAATTGGTGAAAATAAATACACATATGAGAATCAATTTCCTAACAAATTCTATGAGTAATCTAAAAACTTAGTGTCCAAAACAATCAATTCACCTAAATGTTCACATAGATATTTTGATCTTTAACATATTTTACCTACAATAGAACAGATTTTAGTTCAACCAAAAGATAAACGTTAATTTGGAATTAGGACCGGTTTAATTCTGGTTTAATAAATAGATCATTTTAACAAAACCGATTAAACAAATATCAATAATCGAAACGATTTAAGGAACAATTTATGTAAGGTATTATGCAAATATTGTTAAAAATTTTACTTTACGAAAATACACGGTAAATCCGAATCAACAACTTAACCAACAAGTATTTCTTAGATATACTATATCTTAACTTCTACAAAGATATTCTCTATTCTTATCAACCTAATCGTAACTACCTTTTACAATTAAGAATCTATACTATTAAAACAGGTGACTATTTTTGAAAATAACATTTAGTCATGTGTTATATTACGGATTATGCCACTGCATTTAATAAAGAATTTTAGGTTTCATTAAGGGTATTTTAGAATTATTCGATTTGGGACTATATGTGGGCCACACTAAATATTTTTTAATAAATGATTTGTTCAAAAATATACTCATAATATCCTTTAATATCTTTTTATTTTAAATATTAATTCAAAATTAGAAAACATTTTGCAATTAGATAATATTTATAGTAAAATATATTTATATTTCGAAATTATATAATATTTATATTTTGAAAATAGAGAATATATTATATATATATTATAAAAGTTTTTATTTTATTTTTAAATTTACTAAAAAAATATTAATTTCTAATTTATTATTAAATTATTATAAAATAAATTTTATTATATTCGTATAAATATTTTCTATTTATGATTTTATTCAAAATATATTTTCACAATTTGCAAAATATCTTTTAGTATCTTATTTCCTAATTAAAATAATATATATATATATATATTATAGAAATTTTTTTAAAAAATATTTAAATTCTTAATTTAAGAAAAATAATTACTGAATTCATATTTATTATTAAAATTTATTAAAAATAATTTTAATTACATTTTTATCTATTAAATTAACAGAAAAGTTCTATATTTAGAACATTACAAAACATAAACAATTTGAAAATAGATTAACTAATTCTAATTATCTATACTATTAAAAATACATTTTGACTACTAGAAGACGGGTTAAAAATATATTAAATATTTTTAATTGATATATTTTTAGTTTAAGAAAATATTAAAATAATTCAATATTTATTTTTTGGAAGATATGATGAGTTTAGCTACATGAGTTTAACTACAGTTGATCTTTTTACGATGACAATTTTTAAATAATTGTTTTATCAATTTTTAAAATACTTAGACTACTATAAGAATGGTTGAAATATAGATTAATTTGTTTTGATTATAAAAATATTGTTAAAGATTTATATTCATTGGAAGATAATTTAAAAAGATGAATTAACCGATTTTAATTGATATATTCTAAATATTAGAAATTATTAATCGTTATAACTTCATATTCACGTGTTAAAATTATACTATTTAAAACAAACAAACATTCTATACAAAGATATTAATTTTAAAAACTTTTTAGTAATGAAATATCGGGTTGAACTAAGTTAGAATTAACTTAAATACAAAATTAACCGATTTCAGTTATTCATACTAATAAAAATAAAGTTTGGCTACTATAAGATTGTTAAAAATAAATTCATATTCACATATTAAAACCATACTACTTGAAACAAATTGTTACATATATATAATTAAATCAAAAACCTAGCAGATCAAATATAACATCTTATATTACTAAAATTACATTCTATACAAAGAATATCGATTTTAGCAATTTTTAGCAATGAAATAATGGGTTGAAATAAGTTAGAATTAATTTAAATAAAATTTTATATAATAAAATATAACTTAAGTCATGTTAAGAATATAACTTAAGACGGGTTAAAGAGTTAACCGATTTCAATTATCAATTGATTTTAGCAACTTTTAGGCTTTTAGCAATTAAATAATGGTCTGTAAGTTAAAATTAACGTAAATAAAAATATCAAATAAAATACACAAACTTTTTTTACAACAATAAAGTTAGCTAAGTATCTACTAAAAATAACAATAAGGTTAGCTAAGAACTAAGTTAGAATTAACTTAAATACAAAATTAAACGACTTAAATTATCCATACTATTAAAAACAAAGTTTGGCTACTAGAAGACGGGTTAAAAATAAATTTATATTCACATGTTAAAATCATAATATTTGAAACAAATTGTTACATATATATAATTAAATCGAAAACCTAGCATATTAAATATAACATCAAATTAAATTTTAAAAAAATATCAAATAAAATACACAAACGTTTTTACAATAATAATACTAACTAAATATCTACTAAAAATAACAATTAGCCACAACTACTAAAAATATAATAAAACAATATTAGAAAGAAAAAATCTTACATTTAGCACCATATTATCATATTTTTACTTAATATATATTGGATTAAACAGTTATTAAACTTATTTTACAAAAATATAAATTTAAGATAAAAAATATTTTAAAAAATATAAACTCGCGCTTTTTTAGCGCGGGTCAAAATCTAGTAAGTATATTAATTTTTATGCCTGTTGAAAACATAGGACCATCTAATATAAATCGGCATCAACTGGTTTGTAAATTAAAACGGATATTCGACTTCATAAACGAATGTACGGATATTCTGAAATGCACATACGCGGCTTAACGAGACTGAAAGCGCCTAGCCGCATCTTTTTTTGACTGTTTTGACTTTAGAGTCAACAAACATTATCTCTAATATATATTTTAATTTCTTCACCTAATTATTTCATTTTCTTTTGAACATTCAAAATTTATTTGCATATTTTATTCGATTGTTATTGCAATGCTTCATGTAATGTATATATATATATATATATATTTCATCATAATGTATTCCTGCCGTCGTTATATTTATTTGCATTAATAGGTTCTTTTAGCAAATAGATTGGGACAAATTTCAGACCAAACGTCACCGCTTGATACGAGATCTGTTTAGTTGTACAGAACAAATAAAACAACTAAAAAGTGAAAGTAGACAAAGCACTACTAGTCAAAACACAACTGCTTGAATAAAAACAAAGGTGCAAAGACATCAAACTTTATCTTTAGACAGCTCTAAAATATTCACCAAAATACCCTCTCAATCTCAGACATAGTGACATACAGTACATTATGGTCTTTCGGTGGACTAATTTGACTTGACATATATGGCAGCCACTGGCCACACCCTAATCACATATTCAGATCTACATCTTCTCTGTTTCCATCACTTTCTCTTCATTTTCTGTAAGTATATAACCCAGTTAGATATTTGTTTGTATCTTTCAATGTGACGTTTTTGATTTGGTTTATATATGTGTGTTTGATCTTTATGAGTGTAGTTCCAAATTTATGTCCTAAATCTGAGGAACGATGAATAATCCGAGATCGGCTAGTTCTCCGCCAACCCCAGATCTATTAGCCAACCAACGTCAATCGACTAGTGGAGAATTCTCTCGACTAGAGAAACGAATGGGAGGGAGGAAGATGATGTTTCATCACTCCAAGTCTATGCCCAGAGGTTCCATGTTTCTTGACCAAGAAGCTTCAAGAAACTCTCACGACAAGAGGTTTGACCTATTCAGGACCATGTCAGGGAAGCTCGAACGTCAGATTTCGAATCTACGCGGAAAACCTATCAACAGTTCGTTGCAGGAGGATACAGAGATCACTGAATCTCTAACCGCTGATAGATTCTTCGACGCTCTTCAAGGCCCCGAGCTTGAAACTCTCAAGGTAATATTCGTTTCTTTACTGTGTCATTAGATTTTGAATGGTAACACTAAACCGTTTTTATTTACTATTCACAGTTTTTAATCGGTTGTAGTCTGAAAAAAACAAATAAAGAATATATGTTGCAGATCAAGTGTCGTCCATTTTTGCGAAAAGAAATATTGGTTTGTAGCGGATTGTCCACCCAAAAACAAAATGATTTAGTTTCCAAATAATTTATTCACCGCTACTACCATTCAAAGCAATGTTTTCAAAATCGGATTGGATGCCGAACCGGTTAAATGATTGGATCATGGTTCAATATGGTCCGACCCGGTCGAACCTGGTTTTCTAAGAATTGGTTATATATATATATATATATATATATTATAAATGAAAATAAAATATATGAAACATAATATACTTTAAGAAAACACTTAAATCAAACATAAACTATAAAAAATCTAATCAAATATATAATCAACCTCAAATACTAACTAAACTAATAAATATTTTTAACATATCAAATTTTGAATTTTTTTAAGATTTATATAATTTATGAGAAAATATCAAACTAATATTAGAAAGAAGTAGCATATATCCTTTTAGCATAACACCACTATATAAAAATATAATATTATTTTTACTATTAGTTTTAAAATAATTAATTAAGAAACCCTGAATTTCTGTATAAGTATTTATTGACTAAAATATATAATATACTTAACTAGCTAAATATTAAACATTTTTTAAAATTATTTTCAAAAATTTATTGAACCGGAGTCAACTGATTTGTTTGGGTCAAACGGTTCACGGGTTTTTGCCTGTTTTGGTTGGGTTTTTTTATCCGGGTTAATAAGTCTTGAGTTTTATAGAAACCCAATCCAGTTATTAATCCGGTTCACGGTCAAATCCGGGTTTAAAAATACTGATTCAAAGCCTTATTAATTGAGTTTTTGATGTTTTGACTTTTATATGGAAGAACAGGAGAAGGAGAAGATAGTTCTCCCTGAGGACAAAACGTGGCCGTTTCTTCTTCGGTTTCCAATCACTTCATACGGGATGTGTCTTGGAGTAAGCAGTCAAGCCATCATGTGGAAGACCTTAGCAACCACAGACGCTGAAAAGTTCTTGCATGTGACCCAAGTGGTCAACCACGTGCTCTGGTGGATCTCTCTCCTCCTCCTCATCGCCGTCTCCATCACTTACCTCTTCAAAACCATCTTCTTCTTCGAGGCGGTCCGCCGTGAGTTCAGGCATCCCATCCGAGTCAACTTCTTCTTCGCTCCTCTCATATCAGTCCTCTTCTTGGCACTTGGAATCCCACATTCTATTACCTCGAGTCTTCCCTCTATACTTTGGTACTTCCTTATGGCTCCGGTCTTGTTTCTTGAGATGAAGATTTACGGACAGTGGATGTCTGGTGGACAACGACGCCTCTCCAAAGTTGCTAACCCTACAAATCACCTTTCCATTGTCGGTAACTTTGCTGGAGCACTTCTTGGAGCATCAATGGGGTTGGAAGAAGGACCGATGTTCTTCTTTGCTGTAGGATTGGCTTATTATTTGGTCTTGTTTGTGACTCTCTATCAGAGACTTCCCACGAACGAAACCTTACCTAAAGAGCTCCACCCTGTTTTCTTCCTCTTTGTGGCTGCACCGGCCGTCGCTTCCATGGCCTGGACCAAGATCTCTGCATCTTTCGATCTCGGTTCGCGCCTAGCTTACTTCATCTCATTGTTCTTGTACTTCTCTCTGGTAATTTTTCTATCTCATTTAACATATATAGCTTCAGTGAGAACAGAGTAAAGTTGCTTGCGCCACAAGAAATGTTAACAACTTTACTATTTGTGGTTCTTTTCAGGTTGTTCGGATTAACTTTTTCCGCGGATTCAAGTAAGCTATTTCTCTAACTGATTAGCAGAGTCTAGAGACCATTAGATGTTATCTGATAAATTTATTGTTAAATGTCAGATTCTCGCTAGCTTGGTGGGCTTACACGTTTCCGATGACGGCGGTGGCTACTGCGACGATAAAATATTCAGGCGAAGTCACCGGAGTAGCAACTCAGATACTGTCGGTCGTGATGACGGGAGCAGCAACTCTGACGGTGATAGGTGTCTTGGTATTGACGGTGGTGCATGCTTTTGTCCAACGTGATCTCTTCCCTAATGACGTTGCCATTGCAATAAGTGCAGAGCAACCGAAGCAGAAGAAATGGTTCAAAAATGGAAGTTTGGGTAATAACATGAGATGTCTCAAGGTTTTGGACCCAGAAGATAATCAAATAGATGTAGAAGCCCCTCCTTTATTAAATGCAGAGTGTGACACGGTTTAGTTATCCAAATTATTCAGCTTAGAGAGGTATGAAACAAAGTATAAAAAAATTGATAAAAAAAAAACATAAGAAGATAGTCTCTGACGATGATACTGGTTGCAGCTTCGTAAGGCTTAGGCTGGGGAGTTTCACTATCACAAGTGCTATCTTTCTCATGTCTTTGACTAGTTTAGAGTATAAGAAGACACAAGTTTTTAACAAGACGCTCCACTAGAGCCGCTAAATATATTTCATCAAGCTCAGTCCCTTGCTTGGTTGTACTGGCCGACTCGCAAAGAAACTGTGTGGTGACTCTTAACCATGAGCAGATGTATCAATGTCCTCCCAGAAAGACAACATCCACTCTAAGCGATGTTATCGTCAGAGTTAGATGAATCGATGTTCTTCTTATTCTTCTCTCATTTGTATCTTTATTTACATCCTCCTTCTTATCTGTATCTACTAGAGACATCCAAGTTGTAGCCACTGACCTTCATATTTTATTTCATACAAATCTTCCAGAAACTCTAATTTCTTTAAGATGGTGTACTTAGAGAGGTAAGCATATCTTCAAGCTTTCTCAAAGTACAATCCTTTAGTATGTTTTTGCTCAATCTTTCTTTATTCATCTTGATAGCAAGGAAATCGACACACACATCACATTCGTCGTCGTGCTAAGGTTAGTAAAACTCTCAGCCGTCCGATAATACGACTTATGATGACTAAACACCTAACGGCGTCGCTTCAACGCGAATGGAAACGAACAATGGGCGCCCAAAAAAGGTTAATAAAGACTACTCCCTCTGTTTCAAATTATAACTAGTTTTGGTGTTTTTCTTTTGTTTTATACTAGGAAATTACCCGCGCTACGCCGCGGGATTATTTATATATATATATTTTTTAATATGTTTTTTTAAACAAAAATAATAATTAAATTTGATGGTTTGTAGAAGGCATATTTAAAAGAGAGAAAAGATGATAGAAATGTATCTAGTAAATAATTATTTGTTTCTTGTGCTATTACATTTTTCTTGGCTCACACCCGAATTAATAAACAAATTAGATGTATATAACCAAAACAAGTGTAGGAAAACGATGAGCGAAGCTCATTAGATCTATAATTCCCTTTAGAAATGGCCCATCCAACATAGTTCATCGACTCTTAAGAGCCATGAATCTGAGAAGACTATTTTGTTCAAATTACCTTGATAAATGTTTGGAGTCTGCATATGCAACTGACTTCCTAAGACATAGATGACCATTCCCAGTTACAACATTAGAATGATTGATTTTGAGAGGTAGTCAACTCTATCTTTAAAGTGTATGAGCGTTATGTGGAGAGTGGGCATGTTGTTTGTTTGGATGGTATGAGAAGAGAAGTAATGAGTGATGAGTTTAGAAACTTGGTTGGCACTGATAAAGTGAAGATTGAAGATCATGTGAGGTATCTTACGCCGAGAGATCCAGATGGTTTCCTCCTCTCTAATGAGTATCTCTAGCGTATGGTGTCATATCTCCTTGAATTTTTTAAATTGGTACTAACAATGAAAAAGATTGTTATTAAGTTTTAAACTCGATGTTATCATTGATATGTAAGAAGATTCGATAAAGTTACAGAGAAAATATTATTCCTATGTTTTGTGGAAATAATTAATCTGTTTCTACAAGCTTAGAGTCAAATCATTTGTCTTTGAAAACCGATCTGATATCCATAACAACTGGCTTCAAAACACCAAATGATCAAAGCTCTGTGACAAAGTTTTTTTGGAGAAACATTTGGATTGGAACACCTTTTTGCTCATACGAACTTTGAAGCCCACCTGCATGAAATGTTAAGAAAGAGTAATCTTTAGGACTCGAAATGATTAGACATTTGTACATATTCAACAAGCCAATGTTTGAGAGGGTTACTATTTTATGATGGTTTTTGTTTTCTTCCCAGCTTTTATAATCTGACGCAACTCTTGTGTCCCGATTTTCTTTTCTCTGTAAGGACAGTCGAAACAAATTGAGCAAGACTATTGATGAATAAAGCTATGAGGGAAGAAGAAAACATAGAGAACATCATATGGTACCTTTGGTATAAGAAAACCAGCAGATAAAAGAGAGGGAGTAGCACCAAGGTCAGTATTGATATCAATAGGTAGAAGACACCCGATTTCCTTCTCTTCAAGTCAAGAAAACCCGATTTCCTATTTCCTTTATTCAAGAAAAGAACAATTCATACAAACGCTTCAAGTCATTAAGCTCTGAATATTACCTTAACATCGCCGGTCCCTGGAAAAAATTATCCCCAAACTTATGAAAGCTAACAGTCATCACTCTGCCATAAAAAAATCTAGGCATCAGTTTCTTGTAATAAAAAACAACAAGTCACCCATATGGACTATATAAGCGTACCTGACTGTAAAATTCCATGACCATTGTTTTAAATAACGACTTATAAAATATACCAATACGATTTAATGCATGATGGTTTGTTTAACATCTCAAATCCGTTTGCTTCCGGGCTAAAGATATCGACATCATATGGAAGCGATGGACCCTCTCTTCTTCTTCTTCTTCTGCAAACCCTCTCTATTTGAGCTTGACCCTTGTAAGCACCGACTTTGAAAGACTGAATAATCACGGTTTCTTGAAAGACTGCAAAGTAATAATAAAAAAAAGAATCGTTTAAGTGTGCTTCCTAAAATGAAGTGATGATAGTTTGAATGGAGAAAACTCACGTCAGTGTTCTTGGAAAGTTCTTCCATACGCTGAACGACTTTCTCAGAGCCTTACTCTCCACTGATCCCGAACATAGCAAGCAATGTTGACCTGCAACCTCACAAGTTGTCCTGATAAACGCATCCATCAGAATGCTCGCCAGTTATAGCTGCCCAATGTCCTAAGAAGCTTTTAGCATCTTCAAATTCTCAGATTCTTTGTTGTTGCTGACTTCATAAGTGACAATCGACAATCATGTGAGCTCCTATGGCCACCGTTTAAAACAAAGCACAGTGACTAAGCTCTCCTATACCAACACCTTCACCAAGATTATGTGATTGTGTTCCATGATCAAACAGATGAATCTCACGTTTCACTCCGGTCTCAACAATCGATCTCATTTTCAATCGAATCCGACTACACTCTTTACCCACTCTAGAACCAGGAGAACCAAAATACATAGCATAACTCTTGAAAGCTTGTACAAGCTTGCAACGTGTTACCTTCTTTTCGTAGGCAGATCGACACTGCATCCTGACTGTGTGAATCCACCAACAGATCGACGAATTTCTCTGATCCGCGGTCCTCAACCTTCAGGCAAGATCTCTGTCTCCAAAGCTAAGACCACTCTCAGGAAAGTACACGATCTTGACAAAGCTCTTGAGATCTACTCCAATGTCTCCAATCACTCAGCTTCACCTGTTTCCTCTCGATATGCCCAGGAGCTCACTGTTCATCGCCTCGCCAAGTGTAATCGATTCTCAGACATCGAAGCGCTAATTGAATCCCACAAAAATGACCCTAGGATAAAGGAAGAACCTTTTTACTCTACTCTTATCAGATCTTACGGCCGAGCTTCTATGTTCGACCAAGCCATGAAAACTTTCGAGCAGATGGATCAGTATCAGACCCCCAAATCAGCTGTTTCGTTCAACGCCTTACTCACCGCTTGTCTCCATTCCCAGAAGTTCGATAAAGTTCGATAAAATCGCCTCGAAGTTAGCTTGAGAGAGAGAAAGATGGATCCACAAAAAATGAGAGGACGATTAACCTTACGCGACTAATAGATTTTTTTTTGGAACAGGTGTACAATGAGGTGGAATAAGGTTTTGTTGTGATTGGCTTCGTCTTTGTTTTCATTAATCTCATGTGTCATCTCCAAAATGCTTCTAAAAGCTGAAGTGTCATCTTTTGGAGAGACATTTTGCTATTATAGTATATAATTATAAAGGGCAAATCGCATTAATAGCACAAAAAAACATGATTTGTCAAAAATATAGCACCAAGGAAGAAAAATCATAAAAATAGCACAAAAACATGTTTTGACACTAAATTAGCCATAACCCTAAATCTTAAATACTAAACCCTAAATACTAAACCCTAACCTTGAATAATAAACCCTAAACCCTAAATAATAAACCCTAAACCCTAAATAATTAACCCTAAACCCTAAATTATATAATGCTATAAAAGTTTTATAAAAGTCTTTGTAATTAAAATAATGCTAAAAATGTGAATTATTTTCCTTGGTGCTATATTTATGATAAGGTATGTTTTTTTGTGTTATTTTATGACTTTTCTCTATTATAAATTGTTTTCAAATTTCTACACAATTTTTACCTTTATCAAAAACTGTGTAACCAATAGCATTTTATAGCCTCTTTTATAATTGGTTAAACGGTTTTTATTTATATTTTTAATGATGTTTTTTAAAGAAAAAATATATTTCTTAAACTTTGTGTTTTTAAGCAAAACTACTTATAATTTGAAACAGAGTGACTAATTTTTATTTAAATTTGATCCCTAAGAAAAAAAAAAAAACAAAGCTTCTAGAAACGCCCAGACTCCACTAGTAATCAACGAAGCAGAATATTTGGTCTACACACTATTTATTGTGGTCGCGACCATTGGAGCTTCTTCTTCTTCTCTTCCGTTTCACCACCCTTTCCTCTCCTTGTAATTCGAAAGAAAACGTGTAACCGTAGGTGGGTATAATTGTCCCGTCGTAATATATATATAATTGTATTTCTGGGGCTTTGGATCGTAGGTTTTGGAGATGGCATCGAAACGGATTTTGAAGGAACTCAAGGATCTGCACAAGGATCCTCCTACTTCATGTAGCGCAGGTGCCTACTTACCTATTTCACGAGTCGGATTTTAGAACTTTGGTTGATCTTCGTTTGCTCTAGTTTTGTGGTATTGATCTCTCCTTAGCTTAGATTCCTGTAACTTGACACTCGAACATTTTCGTCTTAAGCTTGATTTTTGGGTAGTTCAGCTGCCAGAGTATGAATGATGTTCCTGGGTACTAATCATAAAGGCCAAGTTTCAAACTTTTTGATTCGTTACTCTCTGGATCACTTCTTAGCTGCCTTTGTTACTCTCTTGGTTTGACAGGACCAGTGGGTGAAGACATGTTTCATTGGCAGGCCACGATAATGGGTCCAACGGACAGTCCTTATTCTGGAGGAGTTTTTCTTGTAACCATTCATTTTCCTCCCGATTATCCATTTAAACCTCCTAAGGTACTTCGAACCTGCTTCCGATAAAGTTTAGGACTTTCATTTATTGATTGATGATCTGTTGCTATTATCTTTGTTCCCCAGATCATATGCCTCTATGGTTGCATTGCATGTTGTTCTCTCTGGTTGCTTCATTTAATAGCTTGTATGTATGGTGTAGGTGGCTTTTAGGACTAAGGTGTTCCATCCAAACATTAACACCAATGGGAGCATCTGCCTCGACATCTTGAAGAACCAGTGGAGTCCTGCGCTCACCATTTCCAAGGTTTTTACATTTTCTTCTCTCTTATTTTATCATATGAGAACCGTTGAAAAACAGCTAGGTGCAAGTAATAGTCTGCACCAAATGAAACACAACTTGCTTTTACTTCTGTTGAAATCATTGTTATTTATTCGTATGAGTGTTTTTTAATATGTGTGGTGATGCAACAGGTGCTGCTATCGGTCTGTTCGTTGTTAACGGATGCAAACCCGGATGATCCTTTGGTTCCTGAAATAGCTCACATGTACAAGACAGACAAGAACAAGTACGAGTCCACTGCTCGGAACTGGACCCAAAAATACGCAATGGGCTGACAAAAGTGTTACTGTCCTCAAGGAAGAGAACCTTAATAATTTAACTCTTCTTTAGTTCTACGTAATGATCTTTATAAACTTGTCTGTCTTATAAAAAAATGTGAAGACAGAATCAGTAAGAAATTATATGATCTCCGTTTTCATCCTATTCGGATCGACTATAAACCTCAATTATCCCATTCCCATTTGCTGTTTTTTATTGTGAGATGCGTCTGTATAGAAGATATTATCATATCTTCGTGATATCTTTGTATATTCTTAAATGGTTACATTCTAGTTAGATCCTAACTTACAAAGTATATCTTTTATCTCGTTCTCATATATATGTAATCTGTGGATGTAACTAATCTTTAAGCAATCATAATATAATTCATTCTCTTCTCTTTATGATATCAAATCAATCCTTTACAAAGGACCTCTATCTTTCTTCTCTTTCACTAACACAAATCATCACCATGTCTGTCACAAACTCGGGATCGACAAACTCAGGAGCCGATGTTATTTCCGGCATGTCCTCATCATTGATCTTAATCAATATGATCAATGTCACTAAGTTGTCTTCGGTCAACTACATCACTTGGAGTATCCAAGTCAAGTCGCTTCTCATAGGATATGATTTACTCAAGTTTATCAATTCCTCAGCAACTATTCAGCTGAAGATGATCTCACAGTCCGGCGTTGAATCAACAAATCTAGAATTTGTTCTCTGGCAGAGACAAGACAGTTTCTTGTTCAGTTCACTCATGGGATCGATTGAAATCTCTCTTCAACCGATCATTGCTACTGCAACCACCTCTCTTGATGCATGGACAACTCTTGCGTCCACTTATGCCAAACCAACGAGAGGACACATCAAGCAACTTCGAGATCAGCTAAAAATTGTGTCAAAGGTACCAGCACAATTGATGAGTATATGCAGAAGATCAAAACAAAGGCTGATTCTTTGGCCTTACTCGATCATCCGGTTCATCCCGAAGATATCACTGATTATGTGATTGCTGGCTTGAGTGATTATTATAAAGCCATAATTGACTCGGTGAATGTCAGGGAGACTGTGATCTCCTTCACAAAGCTACATGAAAAGCTGATTACTCGTGAGCTGGCCATAGCATCTGCTACAACTGTGTCACCGTCGGTGCCCATCACTGCCAATCACGCGCAACAAAGACCTCAGAATTGGAAACCAAACAACAATCACAATAACAAAAATTACTCCAACAATAAGTCCAGACAACAAAACAACAACAATGAGCAACGTACCTATCGACCTTACTTGGGTCGCTGCCAAGCCAGTGGCACTCAGGGCCACAGTGCAAAACGTTGTTCTCTGTTTCACATTGTTTCTCAGTCGCAGCCAGCTGGAACATCACCACAATTTTAGGGTCAAAACCGCAATAATCACATGGTGTACACGGCTGTGTGATATTCATACATTTTCATGCATTTAGGCTTGTATATAGTTCTTGTTTTGATTTATTTTCTCCATCATTCTTACCATTTTGCCGAGTCATTGTCGCATCTAGAGTCTAGAGTTGTTTAGGACTAGGATTAGGCATTCTAGGCTTGCATTTGGAGTGTTTCTTGTGTTTTGCAGGTGAATGGAGGCATCTAGGAGCATTGGTGAGCCTGGAAGTGGAGTCTTGAGCTCAGAAGACCAAGGAAGAGCCAAAGAAGGACCATATCGGTCTGAGTATCGGCCAGGTGGGCCGATACAGCCCCTCGTCAAAGTTTCGGAGAACAGTATCGGCCACCATATCGGTCCACCCGACCGATATGGACTCTCGGATTAATTTTCGAGGGTTCATATCGGTCCACATATCGGTCAGGTGGACCGATACGCTCGAACCCAGAAATAATCCGAGACTCGATATCGGTCTGCATATCGGTCCACCTGACCGATATCGACCCCAGAATTGCACTTGGATCCGGGTCAACACCCGGTTTGTTCCGGGTTGACCCGGCTCGCACCTTTTAGACTATTTAAGCCAAAAACCTATTTTATTTTGTTTCTTATGCAGTTTTTGATGTTCTAAACTCTTTTGTAAGAACACAATTGATTCTTTTGATTAATCTAGACTTCTTTTGTTATTCCTTCAACAAAATCACTCAATCTCCCACTAATTCATCATGATCAACTCTATTTCTATGAGTTTTGTTGATCTAGCCATGATTAGTGAGTAGTTCTCTATAGGCTTGTGGGTTGGGTAGGACTAGGTTGATTTGGGGTGATCAATAGAATTCTAGTAGTTAATTGTTTAAAATCTCATCTAGCAAAGTGTCCTTAATGCCTAATTGATCTTGATCACATTGATTAGGATGTTTAGAATTTCTTGTTCACAACATGTTCGATGAAATTCCTGAATTTAGCTTTGTTAGGACTTTCATATTCTAGCACATGAAAATGTATGCCTAGAGTGATTGGTTGCTAATGGGAACTTGTTTGAATGCTCGTTTGATTTGATTCACAAATGATGATTTGTTCTTGAGTTAAGTTTAAACGAAGAATTAGTATTAAGAGATTAAACTGATTTACATGGTGTGTTCCTTGCTAAGAGATTAGCTTTTAGAAGCTGGAATTAGGATTCCTTGATCATCCCGAGTCATCTATCCGTTGACCCTTGCCCTTGAGCCTTATTCTTGCCATTGATTGAAATCGTTTGTTTATTCGTTTTTGTTTACCTCTGTTTGATTTGTTTTTATTAGGACTGTTAGAAACAAGAAAACCAAATTGTTTGATTTGACTTAGATGAATGCATGAGCCTCAAGATTAGTAAGTAGCCTCTCCCCCAAACTTAAATCACACGGTCCCTTGTGTGATCTAGGCAAGGAGGATAAACCGAAAACACACAAACAAAAAGCAAACAAAGAAGAGAAGAAAAATATGTACAATGGTGGAGTGTTACCTGGCTAGTAATGGAGGAAAGGAGGTGATGAATCCCCCATGGAGTAGGTCGGGTTCGAGGAGGAGCAGGAAGGTGTCTTCATGGCTCTCCTCTTCTTCCTCCGGTCCTCGCGGGTAGAGTGGCGGTGAGGATCCTCATAGTAGGAGTCATGGGCCATGCGTGCAGATCCTGATGTCTCGTGTCCAGCAACCGAGTATCTGCCCTGCTCCAATTCAGCCTGCTCAACCAGAACATCAGCTTCAGCTATCACCTCCTCGGTGGCTGCCTGAATCTCCTCATCTGCACCAGCCTGAGCTGCTCGGGATGTGGAAGCCTGTCCTGCAGCGCCACTCTTGTCCTTCTTTCCGACAATCATCTTAAGCACTTTGGTCACCTTCTTCAAACAGGAGGCCATCTTCTTAATGTTCCTACCGTGCCATTTGCTCTGCTTCTGGAGGCTCCGGTTCTGGTCCCTCAATGCCCTGATCGTCCTGTTCTCGATAGGATCATCTAGAGGCTCAATAAGGTACCTGTGCAGGCCATACACCCCAGCAGGTGCGTCGGAAGTATCATGCTCTGCTGCAGCTGCTCTCTGTGACCCGTGAGGTCCAAACACATGCTCCACTCCCGGTAAGAATCTGATATTAGCTCTGTTGGCAAAGCTTGTAATGTCGGGATTTGGGAGGAGGTACCCTTCTTCATGGGTAGTGCCTGAGCACATCCGGTAGAGATGGCGCTCTGGAGGCGCCCTGGATGCAAGGTAGTGAGTTCGGGTAAGGTATTGGATATCCATCCATGCAACAGGTGTGGTTTCCCCAAATGTCTTCTCTTTCAGGCTTCCTTCCAGTTTTATCTTCTTTTTCACAAGCAACGGTGTGATCACACCAGCCATGCTGAACTTCGGGTTAGAGTCCCTTACTGACATAGCCCACTCTCTGTGGACAACAAACTGCTCTATCAGAATGGAAGTGTAGCTCGGGAGGCGCTCAACCGGTGGTATGGGCTGACCGTTGGGATAAGTGAGCAGGAGTGGCTGCAGCCCAATGTACAACATCTTCATTTCCTGCTCGTGGACTTGGTTGGCCTCCTTCCTAGCAAAGAACGTGTGTGCCAATGCCTTGTGCACATATCTAATAGCCGGATGTCTGATCCTTGCAGCTTTCATACCCCCCAGCTTAAAGGGCCCATCAGCTATCATCTGCCAAACACCCTCGAGGTCGTCCTTATCAATAGGGATAAAAGTCCCCAGCTGAGCACCATTCTCTGGAAAGTCAAAGACAGCAGCTATGTCCTCATACATCATGCTAAACTTCTTTCTGCCCATTTGGAAATCAATCTTTCCCTTACTCACTTCCCCTGTTAAAGCTGCTCTTCTCATATTGACCGTTGCCTGCATGGTTGAGAGGAACTGACATGCCGAGCTCTGATAGGAGTCACTGGCAAGGTTGAAGAACTCCTTAAGACCCATGTTCTCTACAATCTCGTTGTAGTCATCTAGCAGCCCAAGTGCAGTCAGTGTCGGGATGTGAGGGTATCGGGTAGACAAGAACGGTATCCCCTCCAGCTTGTCACATATCTCAGAAGCGGTGAACTTTTGTGGGTTCTCAATTACTTTCCCTGGAGCCTCGGGTGCCTCTTCCTCAACAGCTACCCCTTTTCCTCTCGATGAGGTTCCCACATCTTCGACCGGCTTTTGTGCTTTTGGTTTCGGGTTGGCACGCTTTCTCGTCATTGTCCTACAAAAGATAACTCATAAAGTGAATCAGCACAGATCGCAATCCAACCACACAATGAATAATAGCTTGAGACATCCATGATCAACAATTGTGGGAGCTTAACAATTGCATACTTTTTCAGTTTCAATGGAGCAAGCGAGCCTAAACATCTTAACCAAACTCATTTCTAGCTCAACAATCAATCACTTTCTTGAGCAATTCACAACCTCATCAACCAATGGTTCTTAATGCACATTTTTGAAACTTTTGTGAAACAAAACTCATCCAAATCAAGTAGTATCACAAAGTCAAGCCTTTATCAATCCAATGCATCATTAGAAACCATCCAATTAGAAAACCCCCAATATTTTCGGATTCCAAATTTCTCAAGAACCCTAATTCACCAAAGATCAAATTCATTCATTCTTAGGGCGAAATTGGTTATGGGTGTTGGTTCAAACACATATTGGGAAGGAATTCAAGCAATAGCAACCATCAACAACCAAACAAATTCAAGTTCAAAATTTCCGGGTTTTTCAATCCGAAAATCTTGAGAAAGATGAGAGTTCTACCTTGGTTTGTGATGGAGGATGGTGATTGAGAGTGAATGCAAGTGATAGAGCTTTGAAAACCTTGGATTTAGCAACCGAAAAATCGAATTTTGGTGGAGATTTGAGAGAGAAAAGTGAGTTGGAAGAACTTGGAGGATTTGTTGTTGAAATCGCAATAGGAGACAAGGAGAGAAGGAGAATCGCGTGTGAGGAGGAGAAAAGAGAGGAAAGAAAATCGATTTTGGGTTAAAATCCGGTCAGAACCGGTTTGAAATCGGTTTAGGGTCTGAACCACTTACCTGGGCGAAGGGCGTATCGGTCTGGCCAACCGATACGCCGACCGATATTACCTCTCGGATTTATTTCCTGCACCCCGTATCGGTCTGGCCAACCGATACGGTGACCGATATCTGCTCACTCCGAAGACCCGTATCGGTCTGGCCAACCGATACGGGGACCGATATTGAATTTTCTGGGGAATCCGTATCGGTCTGGCCAACCGATACGGGGACCGATATGGAGCCTCGGATTATTTTTACCAGAACCGTATCGGTCTGGCCAACCGATACGGAACCCGATATCGGCTCCTGCACCATTTTTCTTCATTTCCACGGTCTTTGCTCAACTCCAACTGATCTACAACCTCGTCCTTAAGCCAAAACCTGACAAAACTCAAAGCAAAACATCAAAAATAACAAGCAAAAAAAACGTATATACAAGGATAAACATGGGAATGTCTCCCAAGTGCGCTTTTATTTAAAGTCGTTAAGCTCGACTTTGCAAACCGTGATCTCAGTCTGAGGGAGGGCTAGAGAGTGGAATGGAAGTTCCCTCATCTATTACTTCTGAAACGGAGTAGTGCTTGAGTCTTTGGCCATTGACCGTGAACTCTTCATCAGATTTTCCAAAAAGTACCACTGCTCCATATGGTCTCACCTCCTTCACTCTAAACGGTCCCGACCATCTAGACTTGAGCTTCCCGGGAAACAGCTTCAACCGGGAGTTAAAAAGCAATACAAGATCTCCTACTTTGAACTCCTTCTTCTGGATCAGCTTATCATGAAAAAGCTTGGTCCTCTCCTTATAGATCTTTGAGCTTTCAAAAGCCTCAAGCCGTATCTCGTCAAGTTCGTTCAGCTGAATCAATCTCCTCTCGGTCGCGGTCTTGATGTCAAAGTTCAGCAACTTGACAGCCCACATGGCCTTGTATTCCACCTCCACCGGTAAGTGACATGACTTACCATACAGCATGGTGAATGGTGTAGTGCCTAATGGAGTCTTGAAAGCAGTCCTATATGCCCACAGTGCGTCATCAAGTCTCTTAGCCCAATCTTTCCTTGAAGCTCCAACAGTCTTCTCTAGAATGGCCTTGATCTGCCTATTGGACACTTCAACTTGGCCACTTGTCTGAGGATGATATGGTGTTGCAACCTTATGCTTCACTCCATACTTCTTCAAAAGGCTCTCGAATAGCCTGTTGATGAAATGTGAGCCTCCATCACTGATCACAATCCTCGGGATTCCAAATCTTGGGAAGATGATGCTCTTGAACAGCTTTATCACAACCTTGGCGTCATTAGTTGGACTTGCCACTGCTTCTACCCACTTGGAAACATAATCCACAGCTACCAAGATGTAGCTATTCCCGTAAGAAGATGGAAAGGGTCCCATGAAATCAATGCCCCACACATCAAACACTTCAACTTCAAGGATGGGGTTTTGAGGCATCTCATTCCTTCTACTGATATTCCCCTTTCTCTGACAAGGATCACACTTAGTAATGAACTCTTGGGCATCCTTGAACATTGTGGGCCACCAAAACCCAGCTTGTAGAGCCTTCTGAACCGTTTTGAAAGTGGCAAAGTGACCACCATAATCTGACCCATGACAATGTAGTAGAATGCCTCCCACTTCTTCATCAGCTATGCACCTTCTGTAGAGCTGATCCTTGCACAAAGTGTAAAGGTAAGGCTCGTCCCAATAGTACCTGTTGACATCTCTAAAGAACTTCTTCCTTTGGTAGCTATCGAGGCTCGGTGGTTCTTTCCCAACAGCTAGGAAATTGACTATATCAGCATACCACGGTTCCTTGTCTTCGATAGAGTTCACTTCCTCGATCTTCATTCTTGTATCATGAGCATCCTTAACAGCCTTGCAAGCCATTAGCTGCTCCTCAGGGAGAGAGTCGTCTAGAGGAACAGCATCCTCAATTCTCAGTCTTGACAAGTGATCTGCTACCCCATTCTCAATGCCCTTCTTGTCCTTGATTTTCAAATCAAACTCTTGTAGCAACAGTATCCACCTCAGTAGCCTTGGCTTGGCATCCTTCTTGGCAAGTAGATACCTCAACGCAGCATGGTCCGTGTACACCACAACTTTAGATCCAACCAAGTACGACCTGAACTTCTCGAAGGCAAATACCACAGCAAGAAGCTCTTTCTCAGTTGTTGCATACCTCACTTGAGCATCGTCCAATGTCCTACTAGCATAGTATATGACATGAAGTTTCTTTTCTTTCCTCTGCCCAAGGACTGCTCCCACTGCGTAGTCGCTTGCATCACACATGATCTCAAATGGTAACTCCCAGTCGGGAGCTTGGACTATCGGGGCGCTGATCAAGGCCTCTTTGATCATGTGGAACGCTGCCAAACACTCATCATCAAACACAAAATCTGTCTCCTTACACAGCAGACGTGTAAGTGGCCTAGCGATCTTTGAGAAGTCCTTAATAAACCGCCGGTAGAAACCTGCATGACCCAAAAAGCTTCGGATCCCCTTCACCGAGTTTGGTGGCTGAAGACTTGTCATCACCTCTATCTTAGCCTTATCCACTTCGATACCATTCTCTGAGATCTTGTGACCCAATACAATCCCTTCTGTCACCATGAAGTGGCACTTCTCCCAATTCAGCACGAGGTTCGTCTCTTCACATCTCCTTAAGACCCTGCACAAGTTCAGCAAACAGGAGGAGAAAGAAGAACCATACATAGAAAAATCATCCATGAAAACTTCCACAATATCCTCAATAAGATCTGAGAAAATAGACATCATGCACCGCTGAAAGGTAGCCGGTGCATTGCACAAGCCAAATGGCATCCTTCGATAGGCAAAGGTACCATAGGGACAAGTGAATGTCGTTTTCTCCTGATCATTAGGATGTATCGGAATCTGAAAGAACCCACTGTATCCATCAAGAAAACAATAGAAAGGATGATTAGCAAGGCGTTCTAGCATTTGATCAATGAACGGTAATGGAAAATGATCCTTCCTAGACGCGGCATTTAGCTTTCTATAGTCAATACACATCCTATGCCCAGTGATAGTTCTAGTAGGAATCAATTCATTGCTGTCATTTTTAACCACAGTAATCCCCCCTTTCTTTGGAACACAATGCACGGATGAAACCCAGGTGCTGTCCGAGATAGGGTAGATTATCCCTGCATCAAGCAACTTTAGAATCTCTTTCTTGACTACTTCTTTAAGGTTAGGATTCAATCTCCTTTGGTGCTCAATAGAAGACATGGATTCATTTTCAAGGTGGATCCTATGAGTACACAAGCTAGGCGACAATCCTTTTATGTCATCAAGTGAATATCCTATTGCCTTTCTAAACTTTTTCAATTCAGTGGTCAAAGCAATCAATTCATCATCATTCAGCAACTCATTCACAATGACAGGATATGTAGAGTTTGGGCCAAGAAATGCATACCGAAGCCCCCGCGGAAGGGGCTTTAACTCAACCTTTGGCGCCTTAAGCTCGCTCCAATCGTCAGCTACAAGCTGCTCCTTGCACAGCTCCACTCCTTTGGCGCCATCGGTACCCATGTCAACAGCAAACACCTCCAGCTCCTCACACACTGAACCTGATCCCAGCTCAATGAACTCAACCTCTTCTAACAAAGGCTTGTGTGAATCAAGCGCTCTCATGTAAGCCCAGCTCTCCTCTTGAAGATATCCATACTCCCCACATTCCTTGGTCAAGGTGACCTCTAGAGGATCCTCCATGTTCAACTCTTCAAGGAGTTCATCAGCTAGCTCATCCATAGTCTCAATGTAAAATATTTGACCTTGAATGGTTGGCTTCTTCATCACTTTGTTGATGTCAAATTTGAGCACTATGTCTTTCCCAAGGTTGAGGTCTATCTTCCCTTTCCTGACATCTATAATCGCACCAGCTGTGGCAAGGAAAGGTCTCCCAAGAATTAGAGGATCCTTTGGTTCTTCATCCATCTCCAGCACAATAAAATCTGTTGGCACTTCAAATCCTCCTACTTTCACCGGAAGATCTTCTAGGAGACCAATTGGGTATCTCACTGATCTATCTGCAAGAACCAAGGAGATCCTACATGCTTTGTAGGTAGAGAAACCCAGCCTCTTGGCTACTGAGAAGGGCATCAGACTTGCGCTCGCTCCAAGATCACACAAACAACCCTCAAACCGGTATGGACCAATAGCGCATGGAAGAGTAAAACTGCCAGGGTCTTCAAGTTTCTTTGGGATAATATCCCTTTGGATGATTGCACTGCACTCATGAGACAACACAACCATCCCTTGCACTTCCTTGGTTCTTTCCTTGATTGCATCCTTGAGAAACTTGCTATACTGAGGAACTAGCAAGAAGGCATCAATCAAAGGCATGGTCAGCTCAACATTCTTCATCTGCTTGTCAAAAAGAGCTTTGTACTTCTCTAGAAGCTTCTTCTTGAATCTGCCCGGAAAGGGTAGCTTGGGCTCATAGGGTGGTGGCACAAACACCACATCCTTCTTCTTGAGTGTATCATTCACTACTTCTTCAGCTACAGCCTTTCCTTTCCTCTTAGCCATGTCACTATCACTCTCTTTGTTTAGAGCAGAATTTTCAGAATTCTCCTCCCCTTCTTGAACTTCAATGTCCTCATTGAGTGAAGATGCCAGCTTAGGCTTGGGTACTTGACTTTGTTGCAACTCTTTACCACTTCTCAGGGTGATAGCGCTGATATACTCCTTTGGGTTTTGCTCAGATTTTCCGGGTAAAGTACCTTGAGTGCGGGACGTAGAGGCATTCTTGTTTTCCATGTTTGTGACTCTTGATGTCAAACTCTGTAGCTCATTCTTGAGGTCACGTACTTCCATAGCCCCTGAGGCTTGTCCTTGAAGGAGTTGCTGCATCATGCTTTTCAGCTCATTGTCAACTCCCGAGTTAGAAGAAGTTTGTTGTTGTTGTTGACCAAAACCAGGTGGGTATTGTTGCTTGGGAGCATAGCCTTGTTGACCTTGAAACTGAGGCTTGTTTACAAAACCTTGTTGGTTGTTGTAGTTGACATATGGCTTTTGCTGTTGAGGTTGTTGAAAACCTTGTTGACCTTGTGGCTGAGCTTGTCCTTGAGATGGAGCTTGAGGATAAACTTGGTCTTGAGGATTGGCTACATTGTTGCTGCGGTATGAGAAGTTTGGGTGGTTTCTATAGTTTTGGTTGAAGCCCTTGTTGAAACCACCTTGGCCAGCAATGAAGTTAATCTCCTCTTGAGTTAAATCCTCATCATCATCATAAAATTGAGGTTTAGAATCCTCCTGGTGTCCCACAAAGCTGATGTTCTTTTGGCCAATCGAGATCATCTTGTCCAACTTCTCATTCAAAGCCTTTATCTCTTTCTCATACTTCTCATCTGAAGTTGATGAACCTCTATTAGTCCTTTCATAATCCTCATTGTAGTTGCCATCACTTTGCGCGAGATTTTCAATCAGCTCCATAGCTGCATCTACTCCCTTGCCTAGGAAGTGTCCATTGCTGCATGAATCAAGCATTGCCCTCATTCTAGGAAGCACTCCGCGGTAGAGGTTGCTGAGTAGTGTTTCCTTGGTAAAACCATGGTGTGGGCACTGAGTGGTGAGCTTGTTGAACCTCTCCCAAGCTTCAGCGAAGCTCTCATTGTTGCGCTGCACAAACCCGGATAGTTCACTGCGAAAACGGGCAGTCCTAGTAGGTGAGAAGAACTTCTTCAGGAAAGCTTTCTTCAGGTCTCCCCAAGTAGTGATGGATCCTGGAGGGATAGTGCTTTCCCAATCCTTGGCTCTGTCCGCCAAAGAGAAAACGAACAGGCGCATTTTTAACCCATCATCAGTCACACCATTCAACCTCGTAGTGGCACAAATCTTGTCAAAGGTGTCCAAGTGCTGTAGCGGGTCCTCAGATGCTAACCCATGGAACTGATTGTTCTGCACCATGTTCATCACCATAGCGCGGATCTCAAAATTATTATTGTTCACCGCTGGTGGAATTATTCCTCGCCGGTTAGCATTTGTGTCAGGTGTATCTCCATCACCAATAGCTCTAACTGGCTGTTGCTGCTGCTGTTGCTGCTGCTGTTGCTGCTGCTCATCCTCGTGGTTATCCATAACTGTTTGCTCAACACTTTCAACTGAAACAGCTCGTTCCTGTGCTCGTCGTTCCCTTGCTAGTCTCCTCTCGTGTGCTTTGATGTCGTAAACTCTTGCAACTAAGTTTGTAGTCCCTTTGCTGCGCAAGTTCATACACCTAGCATCAATAAGAAAGAAAGTAGCAAGTTAGTAAAAATGACTTGAACGAAAAAGGAATAGAAAACGAATTGATATATCCAGAATCCCAAAATGGCAACGGCGCCAAATTGATAGCTAGGATTTTACAATCCTTTGAGGTATCAATTCCTCAAGCTTATCGAAGTAGCTTTGAGGTATCGAACCTATTCTGGGACGGATAAGACCAATAAGCACACACCAATCCTCTAAAGTCAAATCAAACAATTTGGTTTTCTTGTTTCTAACAGTCCTAATAAAAACAAATCAAACAGAGGTAAACAAAAACGAATAAACAAACGATTTCAATCAATGGCAAGAATAAGGCTCAAGGGCAAGGGTCAACGGATAGATGACTCGGGATGATCAAGGAATCCTAATTCCAGCTTCTAAAAGCTAATCTCTTAGCAAGGAACACACCATGTAAATCAGTTTAATCTCTTAATACTAATTCTTCGTTTAAACTTAACTCAAGAACAAATCATCATTTGTGAATCAAATCAAACGAGCATTCAAACAAGTTCCCATTAGCAACCAATCACTCTAGGCATACATTTTCATGTGCTAGAATATGAAAGTCCTAACAAAGCTAAATTCAGGAATTTCATCGAACATGTTGTGAACAAGAAATTCTAAACATCCTAATCAATGTGATCAAGATCAATTAGGCATTAAGGACACTTTGCTAGATGAGATTTTAAACAATTAACTACTAGAATTCTATTGATCACCCCAAATCAACCTAGTCCTACCCAACCCACAAGCCTATAGAGAACTACTCACTAATCATGGCTAGATCAACAAAACTCATAGAAATAGAGTTGATCATGATGAATTAGTGGGAGATTGAGTGATTTTGTTGAAGGAATAACAAAAGAAGTCTAGATTAATCAAAAGAATCAATTGTGTTCTTACAAAAGAGTTTAGAACATCAAAAACTGCATAAGAAACAAAATAAAATAGGTTTTTGGCTTAAATAGTCTAAAAGGTGCGAGCCGGGTCAACCCGGAACAAACCGGGTGTTGACCCGGATCCAAGTGCAATTCTGGGGTCGATATCGGTCAGGTGGACCGATATGCAGACCGATATCGAGTCTCGGATTATTTCTGGGTTCGAGCGTATCGGTCCACCTGACCGATATGTGGACCGATATGAACCCTCGAAAATTAATCCGAGAGTCCATATCGGTCGGGTGGACCGATATGGTGGCCGATACTGTTCTCCGAAACTTTGACGAGGGGCTGTATCGGCCCGCCTGGCCGATACTCAGACCGATATGGTCCTTCTTTGGCTCTTCCTTGGTCTTCTGAGCTCAAGACTCCACTTCCAGGCTCACCAATGCTCCTAGATGCCTCCATTCACCTGCAAAACACAAGAAACACTCCAAATGCAAGCCTAGAATGCCTAATCCTAGTCCTAAACAACTCTAGACTCTAGATGCGACAATGACTCGGCAAAATGGTAAGAATGATGGAGAAAATAAATCAAAACAAGAACTATATACAAGCCTAAATGCATGAAAATGTATGAATATCAATTCCCCCAAACTTGAATCTTGCTTGTCCACAAGCAAGCATAAGTCAATCAATCCATTTGGGAGAAAATTTTGAAAGCGGGAGCTCATATCCAAAAGTCCAATCAAGATCAACAAGTTTCATTTAAAGCTCATGCAACTAAGATGTATCCAAGTCAAGCTTACTCCAAGGATTTAGCCATACTCATCAAGGCCAATTCTCCAACCCATTTCTCAACTTACACAAGAATTCATATCAACTAGCTCTTTGACATTGATTAAGCATTTCAAGTGGATCCTACTCACAACCAAGTGTTCAAACTCATTTGGCAAGGGTTAAGGTTTTGAGATAAAGATGATCTCAATCAAGACAAAAAGGGGTTTCTCCACATTCATTTAGGTTCTCTCATGAAGGAATGAATGAGCTTATAGTAAAAGGCTAAGAGTATAGAAGCAATTGGTGCGTACTAGCATCGATTTCCGTCTACCCATCGCCCCAAAGACCTCCACTCTTACTCTAACCCACCTAGTTTGAGTCTACCCTTTATCAAGGCTTTTCTTGCCTATCCATCTTTCTCAATCAAAACACTTCCCATGAAGCTCCCCAAGGATCATTTAAAACCTTTCAAAACAATGGCAATTCTTTTCTTTCAACTTAGCTCAAATCCTTCTTTCTTTAGTAATGACCTCTTTTTCATGAACCCTTTTTTTCTTTCTTTAAATTGAGCACTTTGGCTTCTTTTCTTTTCAAAACATGAGGTACTTTTTTTTTCTTTGAAAACACATAAGAGCTCTTTCTTTTTAAACACTTTGCCAACAAATACAAGATCCCATTTAACTTCCCTTTTATCCTTTCCCTCTCAAAATCCCTTCCCCCAAACTTCAATCTTAGCCTAATAAAAGCAAAAGGTGGTCAAGCTTGCATCTATACGGAAATTTTCAACTAGTCGCCTCAAACTCAACACCATTTACTTAGCTCATTCCAAGAGGCCTACCTCTCAACTAGAGTGTTTTTGGGTTTGAAGGAAAGGTGGTGAAGGGTGCGGAATCTATTCAAGCAAACAAGAGTGGTTAAAGGGAGAAGAATGCTTGAATATTTTGGGGTATCCATGAGTTTAAAAACACTAAGAAGGAGTAGGATAATTGCAAGTCAAGTTAAGGTTCTCACTTTGAATAGAGCTAGCTTCAATTCACATTTTGCTTCAGTTTTAAAACAAGGCTGAATGTTAGCGTTCCAAGCAAGGTTCGTTCTAGCTTTCATGCTTAACTCGGGATACAATCCTAGTGCACTCAATTAGCTAAACAAGCTAGCATTCGAAACCATTTTCACCCAATTAAACTTTACAAGGAAATTCAATCATTGCTCCCAAATGCATGAATCCTACAACACTAACTAGACTCGATCCTACATGCTTATTTTGTGAAAATTTTCGAAATATTTTTTAAATTTTTTTTTGGTTTTTCTATGCCTTAGATGAATGCATGAGACTCAAGATTAGGAAGGGATTTTGAGAGGGAAAGGATAAAAGGGAAGTTAAATGGGATCTTGTATTTGTTGGCAAAGTGTTTAAAAAGAAAGAGCTCTTATGTGTTTTCAAAGAAAAAAAAAGTACCTCATGTTTTGAAAAGAAAAGAAGCCAAAGTGCTCAATTTAAGGGAAGAAAAAAAAAAGGGTTCATGAAAAAGAGGTCATTACTAAAGAAAGAAGGATTTGAGCTAAGTTGAAAGAAAAGAATTGCCATTGTTTTGAAAGGTTTTAAATGATCCTTGGGGAGCTTCATGGGAAGTGTTTTGATTGAGAAAGATGGATAGGCAAGAAAAGCCTTGATAAAGGGTAGACTCAAACTAGGTGGGTTAGAGTAAGAGTGGAGGTCTTTGGGGCGATGGGTAGACGGAAATCGATGCTAGTACGCACCAATTGCTTCTATACTCTTAGCCTTTTACTATAAGCTCATTCATTCCTTCATGAGAGAACCTAAATGAATGTGGAGAAACCCCTTTTTGTCTTGATTGAGATCATCTTTATCTCAAAACCTTAACCCTTGCCAAATGAGTTTGAACACTTGGTTGTGAGTAGGATCCACTTGAAATGCTTAATCAATGTCAAAGAGCTAGTTGATATGAACTCTTGTGTAAGTTGAGAAATGGGTTGGAGAATTGGCCTTGATGAGTATGGCTAAATCCTTGGAGTAAGCTTGACTTGGATACATCTTAGTTGCATGAGCTTTAAATGAAACTTGTTGATCTTGATTGGACTTTTGGATATGAGCTCCCGCTTTCAAACTTTTCTCCCAAATGGATTGATTGACTTATGCTTGCTTGTGGACAAGCAAGATTCAAGTTTGGGGGAATTGATATTCATACATTTTCATGCATTTAGGCTTGTATATAGTTCTTGTTTTGATTTATTTTCTCCATCATTCTTACCATTTTGCCGAGTCATTGTCGCATCTAGAGTCTAGAGTTGTTTAGGACTAGGATTAGGCATTCTAGGCTTGCATTTGGAGTGTTTCTTGTGTTTTGCAGGTGAATGGAGGCATCTAGGAGCATTGGTGAGCCTGGAAGTGGAGTCTTGAGCTCAGAAGACCAAGGAAGAGCCAAAGAAGGACCATATCGGTCTGAGTATCGGCCAGGCGGGCCGATACAGCCCCTCGTCAAAGTTTCGGAGAACAGTATCGGCCACCATATCGGTCCACCCGACCGATATGGACTCTCGGATTAATTTTCGAGGGTTCATATCGGTCCACATATCGGTCAGGTGGACCGATACGCTCGAACCCAGAAATAATCCGAGACTCGATATCGGTCTGCATATCGGTCCACCTGACCGATATCGACCCCAGAATTGCACTTGGATCCGGGTCAACACCCGGTTTGTTCCGGGTTGACCCGGCTCGCACCTTTTAGACTATTTAAGCCAAAAACCTATTTTATTTTGTTTCTTATGCAGTTTTTGATGTTCTAAACTCTTTTGTAAGAACACAATTGATTCTTTTGATTAATCTAGACTTCTTTTGTTATTCCTTCAACAAAATCACTCAATCTCCCACTAATTCATCATGATCAACTCTATTTCTATGAGTTTTGTTGATCTAGCCATGATTAGTGAGTAGTTCTCTATAGGCTTGTGGGTTGGGTAGGACTAGGTTGATTTGGGGTGATCAATAGAATTCTAGTAGTTAATTGTTTAAAATCTCATCTAGCAAAGTGTCCTTAATGCCTAATTGATCTTGATCACATTGATTAGGATGTTTAGAATTTCTTGTTCACAACATGTTCGATGAAATTCCTGAATTTAGCTTTGTTAGGACTTTCATATTCTAGCACATGAAAATGTATGCCTAGAGTGATTGGTTGCTAATGGGAACTTGTTTGAATGCTCGTTTGATTTGATTCACAAATGATGATTTGTTCTTGAGTTAAGTTTAAACGAAGAATTAGTATTAAGAGATTAAACTGATTTACATGGTGTGTTCCTTGCTAAGAGATTAGCTTTTAGAAGCTGGAATTAGGATTCCTTGATCATCCCGAGTCATCTATCCGTTGACCCTTGCCCTTGAGCCTTATTCTTGCCATTGATTGAAATCGTTTGTTTATTCGTTTTTGTTTACCTCTGTTTGATTTGTTTTTATTAGGACTGTTAGAAACAAGAAAACCAAATTGTTTGATTTGACTTTAGAGGATTGGTGTGTGCTTATTGGTCTTATCCGTCCCAGAATAGGTTCGATACCTCAAAGCTACTTCGATAAGCTTGAGGAATTGATACCTCAAAGGATTGTAAAATCCTAGCTATCACTGTGATACAACAAGGATATTCATCAAGTTGGCTGATGGATTCTGGAGCTTCCTATCACCTCACGTCTGACCTTTCAAACTTGTCACTTCACACGCCTTACAATGGCAGTGATGAAGTCATGGTTGGCGACGGTAAAGGTTTAGTGATCACCAACATTGGTTCCGCTACTCTTACCTTTCCTAATCGTACTTTCCAGCTGAATAATATACTTCATGTGCCAACAACTATTGCCAAGAATCTCATTTCCATCAACAAGCTGTGTACTGACAATGATGTTTCTGTGGAATTCTTTCCCAAAATATTTAAGTTCAAGGAAATCTAAACGGGGGCTCCACTTCTCACGGGGGAAACTAAGGATGGAGGATATGTGTGGCCAAATCAAAAATCTCCATACACCTTTTCAGCTCTCACCAAAAGTCCACTTTCAATCTGGCATTTTCGGTTGGGTCATCTAACTATTCCAATCCTTCAAAATGTTATTTCTTCTTCTATGCTTTTTGATTCTCGTTCCTTGTCGTCTTTTTAATGTCATGATTGTGCTATTCACAAAAGTCATAAGCTGCCTTTTGCTTTGTCCTCTTCTCTTAAATCAATAAAAACGCTTGAATTAGTTTTCTCTGATGTCTGGACTTCGCCTGTTACTTCGATTGATGGGTTCAAATACTACACGGTTTTTGTTGACCATTATACACACTATATTTGGTTCTATCCACTAAGACGAAAGTTTGATTTCAAGGAAACATTCATTCGCTGGAAAACATTAGTTGAAAATCGGTTTAACGAACGTCTTGTGTCTCTGTATTCAGACAATGGAGGAGAGTATGTTGCCCTCGCTGATTATCTTGCATCCCACGACGTTTCACACCTTACTACTCCTCCTCACACACCGGAGCACAATGGCTTCGCAGAACTGAGACACAAACACATTGTCGAGACTGGACTAAAGCTTCTTTCTCATGCTTCAATGCCAATCAAATTCTGGGCTTATGCAATGGCTGCGGCTGTATACCTCATTAATCGACAGCCAACACCAAATCTCTCTCTCTCTTGGCTCGGCGTATGAAAAGCTATTTGGCGACAAGCCAAACTATTGGAAGTTGAAGGTTTTTGGCTGTCTATGTTATCCATGGCTAAGGCCATACACCACTCACAAGCTTGATCCAAAATCCAAGCCTTGTTTGTTTCTTGGATATTCACTCAGTCAAAATGCTTATCTCTGTCTTGATCTTTCTTCTACTCGTGTATATGTCTCTCGACATGTACATTTCGTTGAAACTGATTTCCCTTATAGCCGTCTTCTTTTTTATTCTTCTCCAGCCCACACTCAAAGTGCCGCGTGGTGTCTGCCAGTCATCCATGTCTTGGTTCCGTCACCAATTCCTCCATCTCCGGTGGAGCCTTCAGGTTTGAATCCTATGACTTCTACTCATGTTGATATCTCTGCTTCTGGAAATGAGTTTGTTTCGCAGGATCTGGGTGCATCTGATATGCAAAATGTTGGCTCGGAATCACCTCTGGTGGCTGTGGATATCAGTTCTTCCTCATGTTCACACACTTCCGCAGCTACTACTACATTTTCATCTCCACAACCTACGGTCTCTCATGCGCCTGCTACAACTAATGAAACTCGTATGGTTACAAGGGGCATGAACAATATTGTAAAGCCCAATCCCAAGTACTCTCTTCTTGCTCACAAGTCAGTAAATCAAGATCTATCAGACGATGAACTACCTTGTGTTAGTGCAGCTCTGCGAGACAAGAGATGGCGCCTCTCAATGAGTGAAGAGTTTGACTCTCAGCTCAGAAATCACTCATGGGATTTGGTTCCAATGAATCCTGCATTCAGTTTAGTTGGATGTCGTTGGGTCTTTCGCACTAAACATAAACCTGATGGCACAGTAGACCGCTTCAAATCACGTTTGGTGGCTAAGGGGTTTCATCAGAAACCAGGCGTTGACTATCACAAAACTTTCAGTCCAGTGATTAAACAACCGACCATACTTACGATTCTGAGTATTGTTGTTGCTAATGATTGGGACATTCGTCAATTGGATGTCAATAACGCATTTTTGCAGGGCAATCTCATAGAGGAGGTGTACATGGAACAACCTCCTGGTTTTATCGATCGAGATCGCCCAGAATTTGTTTGTTGGTTGAGGAAGGCCATATATGGACTTAAGCAAGCTCTTCGCATGTGGTACATGGAGTTAAGAAACTTTATGCTTCAACATGGGTTTAAGAACTCTCTTACAGACGCCTCACTATTCATCTTCATGGCCGACAATGTTGTTATCTATGTACTGATTTATGTTGACGATATAATCGTCATTGGCAATGACTCCTCCAAGGTACAACGATTCATTGTTGTTCTGAGGTCACGGTTTTCGCTAAAGGATCTTGGCGATTTGTCCTACTTCTTGGGCATTGAAGTACAACGCACACCTGCCGGGTTATTACTCACACAACGCAAGTACATCAATGATCTCTTAGCTAAGACCAACATGGTTAACGCCAAACCAGTGAGCTCTCCCATGGTCTCTACCGATCGCTTGCAACTGCTCTCCGGCACAACTCTCTTTGATGGTACCTTATATCGGACTGTGGTTGGTAGCTTGCAATATTTGCACTTTACACGCCTTGATATAGCCTTTGCAGTGAACAAATTGTCACAGTTCATGCATCGGCCCACGGATTTACACTGGGAGGCTGCAAAACGTTTTCTCTGGTATCTTGCCGGTACATGTGACTTAGGCATGGGTCTTCGGCGTGATAACAAACCCTCACTCCATGCCTTTTACGATGTTGATTGGGAAGGTAACCGTGATGACTATACTTCGACGAGTGCTTATATAGTCTAATTGGGTGCTCATCCGATTGCTTGGTCTTCACGAAAGCAACATACAATTGCTCGTTCTTCTACTAAGACGGAATACCGTCGTGTGGCATATACTGCTTCTGAGCTCCAGGGGATTCTAGCCCTGTTATGTGAGCTTGGAGTTCGATTAGAAACGCAGCCGGTTATCTTTTGTGACAATGTCGACGCAACGTACTTAAGTGTGAATCCGGTTTTTCACTCTAGGATGAAGCATGTGGCTTTGGATTACCACTTTATTCGCAAAATTGTTCATTCAGGTGTACTACGCGTCTCTCATATCTCATCAAAGGATCAGCTTGTTGATGCCTTAACGAAGCCTGTTTCTCAAACATTGCTTGCTTCTCACGCTTCCAAGATTGGACTTACCTCTGGACGTCCATCTTGAGGGGGCATATAGAAGATATTACCATATCTTTGTATATTCTTAAGAGTTACATTCTAGTTAGGATCCTAACTTACAAAGTATATCCTTTATCTCCTTCTCCTATATATGTAATATGTCGATGTAACTAATCCTTAAACAATCATAATACAATTCATTCTCTTCTCTTTAGTATGTTCTACTAAAGTGAACTTTCTAGTGACCTGGGTTACCTTAAATTCTTTCCAAACAAGAAACCGAAGCCTTCTCGATAGTATCTTCAAATGGTTTATATGAATGTAAGAACTAGGTCTAAGCGTTTATAACTATACATACCTGATACTAACCCGACCCAAAATAGCGGGTTTGGATAGGGTACAGATTTTCAAATAATAAAAAAACGGGTTAGATGCATGAGTAGTTTGGATGTTGGGTTGGGGTCGGTTTAAACCCAAAAATCCGAAATAAAATCCAAAATAACAGAACTATATAACTGGTTATGAACTATTATTTGGGTAACGGTGGGTCTTAGTTTTTTTTTTTTTAACACTGATTTCATTTCATAAGAACTCCAAAGGAGACAACGTTTGAGTGATTACAACCTCTAAATGAGAGAGAGGACAATCAAGAACAAAAATGCTAGAGAGGATACCAGTAGGCACCATTACAAAAGCATAAGAAATAGCAGACCACATCCAAAATGAAAGGAATATCACAATTTGTCATCTACAGTAGTAGATTAAACAGCATTCCTATTTGGAGATAAACACACAAGCTCATTACTCTCCTTAATCTTTGAAGGATTGCAGTGGAAAGAAAATAGTTGCTTTGTGCAGCAAAATACCGTTGATAGACGAAACCGAACCAAAACCTAACTCATGTCAGGACCATGAATTAGAAAGAGCAGAAGATCCAAAGGCCAAGAGGCCACAAGCACATATCTAACAAAACCCAAACATTTGGGCAGAAACTTGGAAGAACAATATGCAGTTAGATCCGCACCGTTGCTCTCAAGAGAGTCGGAAAATCCAATAGGAAGCGAATCCACCACAACAAGAGACCCACCAAACCACCGGCTTAAGGACTAAAGCAGAAGACAGAAAAGAATCTGGGCAAGCCCAAAGACACCACCATCTCAAAACTTTTAACCTTCCCGAAGAGGTAAGAGATCAAAACCAACCCACAGCCATACCGCAGAGAACGAACCCACCAAACTAAAATAAGACCGCTGGCAAAAAAAGCTCGCATCCACAAAGCTGAAATTCTAGAGGGATCTGACGAAAGCACACTCACAACCACAGCTAAACCAACTGACGAACAGAGTCAAACCAGTCCCTTAGGCAAAAGGACCACACAAGCAATACAAAGACCACAACTAGAAGCTAACTAAACTTAACCAGGTCTAAAATCCTAACCAGTTCTGCCCAGCTAGCACACACACCTCAACCACAGGAGAAAAAGCATACCAAACCGGGAAGGAGAGACGGGAAGGACGGAGCCGAAGAAACGTCTACGGCAACCACGAGACCCATCAGAACCGTCACAAGCCCCGATGACCACCACACCATAGGACCGGCGTAGAGGAAGCACGAACCCGAGCTCAGACAAGACCAAGCACACCCGACCACTCCACTTCACCAGATCCACAGACCCGCTGCAAATAAACGACTCGCTAGGAGACGCGACCCGCCATGAGTAGTCGAAAACCACCGAAACACCAAAGCCAGCAGTTAAGGGAGGAAGAGGAGGACGGACTCTGTCAGAGCGGAGGCGGCGCATTCGAACTGGAAGCAGAGCACGGCAACTAAGACGCAAGAGGGACCACTCTCAGACGGTGGGTCTTAGTTTATTAAACTGATATGAATTTGGTAAGTCTCAAACCAAACCTGATCCAATTAAATAAAATATTGGTAGGGGTTCTTTAAATCTAAACTTGAAAACCTGAAATACCTGATCCGGATTAACGTCTATGCCTAATAGAAACATCGTCTCGTTCGACAACTATATATCATTCCACAATACTTTTACCTTTTTATACTTGATTGACGTATCCCCGTAGCATATGCTAAAAAGTCCCCAGTAATTTGTCTAATAACCATTACACGATCACTTCGAGCATGGACCATTTTATAAAAGAATATAGTATTTTCTAAGAATCTCCATAACCTTTTTCCGAATCTATCTAACGACCGAAGGCTTTAATTATTGTTAAGCATCCGAACATGGAAAAGCCTGAAAACTTTAATACTATAAAGTAGTACTAGTATATAACAATTCCAACTACACGTGTCAGTGATTCGAGTAACTATAAATCTATGTTCAAAGTCTTCATAACTTGGCAAATGAAATATTTTTTTATTTTCTGGCGAGAGAGGTCGTGCACAAGAGAGCATGGTTATCACGCCAGGTTCATTCATTATTAAGTTAGTCTAATAAAAAAAATTGAGACACTGAAGATAGAACTTAATTACAGTAGAGACTGAGTTTAGAGACAGTCTTCGATCACCAGGTCGTCCGTTCTGTCTTTAATGAATCAAGGAATCGCAGCCTTGATGGCCTCCACTCAATAATGGCATTAATTACGATTCATTAATGTTTAAACTTATTGTTAAATTTATTTCGATGGAATAAACGGTTTTCTTTTGTCTTTGAGTTGGCTCCATTTGACAGCTCGGTTTAGGAAATATGTTTCAATTTCATTTATTGTTGAAAGTTGAAACCGTAGAAATTAAAGACGTTCCGGTTTAAAATATAGCAATAAATACTACTGAAAAACAAGCATCTTGCATTAGTTTTCAACGTTGTTAAATAAAACCGACTTTTAATTTTTATATGTAATGATACTTTGAAGAATAATAAATTTTTAACCTCCATTTTTAGGTACAAAAACTTATTAGTATTAAAAGAGTGGATCAAGCGTTGCATATCAAATAGTTTAAGGAGATCAGGCGGATCAAATATGGATCAAACGGATCAAGCGTTACAAGTACGGATCAAGCAGTTCAAATAAATATATTCTTCTTTTTTTTGGTCAACATAAATATATTCTTCTTTGAATGGAAAAGTGGTACATAACATAATTAAAATAAATAAAATATAATAAATATATTTATGATTATATATATAAATAAATAAAATATAATAAATATATTTAATAATTAAAATATATTTTAACATTATATATATAAATTATATTAAAAAATTAAATACAATATATGAATAATAGAAAATATTATGATCAAATATTTCAAGTTGCTCATAATATATTTACAATACGTCTATTTTAAAGAACTAATATTTATCATAAACAAATAATGTTAATTTATAATTATTTCATTTTTCATTTTTAGTATACAATTTTACTTCAATGTTAATTTATTTATTTATTATTATTATAACAATAATATTTATTATTTTAGGTGGATTTTTATTTAGAGAAATATCTTACTTACTTTTATTATATGTTCTTTGACTTCTTTGGTCCAGTGTTTGTCTATGTGCACTAATAACTGACTTCCGTTTTACTTGGATTCTTCACTGCATGAACTGTTTACCTTGTTGGATGGTTGGTTATCAAGAAGGGTCCAGCCTTCCTGAGCATATTCAACCCGATTAGTCTAATTGTCACTACTGCTATTAGCTCGATTGTACATTCTGAGCATATGTTTGTGGAGGACATTAGCTTAGAATCAAACAAAGTATCTTTGCTAGTTTCTTTCTGAATCATATAACTTACATTTCTTTGATGCTTTGTTTTCAGGTTAATTAGTGCTTTTGTGATCATCATTGGATTAACTATAGAATATTTGGTATCGCTTGTTTTATTTGATGCTAATTATAACTTCAAAAGTTTACTGTAATCATTAAGTAGCTAAGATTGTCCCAAACTTTTACACATGATAAGACCAACATTTCTTGCTTGTAAACTAAGATTGTCCACAAGGATGACTCGAGTAGCTTAGTACTCACTAGTCGCGACCATGCTTGTAGCTTCTGCTCCAAGACATACATTAACTTGTCGAAACTCGAAACTCGAAACTCACACGTTATGGTAATTTTTTAGGGTTTTCTGCAAATAAACCCTTGAGGTGGTCATAGATTTCGAATCAACCCTTCACCCTCGTTAAATGCAAGTCAACCTTCTAACTCACGGTCAAACCGCAATATAGCCTATCCGTGTATTGATGACATGCCACCGTTAGTTTATTTAACCGAAATTAAAACACTGTCGTTTGGTACAAAATAAAATAATAATAAAATTAAAATTCATGCTGTTTTTGGAAGGGATAAACAACATGCATTTGAGTTTTGTCTAATATAATTGGTATAATTGATTAAATGGTTTGGCTTTGGAATTTAAACCAAACACTACCCATCGACTCTACTCTTTTCTCAGCTTCCAAAAAAACGAACCAGACACAGTACATTATTGTCGGAATCGAAGTTCAAATGTAGAGAATCCTCCACGAATTCCCTCGATTGATGTAAGCCATGGAAGGGAGAGACAAAAATCCAAGCATGAATCCGAAGAAATTCATGATCCCGACTCGTCCTCGCCATTTCTTCCCAACCAATTCCGTCGAGAGCACAAGCGCACACGTCTCGATCGTCACTCGGCCAAATCCGTTAACGAATCGAAGAAAAGCGCAAACCCAAATGTTAGGTGAGATTAGACACTGTATGGAGCTGCAGAATCTGTACTTGTGTCAGAATTCAATCTCTGGATCAATCCCACTGACCATTGGAGGCCTTAAGAAGCTTCAGAGCTTACTCTTATGGGAGAATAATCTCGTCGGAACCTCACAAAACTTCTTCTTCTCTCAAACTATTTATCCAGATTGATTCCGGCGAAAATTAGAAACTAAGACGCTCCTCGATTGACGAATTCGGTGTGCCCTTCACTTCACCAGTCAGATCTCCTTCCCTCTCTTCTTCTCCACACTCGTCTTTGTAACTGAGACCCAAAGCCCTCACCTTGTTTCTTTCCCCCAATTCTCGCAAGATCTAAAGAGGAAAAATTTCCGTCGATTTCAGCTTTCCCGTAGTTAATTTCACTTCTGGGTGTCTGTGAAATCTGCAACCTTACATGCTTATTGTGATTACCCTTGTCCCCGATTTTGGTTTCCAAGTTTCTGCTTTCGCTATGTTAAAATCCAGGGCTGTATTTGAGTAATTTTGAGCTTCTGTAGATTTTGGTGAGTTCCTCGATGGTGGGAGGAGTGAGAGTGGCTGCAGTGAGAGAAAGCATGGTGGTGGTGTGTGTTAGTGGTAAGAGCGAGCCAGATAGGAAGACGATGATGATGGTTGTTGATAAATTTGCCTCACCTGAAATGCATTGGATTTGAACCAGATGTAAACCGGATTGGTTAAAGTATACTCCTTGGTCGATCATTTTCTCGCCAGCATTTAGTTTTTTTTTTATACCAAACTCAAATGCATGTTGTTTATCCCTTCCAAAACAACATGAATTTTAGTTTTATTATTATTTTATTTTGTACCAAACGACAGTGTTTTAATTTCGGTTAAATAAACTAACGGTGACATGTCGGCTTCGATTGGTAACACTCGTGGAATCGCGGAATGGTGGAAATAAAATAAAGCTGCGGAAATAATTTAAAATTTGCTGAAAAAAAAATTGTAGAATAAGTTTTGTGTGATTGGATGAGTTTTGCGGAATGGCGGAATATTAAGATTCCACAAATAATCTACATATAGTTCACTTTTCCACTTAATGAATTTTTCTTTGTATTTTTTTAAGCGAAAACGCAGACTTTGCGTTTTCGCTTTTTTTTTCCTATTCCGCAAATTTTTTTGATTGGTAAAATTCTTGCGGAATAGCGTTTTTAAACGCGATTCCGCCATTCCGCAGGTTACCAATCAAGGCCGTCATCAATACACGGATAGGCTATATTGCGGTTTGACCATGAGTTAGAGGGTTGACTTGCATTTAATGATGGTGAAGGGTTGATTCGAAATCTATGATCACCTCAAGAGTTTATTTGCAGAAAACCCAATTTTTTATGTTATCATAAACTTGTTTTTGATAAATAATTACTCGAGCGGTGACCTTCTCTGGTCTTTATTTGTCCATCAAAGTTCGAGCTCATAAACTCTTAGTTTATAGCTATGCACCAAGACCAACGTACATCAAATATATAACTAATGGTGATAATAAAGGCTGTCTAACCTTTCGCTATTTTGAAGGGTGTCCCTTCTTTTTAGAATGGATCTTTGTCCTTAGTTTTATTTTAACCAGGACTCTTTCATTTGGATTCTTCGTTCTAACCATACATGGGCACGTCATATATATACACATATTTTTATTAGCTTTGAACATAATGTTTAGCGTAATCGTTTTACAAGCTAGCTAGTACGTGTCACCGATTAATGGTGAACATCAAGTTTTTATTCTTAACTGAAGTAGCAATAAAATGGGTTGCATATATACTGTCATGGATTATCGCTCGAAAATAGGAAGAAGATCACCTTATTCTACGGATTTGCGACTGCGATATATAATTCATTGCGGATGAACATTTCAAATCACGTAGTCTCCATAGACTTAGAAGCAGCCTTTGAATATGCCTCATCTATTGGCATATGTATATCCCCCCACCTAAACAGGTCGACCATCATTCAAATATTTTGATGACAGAATGACTACAAAACTTTCGTCAAGAAAATAACATAAATAATATTTTAACACATGAAATTTATTAGTTAAGTAAAGAGCACAATGGATAGTTATATTTTGTCACAATAGACCATTTATATATGTGGGAACATATATATATTTTGGGGGTAAGATTGACTACAAAATAAAGAAAAACGTGGTCAATCCGAGACAAAACAAGATTCAATTAGTATAAACTAGGTAAATATCCGCGCTACGCAGCGGATTTTTTATAAATATTGCTTTTAATGTTTTTTTTCCTTTTCGTTTGAAGAATAATTAAACCGATTGTTTGCAAATGTTTAAATATTTAAAAAGTATCATCCAAAATAGACGTTCAGATTAAATCCTGTCTTTGTTCTTCTCTTTCCTTCAAGTACCCGCGAAAGCTTTTTACTGCCACTCAAGTGACTCCAATGCTTGATGATGAATGTCTGCGTTTCCTGTTGCAACCACATTAAAGCCTGTGACACCAATGGATAAACAACATCTTCGAGTAATGAAGAGAAAGTCAAAATGGTTGGGTTATATTTATATATACCTCTTGCGGAGAACACCAGACATCTCCTCTCTCTTCCTCTTGGCTCTCTTGTGGGTACTCAACTTCCTCTTGGCAACCTTAAGAGCCCTCTTGTCTTTACCAACCTTGAAAAGCTCAGTGATCCTGTTCTCCATTTCTTGAAGGCTGTCATAGACGAGTGAGATGCTTCATACACTGCAAAAGAAACAACAATGGATTGGTGGTTCCAGGTGAAGACGATGGTAACTAAATTCAAAGCAAAAAGAGTTTTAAAAAAGGTTTTATTACGGTTTGTTTATTCTTTTGTTAAGAGTGGTAAGAACTTGGAAGCTGTTATATGTGCTGCAGTGTATACTATTGTCAGCCTCTCCTTGTATCTGATTTTAAACGCAGTCGATAGCAAGATTCCGATTATTCTATATGTAACTCTGTTATCAAATCAAAGAGAGAAACAAACTGTGAAATCAAGTAGATGTAAAACCAAACCAATTTTATTACTGAAAATATTCGAAGTTAGTTGCTATAATTCAAGAAAACTATGATCTGGTTTTCATAAAACGTCAGTGAGAGATGATGAAAAACAATAAGTTGTTTAAGAAATTCTTCATAGACGCTACACAATGAACTATCATGTGCCAGATCAAAGTTGGGATGCCCTTTGGAAACTTGTAATAAGATTATATGCGATAAAACTCAAAGCTGACTCGAGATCAAAAAGCAAATCGACAATAGGAAAACTCTTGAAAAACCAAGTGACAATCAACAATAAAATGGGGAAGGACTCACAATGGCAGTAACTTGCACCCGAATTCATAAAAGTTAGGAAATCTTGATCTAAGATCCACACATGCTGCATCAGCTTGTATTTCCAACCTCGTCCTGCATAAACAAATAAAGCCATGAAAAAATATCTCAGGGACAATATAAACAACTGCATTGATGGCTATCAACAACTCACGGAGCTACATAAACACAAAGAAAGAAAGAAGGAAAAGAAGATCATATGTACTTGAATACACTCAAAAATATTTACACAAAGCTCACTTAGTTCCCGGACCCAAAAAAAAAAGACTCACTTACTTTTGGTCGGAACAGGCAGGAAGGCTTATGGATACAGCTTGTCTCAAATGCAACTCATGAGCAAGCCAGAAGGGTAACTCCACTTTGGCGCCTTGTTCAACATGCAGGAACACGAAGATAACATTAACAAAAACTCAAAATCACAAGACAATTATATTATCAATGAAATGTCGCATTAAATAATACTAACACAGTTAGTCTCAGCACTTGGATCAATAGTCACTCCATTGGCTGCTTTATGGAATAACACAGGGACAAACTGCAAGTAGACCAAACCAAACAAACAAAATATTTGATGTCATCACATTAGCTATCGATTTTGACAAATGAGAAGAGAAGAAGAGCCTCTCAAGGAATCTAATGGAGAAAAAGAAGAAGAAGAAGCTAACCTCTTCCTCTGTAAATATGTCGTCAATGTCATAGTAGCTGGCCATGTTCCTCAAAGCTTTATTCCACAAGCCAAGCTTTGAGATTTGGATTCTTCGCCTGCAGAGGAACATATAAGCAACCGAGATATAAGTCGTTCATAAAACCCAATCTGTGTATGGCCAATTCTAGTAACAGGAACTCCAAATGCCTGAAATCCTATGAGCTCATACCATTAATCTACTCAACCTATGCAACACCTGACTTTCTAATAGAAACCAATTTTACAGATCCGAAACAATTACGAAACGAAATCCTAAATCTTCTCATACGGAAGCAGCAGAGACAGTGATGCAGAAAAATTCGCCGAGAAGTAAACGGGACAGAGAAGAATAGTTACGAAGAAGACGGAGGAGATGAGAGAAAGCATACCCGGTGTGGCCGACGGGAAAACCAAAAGAGATACTTCCGAGTATGATAAGCCGTAAGGAGTGAGCTTATCGGTTTTGAACAGAAACGAAAGGGGGAGTAATCGATGAAGAAGAAGAGGAACGGATCGTATCATGCAAAGACAAAAGAACGGATCGAATCAAGGACACAAATCCGAGACTGATTCGATCTTGTAGCCGTAATGGTTTGCACCGGAACCCTCAGGCGACAACGGATCGCAGTTCTGATCGCCATCTCCGTCTCCCCGTTGAGCTCGACGACGAATCTGGAGATCGATGAGATCAGAAAAGAGCGATCGGGAAGAGGAGCTAGTTTTGTCTGCGGCTAGGGCTTCTATTTTTTTAGACGAAATGGTATAGAAAAATATATTAAAAAAAAAGAAAAAGAATTAAGATGACTTGGATCAGATGTGGAGGATTCTTTTAATTTGATTGGCTAGAAGGTTTTTTCATTTATTGATGTGTCAACATCAGAGGGCTTAAGGGGGCTGAGGTGGCAACACCTTGTGAGGCACTAGCTCCATTATTGTGTTGATTTCAACAACTCACTTAGTTGTCTAAATTTCAATCATGCACATTAGTATTACGTACGCATAATCACTAGATAATAATTTATATAATAAGATATGGTTTATAGTATACATGTATCTAAAATAGAAGGATATAAATATATACGTGGTGGATTGGTCAGTAATTGGCTCAATGGAGGACAGTTGACAAGAACACTGCACTAAACCTCGATCGGGGTTTGTCTTTGTCAATCCAAAGGATTCTCCATGTCTGTCTATCAAACTGATACCAAACTACAAGGGCCATAATACACGTGGAATAAGTAATAACGCATATAATCATTATTTTGGGTAAGAAATCATATTTTTGGAATAACGCCTATAATCATATTTATTGATCCCGGACAATATATAACTGCGTTTAGCTGTTGTAAAAAAACAAAATCAACAGATTAGAATGATGTAGAGGTTCCAATCAATGTTTTTAAAACCGGACCGACCCGGTGGTCAGACCGGGTTGAACCGTGAACCGGAAGCATATCCGGGTTGGGTTGAGTAAAAACCCAATGGTAGTTGAACCGGTTAAAAAATCGGATTGTACCATAAAAAAACCGAAAACCATCGACCCATCAAACCGTATCAACCCGGGTTTTATAAAAAACATTATTTTATATGTTGTTAATTATTTTTTCTTTCCTAAATATAACTATATTAGTTTTAAATATTTATTAAAGAGTAAGAATAAATGTGTTACTATATCTTATCTCTTCTCTCAATAGACGAATTACATTTTTTTTTTTTGTCAACAAGATAAAAACTAAGGAACCTATTTTTCACTAATCCAGCTTGGTGGCTCCGGACCAACGTGGATTGAATGTGAAGACCTTAGACGTGCACTCCGTGCTAGTCTGTCCGCCGTCAAGTTTATTGTGCGCGATACATGAATGGGTTCGAACGTTGAGAAGTAATCCTTTCTTGCTTGGAACTCGTCTAAGTGAATTGAGAAAGCTGGCCATTCTTCTGGTTCCGACACTATCTTCACCAATTCCGAACAGTCTGTTGCAAATGTGATGTGTTGATATCTAAGTTGCTTCATGCATTCCATAGCCCATACCAAGGCTTCAAATTATGCATGTAGTGAGGATAAACTTGATCTGATATTCATTGCTCCCATCAAAATATTTGCATCTCTCTCATAGCCACTAATCCAACCGTGCCCTGTAAATTGATCACCCTCTTTCCAAGATCCATCCACAAAACACCATTGTCTTGTGGGTATCCAACCATTTTCTACCATTCCCCTATCTGGGATCCTTGGTGTTGTTTCTTTCACGTCGATTAATTGCGCATCGCCCCATGTAGCAAATTCTTTTTCTGCTAAACTTAAGGTTTCCTTGGGGCCTCTGTCAATATGACAAAATACCATATCATTTCGGCTCTTCCAAATATACCATATTATCCAGGGAAAGATATGCATCTCCGCATTCGAGGGTAATCTCCAAAACAGATAATCCATATTTGTATATATAGCTGACGTTGGAAAAAACTCCGGGTTTGTCGGTATGTGGGATAATGCCCAAGTTTGAATTGCTGATGGGCATTCAAATAAGACATGATTTATCGATTCTTCCTCTGCTCCACACCGGACACAACGAGTGTCACACTTTATCCCTCTGCCCTTCAAGTTTCTTGCCACTGGTAAACAACCTGATAATGCTTGCCAAATAAAATGTCTTATCTTAGGTGGGCATTTGACCTTCCATGAAAAGGCTTGTAATTTTTTGATGCTTGGTTCCAGAATATGTGCGGTTTCATCACTGGTTACGTGTTCTCGTTCCAGATGATACCCCGTCTTCACCGTGTATTTTCTAGATTTCGTAGGGAACCATCCCAACGAGTCCGGTCTGTGAGTCCGACTAAAAGGAATACTTAGAATCAAAGGCACGTCCTATGGTACTATAATTGTCTCCAGTAGTGGAATGTTCCATATTTTGTGTTGCGGATCAATCAACTGATCAACAGTCGCCAATGTAGTTGAAGAACCCATTTTTTGAGTTGCTGGTCTCGGGCGATAAGATGGTATCCACGGGTCATTCCAAATTGAAATAGACTTCCCTGTTCCCACCCTTTTGATAAGTCATTTTTTAACCAGAGGCCTAGCCGATATAATACTCCGCCATCCATACGATGCTGAGTATGATCTGTATACTCATGTAAGAGGCATGATGTGTATTACATAGAAAGTAAAAACTATTCATGTAAGATGCATGATGTGTATGTTGGTGAACAATATGTCTTGAAAAAAAATTATTCATTTAAGGTGTTTCGGTCTCAACATTTTTTAAATATGTTGGAACGTTGTTGATTTAACATTTAAACTTTTAATTTTTTTTTTAATAATTGTTACACATATTTTTAAAAATTATGATTATTAAATTTTCTTATTTGATAGTTTGAAATTAATAACATATATATATATATATATATATTATTTTTAAATTATCATCAAATCTGGTTGAACTTGTTTAAACCCGATCGGACTATATTAACCCATGACCTAAAAACTTTACCGGTTCAGTCGCCGGTCTTGTTTTAAAAACATTGGTTCAATGTATTGATTAATAAAGTGTTAAAAAGGGGGCAAATGACAAACACAAATATGAAGATTACGTTAGAGATTTGGGGTTCTTACAAATTTAATATTATTACTTTTAATTTTATTTAATTAAATAATTAAAATTTAATTCAAAAGAAAAATTGAACCACTTAAAAATTGACACATGTTTTATGGCTATCTTAATAAGATATTTGGGATTTTTATTTGAGATACATGGAGTTCTTACGAAGAACCTCTTCTCTTTCTCTTTCATACTTTTTGCATTTTTTAATATTTTAATGTTAAGATATTCACTTGAGATATCCTGAAGATGCTCTTATTGGCGGGAGCGAGTGTGACGAAATAATCGGTTAGAACCTTTTTTAAAAAGGGAGACAAATCCATAAAAGGGAATTATAAATGGCACCAAGTCCGCCACGTTACCAGTTACTACTCGGCTCCTCACTGTAAGAGCATGCCCATTGTTGAAATCCCCAATGGAGTTCTTAAAAAAAGTTTTAATAATTTTTTTTTTTTTTACAGGCGGATAAAAAAAAAATCAAAAATCAAAATAAAGAAAAGGACGAATCAGCACGCGTCATGTGTCAGATACAGTGAAGAATCGGTTCCTTAAGTCACCTATTTAAGGACCGCTTCTTACCTCTCTCCTTACCAAGTCAGCATGCATTTATTATTTTATTGTTTTTCTTTTCTTAGAACCTGTGCCCAATAACAAGGATGGGCATGCTCTAAATGCAAGATTTTACTATATGATTTGTTACCGTTTTTCCTTCAAAAATTATTGACAATAGAGGAAATAAAATCATATAAAAAAAAAGAAACAAATATATTTCTCCACTAGGAAAGGAAAGAAGATTCATTTCCTTTTTGCCGTGGACGTAGTTGAACATATACCAACTCATTTGGAAAAGAACAAAAAGTTAGCATTTATTTAAATTGTTTTTTTTGCTGAATACTGAAATAGTGTTATTACTGTTGAATAGCACTTTAGGAAGACACAGCACGTGACAGCTTGTTCATAAGAAATGGACGAAACATATGAAGTAAGTCGCTGCAAATGTCGGTCAAAGGGCTAGTGTAGTAATGATAAATAAAAAAAAGTAAAGGTTTAAAAGCAAACAAAAAAAGAATAAAATAAGAGAAATATCTAATAATTTTGAAAATAATTTATTTGCATTTTTAACGTTTTATGGCTAAATCGCCGAAGATCCTATAAAAGAGGACTAAAGAAAGAGTCAGTCACTTTTAACCAAACCCAGAATCTCTGTTTTTCTTCAAACAGAATCTTAATATTAATTAGGTGAGAGTGATGATGATGGATGAATATATGGATTGCAGACCAGTGAAGTACACGGAGCACAAGAGGGTGATCAAGAAGTACACTAAAAGGTTGCCAGTGGAGAACAAGAAGAAGATCAGTTCTGATCGTGACTCGGCGAGGTTGGTTCGGGTGTGCGTGATGGATCGTGACGCCACTGATTCATCAAGCGACGAGGATGAGTTTTTGTTCCCTAGAAGACGTGTCAAGAGATTGATTAACGAGATCAGAGTCGAACCGAGCTGCTCCTCCTCCGGCCAAGTCTCGTCTCCGACCGGGAAAGGTCTTGCTGTTGATTCTCCGCTTCAAAAGATCTCTGTTTCCGGCGCCGACCAAAACCAGAGGAAGTTCCGCGGCGTGAGACGGCGACCTTGGGGAAGGTACGCGGCGGAGATTCGTGATCCAGAGCAACGCCGGCGGATCTGGCTCGGTACTTTCTCAACGGCGGAGGAAGCTGCTATCGTCTACGACAACGCAGCGATCAGGCTTCGTGGCCCTGATGCTCTTACCAACTTCACCGTACCACCAGAACCGGAACCATTACCACAACCGGAGAGCGAAATTTCGGTTTCTTCGAAATCAGAATCAATGTACGACTCTCATCATCATCTCTCATCTCCTACATCGGTTCTCAACTACTACATCTCCGAGCCGATGGATGAACCGGTCAAACCGGTTAAACAAGAGTTTCTTAAACCGGAACCAAGAAGCTGGCACCTAGGAGAAGGTAATAACAGTAATAGTGATGAATCATTTCCATTGGACATTCCATTTCTCGACAATTATTTCAGTGAAACATTGTCGGACATCTCCATCTTCGATCAGTCCATGTCTCCTGTTCAATCATCAGAGAATAATTTCTTCGACAATCTTGCGCTATTCGATAACAACATAGGAGAAGAAAATTACTCTTTTGATATCAAAGAGATTGGTTCAATGTTAAATGATCTCGATGATTCTTTGATATTAGATATTGTGTGACATTTTTACCAAAGAAAAGAAAAAGCAAATAGCGGTTGCAAACATGGTTGATGTTTTGTCCGGAGATTTTGAGCTTTGATAAGTTTTTGTTTCTTTCTAGTGTGTATGTATTTGTCGGGGAGTTATCTAAAATTGTGCGTTTGTAAAACAACTTTGGAGCACATATTGGCATGAATAGCTAATTATTTAATTATTAGTTTGTTGTTCTTTCGTTAATTTATTTGAGTTGGACGAACATGTTTAATTTATTATTTGTTTTCATGTGATTTGATTATATAAAAAGCGAAACTAAAACTTTCTTTGTCAATGTCACCACACGAGGAGATGTCATGATCGGTGTGGCATTGGTCCTAATAGAAATAAACCAATATGAAGATTTTATTGTAAACTATCATTTTCAAATACGAAACTTCTAAGAATAAAACTTTGACTAAAATATTTGTTCACTGATTCAATCAAATAGATTTTGAATAATCCACCACTTTTTGTTTCCTTATTTTATTTTTCATAACATTTTCCGCAAGTAAAAATTGAAAATGTTCCGTTGTGATGAAGCCTACTAGAATGGTTTCAATTGTAAATACTAGATACCAAATATTTACCAGATCTTACAATTTCTGGTGTCGCTCAATAAACGAAATATATTCAGATCTTATAAATATATTTCGAGTATGTATACCTTTTTAAACCCCTAAAAGTTTGTATTATGATAATTTGACAATGTTTACAAGAACCACACTACATGGTATAAATGTTACTGCTTTTGATAAAATTTAGTTGCTAATTGATTTTACATATATACTATTTTCATCTTGATGACTGTTTTAAGTTTGTTACTAAAATTCTCTAGACATATTAAACATTTTGTTCACAAAATCAATATTGATGACAAAGTTCAATTGTTTTGAGAATATTTATATATACATATTGTACAAATGATTTATTTCCTTAAAATCTTAAATTCATGTTCAATTGTTTTAAGAAGATAACAAATGTCCGACATAAGATGTGAGAAGCACAAAGAACAAATAATTGTGTCGCAAACCAGAAAATATAATTATATTTACAGGCTAACTAGATTTTGACCCGCACTTAAGTGCGGGTTTAATTTTCTTTACAAATTTTACTTTTTATTCATTTTGTTAATAGTAGTTTAGATTTTTAATTATGTAATCTATTTTTCATTATAATTGTTTAACCAACATTATAAACAGTGAGTTAGCAATTTAGTTTTTTTTTAAATGAATTATGTGTTATTTGGAGGAGATATATCGTAAGGATTAAAAGATTAAAATAACGATTTCGCATTATATATTTTAATATGCGTTATATCGTAAGATCATAGTTTGGAAAAATATATATATGTGAAAACAACTATTGTAAAAGTTATGTGGTATATGTTTAATTGTTATTTTATTTATCTAAAATATTATTTTATAAAATACATGTTGTAATCGTATATATAATTTGCAAATTTGATGGAACTATCCGTTAAAAACTTCATTCAACATAAAGCATGATTTGACGCTTCAAATATTTGAATAATATAAGTATGAAATCATTTTATTATTTTATTAATTTTAAAATATATCAGCTGAAATTATTTACTATATGCGAATTTTTTTTAGAAAATTTATAATTGAGATTGGCTAATTAAATTTTCAACCCGTTTAATTAATTAAATATTTGTCAGTTTGATGGAAAAACCTGCTAAAAAGTACAATCGTAAAAACATCAATCGTAATATGTGTATATATATATATATTTGAAACAAAATAAAAAGATATTAAAATATATTTCAAATATTTGAATAATATAAGTATGAAATCATTTTAATATTTTATTAATTTTAAAATATATCAGCTGAAATTATTTACTATATGCGAATTTTTTTATAGAAAATTTATAATCGAGATTGGTTAATTAATTTTTCAACCCGTTTAATTAATTAAATATTTTTCAGTTTGATGGAAAAACCTGCTAAAAAGTACAATCGTAAAAACATCAATCGTAATATGTGTATATATATATATATATTTTGAAACAAAATAAAAAAGATATTATAAATATATTTTGAATTAAATCATAAATTAGAGAATCTTAATTTATATATAATAGTTGATGTATAAATTATTCATTATATTTATCAATTAATTTGTTTTGATTTTAATTAATTAGGAAAGTGGGACCTATTAGATTTTTAACCCGTTTAATTAATTAAATATTTATCAGTTTGATGGAAAAACCTGCTAAAAAGTACAATCGTAAAAACATCAATCGTAATATGTGTATATATATATATTTGAAACAAAATAAAAAGATATTAAAATATATTTCAAATATTTGAATAATATAAGTATGAAATCATTTTAATATTTTATTAATTTTAAAATATATCAGCTGAAATTATTTACTATATGCGAATTTTTTTATAGAAAATTTATAATCGAGATTGGTTAATTAATTTTTCAACCCGTTTAATTAATTAAATATTTTTCAGTTTGATGGAAAAACCTGCTAAAAAGTACAATCGTAAAAACATCAATCGTAATATGTGTATATATATATATATATATATATATATATATATATTTTGAAACAAAATAAAAAAGATATTAAAATATATTATAAATATATTTTGAATTAAATCATAAATTTATATCATAAATTAGAGAATCTTAATTTATATATAATAGTTGATGTATAAATTATTCATTATATTTATCAATTAATTTGTTTTGATTTTAATTAATTAGGAAAGTGGGACCTATTAGATTTTGGTTGTTTGGTTACATGTTTAATAATTGTCTTGTTTGGAAACATGGATTGTAGAGATAATGTTATATTCCCTAATTACCCTTAATGAAGGTTACAAATCCTAATAATATTAAGGGCAAATTTCAGAAACAACATTTATGTACCATGGACAAACTCCAATTTTTTAATAGTATTGATGATATGAATGAGTATGAAGCTTTTCACTAGTGTAAGAAATAATATCTCAAGCGCCTATCCACATGTTAATTTGCAGATTTCCATAGCATTATAATAATTATGTTTTGAACTCACCCATGCTATATACACATTTGTAAATTTTCAAATTCCACTGAATATAAGAGTAATACTTGGGTTCACCCCTAGAGGTGAACCTTTTTGTTCACCTCCACATTTTCTAACCAATCAAATAATTCCACATAATCTAATATTAAAAATAAATAAAATTTTAAAAATGTTTTAAAAATAAAAAAAAATAAAAAACGAAAATAAAAGAAAAGAAAATATATTTTATTTCAAACAAAACTTAAAAATAAATTTGTTTATAAAAAATACTAATACCTAAATCTTAATCTCTAAACCCTAAATTCTAAACTCTAAACCCTAAACGATAATTTGAACATAAAATATTAAAATTAAAACTAAATCATAGTCCCTAAATCCAATATGTAAATCTTACAAAATAAAAAACTAAACCCTAATCCCTAAACCCTAAACCCTAATCCATAAACCATAAACCCAAAGAGCTTAAACCATGTACCATAAACCCTAATCCCTAAACCCAATATGTAAATTTTAAAAAATAAAAACTAAACCCTAATCCCTAAACCCTAAACCCTAACCCAAAGAGCTTAAACCCTATACCATAAATCCTAATCCCTAAACCTTAATTTTAATTTTATAATTTTATTTAAAAATAATATTACATGGCATATTTTTATTGGTTAATAAAGAGGGGGTGAACAAATTGGTTCACCTCTAAGTTAGAGTGAACCTAAGTATTTTTCTGAATATAATGAGTGCAATTATAACATATTTTAAATGTGAAAATCGAAAAAAACTTGGAATTTTTTAGAGAGGGAACCTAATTGGATCCTTTTTGGAATAGAATACAAAAGTTAATTTCCAAAAAGGAGGATGTGTTTCAAAGTAGGAAACATAAATTTAGCTCTGTTGGGCGTGGAGAAGCCTTCTGGCCGAGAAGGTGATTGAAGTAAGCATTTTATAGTGCTTGAACCACCAGCTTAGAGAGGAGTCTATTTCGGAGCGTTGTCTCAGTGATGCAACTCTATTGCAAACCGCTGTAGAAATCTCGACAGAGATACTGTTGTGCATATCTTTTGACCTACACAGACTCATGCGCTTGAACAACCACACATGAACCGCAAGATCGAACTCACGAAAAGAAATTGTTTAAAAACACAGCACCAAATCATTTTCTTTTGGAGAATATGTGATCATCCCACGGACCGTGGGATCAATGACCCATAGCCAATTAGCCACTTAGAGAAAAAGAACTCGTTAACATGCAGATTGACTAAGCCACTTTTATTACGTTTGATATTCTAAAGCTTAGTTTTTGTTTAATTAATAAATTTATTTACAAGTTTACCCCCCCAAAAAATTATATACAACGCTGCATATTCTTTTTTAATCTTTTATTGTTCAACATAATAACTGTCGTTAATCTAAATAAAATCAAATGGAGAAAGGTGTTCACTATGGTAGTGTGTATTTATGGTTGCAAATCTCTATCGTACCCTCAGTGGTATGCAGCATTTAATCAAATAAAGAACATCATGATTAATCAATTTAGAGATGTTATTGATTGAGATGTGTTACTATTTTTTCTTTAAACCTTTTGTCTCGAGTATCTTCTAACTCTTGGGGTCTTAAAGCTTTCAATTATATATCAAAGTAGGTAGTGGAAGTCTCCTATTTTGTTTCTTAATGTTTGCCGACTTTATTTTTCAACACTAATAAAAAGAAAGAAAAGTAGACGAAACCAATAAGAACATTCAAAATAGGTCAAATGTCGGAGAAGGAAAGTCAATGACATGACATTCTAATTTTTCACGTGGACAAAACACCGAATTTATTTTTCAACAAACGAAGACTTTAATTTCATCACAAAATTGTTGGAAAATAATAATAATAATAATTTTTTTACTCAATCTGAACAACATGAATGACGTTTAACACGTCGATGGGCCACAATTGAGGAAATCAGAATAGCACTTTTCAATATTCATATTTGAGATTTAGCTTAATAACAAAATTTCGGTTAGTGTGGAGTGAAAGCAGTAAGAAAGCTTAAAAATACGACAGAAAAAGTTACTGAATATTACGAGTTTATTGATTCATTTTCTTAAAGATAAATGAATACAAGAGAAAGAAGAATCTAAAACTTAGACAACTAGCATTGGATCGTATTTGTTGGCGAGTTAGATTGGATGAAGAAAAAACCTGTTATGAGATTTAAGAATCATAATCATTTTAGTATAAATATTAATATATTTTTTTAAAATAAATTTAGGGATTATAAATTATTGTATATTAATTCTGGAAAATTTAAAGACCGAAACTAATGTTTCATCCCATGTGCTTAAGACCGACCATGAATGCGGATGCTTTTATAAGAACAAACTAGATTTTGACCCGCACTTAAGTGCGGGTTTAATTTTCTTTACAAATTTTACTTTTTATTCATTTTGTTAATAGTATTTTAGATTTTTAATTATGTAATCTAATTTTCATTATAATTGTTTAACCAACATTATAAACAGTGAGTTAGCAATTTAGTTTTTTTTTTAAATGAATTATGTGTTATTTGGAGGAGATATATCGTAAGGATTAAGAGATTAAAATAACGATTTCGCATTATATATTTTAATCTGCGTTGTATCTTAAGATCATAGTTTGGAAAAATATATATATGTGAAAACAACTATTGTAAAAGTTATGTGGTATATGTTTAATTGTTATTTTATTTATCTAAAATATTATTTTATAAAATACATGTTGTAGTCGTATATATAATTTGCAAATTTGATGGAACTATCCGTTAAAAACTTCATTCAAACATAAAGCATAATTTGACGCTTCAAATATTTGAATAATATAAGTATGAAATCATTTTATTATTTTATTAATTTTAAAATATATCAGCTGAAATTATTTACTATATGCGAATTTTTTTTAGAAAATTTATAATTGAGATTGGCTAATTAAATTTTCAACCCGTTTAATTAATTAAATATTTGTCAGTTTGATGGAAAAACCTGCTAAAAAGTACAATCGTAAAAACATCAATCGTAATATGTGTGTATATATATATATATATATATATATATATTTGAAACAAAATAAAAAGATATTAAAATATATTTCAAATATTTGAATAATATAAGTATGAAATCATTTTAATATTTTATTAATTTTAAAATATATCAGCTGAAATTATTTACTATATGCGAATTTTTTTATAGAAAATTTATAATCGAGATTGGTTAATTAATTTTTCAACCCGTTTAATTAATTAAATATTTTTCAGTTTGATGGAAAACCTGCTAAAAAGTACAATCGTAAAAACATCAATCGTAATATGTGTATATATATATATATATATATATATATATATTTTGAAACAAAATAAAAAGATATTAAAATATATTATAAATATATTTTGAATTAAATCATAAATTAAGATCATAAATTAGAGAATCTTAATTTATATATAATAGTTGATGTATAAATTATTCATTATATTTATCAATTAATTTGTTTTGATTTTAATTAATTAGGAAAGTGGGACCTATTAGATTTTGGTTGTTTGGTTACATGTTTAATAATTGTCTTGTTTGGAAACATGGATTGTAGAGATAATGTTATATTCCCTAATTACCCTTAATGAATGTTACAAATCCTAATAATATTAAGGGCAAATTTGAGGAACAACATTTATGTACCATGGACAAACTCCAATTTTTTAATAGTATTGATAACCATGTTTTTGGTAGCAGCGGTGTTGACAGTTTTGGGCTTGGTGCAATGATGTTGGCTGAATATGTTTTGTTTTTGTTGTTGGGCTGAGGTCTTGTTAACATAGAGCCGTGAGGGTTCTTTTCTATTTTGTCACAAAAAATGAAAAATGAATTAAAACAATGAGTTATGTTGTTTGATTTAACATGTATTGTTAACATTGAATGTATATGCATAATTTGTAGACTTCTAAGTACTCTTTTAAACATTAGCTTATGTAAATATACGAAAAGCTCGAAATTAAGTGTTAGGTAGTCCCGACCAAAAAAAAAAGTGTGTTAGGTAGTGACGTAGTGTCGTATACAACGTTGAAAGCTGGTGTGCATGTAGCCCACATCATCCCTAATCATATCAACAATTTAATATTAATAGGAGTATTTTGTTTGTATTGAATTGAACATATGAACAAATGTAAAATTTAAGAGTGAAACAGTTCGTAGTTCGTACGTAAAGAATCACATCATTGTACGACACCATAAATGTGTTCTGTCTCTATCTTCCTCCTATCTCTTATGGCAGATGTTGGCAGAAGCAAATAAAGGATCTTTATCTACCACCGCAAGTAGTTTATTTTTAGCCACAGTAACATTCTATTTTGGTAGTCATGTCTTCTTTCTATTCGATCTCCATTTTAACTGATTTACTTAGGTTTTAAATGCTAGCCGCAGTTAGAGCGGATTATTTCGTGAATTGTCAAGACCTAATTTTTGTACTATTCATAAATTTTAGTTTGCAGCAGTGTGGACAAAAGAAAATCAAAGAATTACTAAATATAGACTATTTTGTGAAAAATGAAATTTGATTTGTAACAGGTTGTAATTCATCCCAAAATAAAATAATTTAGTTTGCACTTGTTCATTACGATTCAAACTTTTAGTTTTAGCCAGTTGCGAGGATGGGATCTTTGTGCGAGGTCTCGTATGATGAGGCAGTGGACCTATTGAAGAAGTTGTGGACCTAAACTGAAAAAAAATTACAAGCCTTGATGTGCTGTCTATTTTCTCTCTTCGTGCACGTTTTGTTTCTCTCCATAGATTTGAATCTCTCAATCAACAAAAACCTAACGAATTTATTAGAAATGACGAAGTATAGTAGACGTATAGTAGAGTGTATTTTCGTGCTATCATATTATTATCATTATCTTCGGCCACTAATAATGCTGCATATATACGATTCTCAATTTCTCGCTTAAGGGTAAAATAAATCGATCTTAGGCTTTCTGCCTAACTATTAATTTAAATTTTCTATTTGGTTTTCCGTATTTTGTTTTACCATTCAAAAACTTCTAAGTATTGATAATTTATAGTAGCCAACTTGTGCATGGTTTGTTTATTGGCGCCATACGTGCAAGATGTTTGCTGCATAATTTGATTCATATTTGCGGGAGTGAACACACACTTAACCAGTAAAATCGATGGCACCAACCACCAACCATGGTTGCTTTGATTAGCCTTTTTATGTTCATTGAATCTTTATCTTCTTTCATTTTGCCGTCTCGTAGTTTTGTTAAATGATATTCTTCTTTTTTAATTTGTTCTTTTCAGTGATAGTTAAACTAACCTTGTATAAGGTTACATAGTTTCGATTTAGATTTATTAGGTTTAAGATTATAGATTAAGAGGATTGATTTTTATTTGTTTGGTGTCTTTTTCTGGCTAATCGTCACTTGCGGGGTTGTTTTGCGCGTTTCCCGACCTCGGTTCTCTTTCAGATCCAATTGATATTCCTAGCTTGTACTTGGGACTGTGCAATGTCGCATCTACTGGTTCTTCTCCGCTTTCCTTAGTGATTCAAAGATTTTATATGTTTTTGCAGTTGCTCGAGTTTGTAGTTTTAGTTTCGGTTGTTAAGGTTTTTATTTGTATGATTCCGGATAAATGTTTCATACCGGCATGAACTTCCCTTAAAACACTAAGGCTTAGTTTCTCATTATAGTTCAGGTTTTATCTCCGATTTATCGGGCTTTATATTTCGTTTTGGATCTTTTGTATTAAATATAAGTATCCTCGAAATGAAAAATGCACTATGAAGTATGAACCATACCGCCATAAATGGTAACAGCTAACCGTGGGCTCCTGGTTCAAAAATATCATGTCTCTTCCAAATTTAATATAAAGATTCCGATTTTTAAAAGCCAAAGAATTACATTTGCCTATCTTAATCCTTCTTCGGAAATTCGCTCGATGTTGTGTGCGCAGTTGACCTGGAGCTAGCGCCTAACAAGAAAATCGGGAATTATATAAAGATTATTCGGGATCTAGTTTTAGAACTATTTAATATTTTAAAAACATATTAATCAATCATAATTAACCATTTTGATATATATTGTATTCAAAACTATATGCATTAAACACATGAAAACAAATATCTAAACATGAAACATATGATTTTTTATTAAAATTATGAAGGTAAGTTAAAAAAATAATTTTAAATTCAAAAAAAATTCAAAAAAAAAATAATAAAAAATTGAATTAGGCGGTCGGCTAGGCGAAAAATAGGCAGTCTGCATAATTACACGGATCTACGCGACTATAAAATCGACCATCGATTTATTCAACCGATTTGGACAAAATAGAGGCGGATGAGTAGTGACTAACGTCTAGACGGCCGAGTTTTAGAACAAGGATCTTAAGGGCATCTCCAATGTAAAACTGTATTTTTTAATCCAAAATGCAATTGTGTTTTGCTCAAATCCTATTCCATTTTGGAGTGAAAAATACAGTCATTAACAAATGAGTAATCTCATTTTTACTCCATTTTACAGTTAAAAATGGAGTGGGATTGAAGCAAACATTACTACAAAATAGAGTTTGGAGTAAGAAATGAAGTATAGGGTTGGAAATGGTTATCATTATTCACTGAATGATTAATTCTTCTTAGTATTATTCAGTGAAAACGACAAAACGTTATGACCCTGACGACTAGAGACCTCGTACGAAGCCCTCTCTCTCTCTCTCTCTCTCTCTCTCTCTCTCTCTCTCTCTCTCTCTCTCTCTCTCTCTCTCTCTCTCTCTCTCTCTCTCTCTCTCTCTCTCTCTCTCTCTCTCTCTCTCTCTCTCTCTCTCTCTTACACAAATGATAATAAAGGAGAGACAATAATTTCATTGCCATCTCTCTTTGGTCTCTGCTCTGTCTTATAATCTTCAAACTTGTTACTTCAGTTTCTCACATTTTCTTCTTCAACCTCCATTGATGGCTACAACTTACCGACATCGGCGTCACAACTCTGACGGTCCATCTTTTTTTATTACTCGCAATTATATTCCACTTTGTGTCTCCTTTGATTAGTTTCTATATGCATGCTTTTTCTTTGTATCCGTCTTCTATTTCATTTTTGAGATACTTTGTTAAATAAATGCAGAAGTGTGTAGCGTGGAGTGGGTTTTCATCAATATGAGCCAACAAGAGGAAGATCTCATCTTAAGAATGTACAGACTCGTAGGCGATAGGTATCATTCTCTCTCTATCTTATTTTCTCTCTCTCTTCCAAAATCATATGGCTTTACCACTAAACATGTGACATAAGACTTTTCCTACTCTTAATTAATTCAATGTCATGTCAATAACATATATACACTTGGAATGGTAAGTTGCATGATTAGACTCCTACATTAAGAAATATGAAAATACATGAACATTATACATATATGTCTAGCTATATATATATATAAAGTGAGGTTCACACATATATGATAAGGGTGTGAATGGTAATTGCGTTTTACGGAACGGTTTTAGAGTGCGGATGTGATTCAAATGCGGTGTAGTTCGAGAAAAATGAGCAAATGCGGTTTTCAATTTGCTTTGAAAAATATAAACAATATTTTTAGAAAAACGTTACAAAAAGATATGTGATTGTTAACTTAAAATCGGTTTTCCAAAAAGGCACTTAAAAACGCGTTTTAGACATCACCATCGATGTTTATAAAGTCCAAATGGAGTCATGTTTACGGTTTACCCTAATAATGGATAAAAATATGTTTTACTTTTGAAACAAAACACAGGTGGGATCTAATAGCCGGAAGAGTACCGGGAAGAGAGGCAAATGAGATAGAGAGATATTGGATCATGAGAAACAACACACACTTCTTACCTCCATCTTAACCTTCTTCTTCTTCTTGTGCCTGCCTCCATGTTTTCCTTTTCTAAGTGTTCTATTTTTATCTTTCAAAACTATAACTAGATGATGGAAACAGCGTATGAACTAATGCTTGCTGGTGGCTTTGACCTTTATTTGATTTCATCAAACCGAGAAAGCCTGATTAAACAGTTTATTGTCGTTCACTCGGGGTTTGAATAGGTTTCCGAGTTGATTTTAAATTTGACTCTTACGTCTTGACCTTATCCGTTCATTAGTTGAGCTTGCTGCTTCACTGCTTCCTTGTCTTTCACTTCTCTTAGGTATTCATTCCACTTTTTGATGGACCTATATTATTAGGTAGATTTAGGCATTCAGGTACCCGTTCGAATTCGGTTCGGATCTTTTAAATTTTTGGGTTTTCAGGTCCAGGCATATAAGACCCATTTGAATAATTTATAATTTTGGTTTGAATTCAGTTCAGTTCTATTTGGGTTCGATACGGGTCCGAATATCCGAAAAATCATAAAACAAAAATAAAAATTAGTTAATTTGAACAAAAATTTGTTAAATTTAGACAAATATAACAATTTTTTTGTATATTTTATTTATTTTGGTCTAAAAATAATTCGGATATTTCAGATATTCCTTCACTTCCTAGTTTTCAGACAAGTGACCAAGTTGAAGTGTCCAATAGGCAGATCAAGTGCCAACTTGACATAACCGGGTCCACCTACGGGAGTCCTAGTTTCCCATAACCGCACCAAGAAGATAAAATGAATAAATAGTAGTTTAGAAGTAAAACCTCTGCTTGTAAAAGACACCTTCGATTCTAGATATTTATGGTTGAGTTCTTAGCTACCACTAAGAAATTAAGCTCTTTATATCTCAATCTACTAAAATTGTACACTGGATTTTGTTAAAGCTGTTTTTAGTTTGGAACCAATGATCTAAATTTTCAAACCCAGTAATTTTTTTTTTATCGATTGGGCAATGGGATTCTCAGTGCCATAGGATCTTATAGAATCATCAGTTGTATTGGTTTTGTGACTGTTGACTTGTGTCCATGAAGCTGTAAAATCTTCACTGATGGAGACTAACTAGATCCCCTCTGCCTAAAAACTGTTGTTTGGAGCAAGGATTTGCTGAAGAAATTTAATACAACAGTGGATCTGTTTGTTGTCTTGTGTGCTCAAGGTGGTCGATACTGAGAGAGTCAGCCCTAAGCATAATCGGATGAAATATTAGTCTGGGCTCCTAATTTTTCCGGAGTTAAATAAAAACACATGGCAGAGCAATTTTACAGTCCCATAAGTAAAAATATGTTACTATCCAAAGAGAATCTTAGTCCGTCCTCCCCTTGCGATGAGTGAAAACAATACAAATTGTGGTCCAACAAAGTTAAGAGATTGTAGATTTGGTTTAGGTCAACGCAGTAGTTTGATTGTTGGGCAAGGCTTACTATTTTTTTCTTCTAAAAACAAAAACTAGATGATGAAATATAGCGGGAGAGCTAGCTACTGCTGTGACTTGGCTTTCACTTATCTCTTCCATTAAACATTTAAGCCAACCGAGTTCGATGCAAGATCGAACCAACAATACCGGACGGTAATTTAGTAACTGAACAAAATTCCGGCTCAAAAACAGAGTCAACAAGAGTTGATAAAGGATTGAGCCTGTTTAACTTATTCTGGCGAGTTACAAAAGTCGCTATAACCTAAACCCGTATCCACATTCATGTGTAAGATGATTATTGACTGTGATGGGTCATGATGAAGCGTAGTGTTGATGCAGAACATACTTGACAACCTCGTAGAAGGAAACCACTATCCCTACCGATGGCCCTGCACGAGCCACCCTTGGACCCATTCCCGTGAACAGTCCTCTCATCCCTCCATCCCTGTGTGTGGTATGTATCGTTAAGTCTTGTTTCGATGCAAACACGAGCTTTTAGCAATATGGAATCTTTCAAAATACACATACATACCTCCAAACCTCTATGAGTGTCTGTCGCGTCGTCATTCTCATTGCCCTACCAGGGTCCTTCTGAATTTATGAAAAAATGGCCAGACATAAGTATGGTATCATAAGTAAATAGACAAAGTTCTCAAGAGGAAGTCGTTGTTAAATCAAAACACACCTCTATCTGTCTTCTTGTTTTTGCAACGTCAAAAGGACAAGTAGCAGCAGCAGCTATACTTCCAGCTACAAAACCAGCGGAAAAGTTTGCACCGAGAACACCAAGAGCGTTTGTATCATTGCCCACAATTCCAAGAAGTCTCCTTCTCATCTGCAACAAAGGAGTAGGTCAAACCAATTCAGTTCCTTGCGTTTTACAAACATCTCTCTGTATTGTCAAAATGTTTAAAACATGTCAAAGAGCTTACTGGCTCGAGAGTCGCCCAGCAGATTGCTGAGAATGGAACATCACGGGCTAGCTGTGCACCCAAGCCTCTCCAGAGAACACGATAGTTGTGCACTGTCACAGGGGAACACGTATAACAAAGACTCAATAAAAAAAATCATGGCTTTTGGTGTCAGTCTCCACATGCATGCATCTCAGTGTTGCGATCATCAAAGAAGAGATATACTTAAGAGAAGTCAAACTTGAACTGATTATATAATGAGCTGACAATTGGAGAATATGAGTTCAGAATGTCAAATGATTGTAATTTCTAGGGCTTGAGAAGAAGAAAGAAGCAACTTACAACTATTTTCAAGATTATTTGATGTCTTGACTTCAGAGACTACACCAACCAGTGTTTTTAGAACTCCCGGAGGCTTCATACCGGCTTTAGCTTCTTTGAATGCCTAGTTAGAAAACAAAATAAAAAGAAAATGAATAGCAAGTCACAAAAAAAGGAACTCTTAAAAGCACAAAGATCTCATTGAAAGGACACATTCCAGAGTCACAGAAACATATGCAGACAAAACTTACCTGCATACGTGTTCTTGCAAGTTCAATTGGATAGCACACTGTGCAAGCTAGGGACCGTGCCAATGCCCCTGCCACAAGGGGCACAAATATTGTCGCAGCAGGCGCATTCTCTCGAGATAATTCTTCCAACCGGTTGCGAAACATATCATAGAATGGGAGATAAATCCCAACCTGTGCAGAAACTAGAGAATTCACTGATCCATAGTCTATCCAAACAAACAGATCCAATCCCACAAATGTAAATAAGAGAGCATACCATGGGCATAGCTATGGCAAGACCAGCATTAGTTCCTCTCCACAGGCGTCCCATGCCTTCCTGTATCAGTTCTTGCGTTAGAGAATAGAGACATAGGAATAGTTCTAGCTAAAAGGCATTCCACATACAAATATACCCTCAAGTAGCTAAACTATCATTCCCTAACACACTGCAAGACTTCCAACGATAAGAAGAAAATGTGTTGCATTTGTCCTCTGTTTAAAAGGCAAACTCACCTGTCGTATGATCTTGGTGAATACATCAAATGTTCCTTTGTACTGGAAACAATCCGGCGGGCAAATTGAGACGGTACCCTGAACACCAGCGCGTGAACATGAAGGAGAACATCTCAAGTCTGCAAATATCTGAACCCATAAAGAAACGATAACCAGACTCAAAACAGTATTGGATGGTGAAATGAAGACTAAAATATGTCGAAAGTATTCTCCTTAAAACAATTCTCCCACACAAAAAAAAGGAAGAACTCGGAAACATACCATGTTTGGTCCGAAAAATGCCATGCGGCCAATGTCGTAACTGAGTGGGTGAGAGTAAGAAACTCCGGCGGCTTGAGCTTGCAATCGAGTCTGATGACAAATCACAACAGAAACATAAGTATTTTACGGTAAAACATATAACTTTCCGCCGGGTTAAGAGGATTAACATCGAACAAAAAAACCCACCTTGACAACGTCGAGAGGATTTAGAATAACGGCGGACAAAAACGCAGCCCCGGCGGCCGAGAAAACTCTTTCCGTCAAACCTAACTTAGCTTCCGACGAACCCTTCTCCAACTGAGGCTGAGAAGCTAATTGCAGTCCGAGGCTTCTGAGTCCTCCTATTCCAGTGGTCGAATCTATGATCGAAAAATCACGGCTTTCTGTTAACGCCGGAGACGAAGACGGCATTCCGGAAGCAATCCAGAGATTCTCTGACCGCTCTGTCTCAACCATTTAGCTTCTTCTGAATCAAACGCGAAAGCCCGAATTTTCGGAAAGAGAATCGATCTCGATCAATCAAAAACCTCGATCGAATCACCGGCTTTCAATAGGAAATTTTTTGATTGCCAGGGATTGAGAAAATCAATGAGAAACAAAAATTTGATTTTTCCAGATTCCTTGGAGAAGAGGAGAGAATAGGGCAAACCAAAAACCACAAAGAAGACTTCAGTGGGTAGCCACACAGCCAACGAAACCCTAAGGCTTAACGCGGCGTTTTGGAAGGTTCTACAGGTTACTAAACCGTAAAATCGAACCGACCATACTGAATTGGTACATTAAGAACCCAATAAGCACGATGTCAATCGAAATTATTACATTCGTCTGTGCTATGGGCAAATATCTCATCGATCAGAACTTGTGTTGACATATATTGTTGTGTGTTTTAGAGATGTAGCAAGTTAGGGTTAGGAATAAGGGTTTTAGTAGAAGATAGACAAAACGGAATGGGTCTTCTTTTCGTCGGTAGGAACGGTCTTAGGCTCTTACGATAAGTCTCAAGTATAGAATTTTCAGGCTCCACAATAGATAACTCTTTTGCTATGCTTTTACAAAACAAAAACAATATTTGGTGGTGAAGAGGCAATCCACATGTCAAAAAGTCCACCAAATACGCTCGTTCATTGTGTGTCCCGACTCAAACTATATATGTGGTTTAATGTTTTTTGTCATTTTTAGTATCAAGATAGGATCGGGCCATAATCTCCCTTGCATTACCGGAACCAACAATGATCTAATACCATATGGCATTAAATGTCTCTTCCATCGAAATTCGAAGCATCGAGACCAACCCCTATCCACATACATCGACGGTCAAAAATCATTTTCATAATTTAATGTATAAGTTTATGTTCTTCTCAAACGTGTTTAGGGCGGAAGGACTTTTTTTGGGGGAGGGGGGGCTCTGCGGAAGAACTTTAGTCTTGACAAAACGCTGCATGACTTATGTGATCGAACTAAAACTGTTATAATTTAATTTAAAATTTAATGTGTGGTGTTTTGTGGTTTTAATCAGTTCTTCAAATCCTATTTCCCAGCTTATATCGGATTCTTGACTAGTGACCGACCACCTTTACTGCTATAGTCAGTGTTCTAAAACGCGGCCTAGACGGCCGCCTGGGCGCTAGGCGGTGGTCGAGCGTCCCGATTTTACACTATGCGGTGGGTTAGGCGGTTTAAAAAAAATCGGACGCCTAATAACGTCTAGGCGGCCATTATGCGGCCTAGGCGGATTCTAGGCGGCCGTTTTGAAATTTTTTTTAAAAAAATGGTATAATTATATTTCATTATGTATGTCAAGACTATTTAGTTTGAATAATATTTATTATAAGTTTTTAGACTAAGAAAATTTAATTTATTTTGGGACTAAGTTTAAAAACTATATATCCTTATTTATTTTTTTTATAAAAATTATGATTTTTTATTATCGTTGAAGATCATATATATATTTTAAAACTATATTTTTACTTTATTTTATCAAAGTTTATTCAATTTGTTATTTGAGTCTATGTTTTATTCTTTTTCTAAAATTATAATATATAAAAGATTTATTCTCTATAAAAATTATATATATATATATATATATATATATATTATCCGCATAGGCCCCGCTTAGGCTTCCGCGTATACGGCTAGGCGCTAGGCGTTCGTCCACCGTTCTTGAAAAAATTGTAATAAGAGGGAGATACGCAGAAAAGTAGCTTTATGATTTGATAAGCAGTGGTAAAAATTGAAAAATATCAAGAAAGGTGAAAAATGGAAACACACAAAATACTTATTTGAAATAGTGATCAGTGGATACACTGGTATATACTATAAGAATACCTGATTGGCCGACTAACTATAATTAAAAACTTAGAAAAAATTGCTCATACAACCTCTACGGTCCAAAAAGATAGTAGAATATCTAAACCCGGTTTTAGTTCTAACAAGTTTGCTTCATTGATCTCTTTTAGAATATTCAACGAATTCAAAAAAAAAAAAACTGATTTGATGGATCTTATGATATTTTTAGGGAAAATGATTTTTAAAGAAAGGCCGATTAAATCATCAACAAAGACTAGAGAAATACACCTGCAAACTACGAGTTGTAGACAGAGAAACCGAGATCGTGGAAACCGAGATGGACATAATAGATGTATTCCTTTATTAGCATTAAAGTCAATCGAAACGGAAGATTCGATTGTTTCTGGTTCATACTCTCTCTTTTATTTTCGCTTTTAAAACTATATGGCTTTGTAAACGTTTATTAAAAAAAGGTTAGAAAACCGAATGATTCACTATTTTAAGATTACTCTCTATCAAGAAAAGTATAATTTCAATATTAGGAAAAGACTTAGTTTAAAATAATTTTATAGTTACTATTTCAACAAAATATGGTTTATACAATGGCTTTTAACAGACTTCAGCCAGTCGCAAATCTACAAACATAAAACCACAAGATATCTCCTAAATCGACTAACCATAACAAAGCTCTTTTTACCAGTTTTATTTTGACTTTTAACAAAATATCTATTGGTTTGTAGAAACTGGAAAGAAAAAAGAAGAAGAGGGAAACAAAGAAATCTCTGTAGGACCGATTTCAAGTATAAAGACTTGAAGACAAAAAGAAAAAGGGGGAGTTGAGTCTCCTGTCAATTCATTTTAAGAGGAGCCATGAGAATAGAAAGTTATTACTATAATTTTTTGTTTTATTTTATACGGTAACATTTTTAGATTTCAATATAAGGCCATTCGTTATACTTATATGTTACCATTTTTCTTCTAACAGAAATGTAAAGTTGTTTTATCATGTTTATTCAAATTATGCTATATACGTTTGATTTGATCGAGAAAACGTTATGTTTTAGATGTACATTACATTTAAATTTGTAAGAAAAAAAACACAGAGAATAAAACAGAATGAAAAAAAAACCTAATGAATTATCTAGATTTTTTTTTGTTATTATATCTACCATGCATGAATTCTTATTTATCTACATTTTATTGAAAAGATGATTACTCTAAATTAAAATGGCATTTTTATAGAAATTTTTACAAAGTCAAGAACATATAAATTAATTCGATTTATACAAAATATACAAAAAAACACAAAAGGAAGAAAAGGAAGAAGAAGAGAAAGCACATATATATATATATATACTTAAATAACAACTATAAAAGGAAGAATTAAACTTTCCTCTTTCGCCCTAAAAATTAGAATTCTCTCTGGCACGCTCTACGAGGTCGTGCAGTCGCCGCTTCTGGTCTCTCTGATTCCTCTCCGGCGGCAGTGGCGCTTCTCGCCGGCCGCCGGGAGAGGACCTGGTCTCATCTCGGCGTAGCTTTGGTCGCTATCCTTGCTATCCGGCGATCCCGAGCTGTCTACTCGTCTCAGCTTTGCACTCGCGGTCTTCTCTTCTGGTCGCCTCCGCAGATCCAACGGTGGCGGTTAACGGAGTACAGGTGGGCTCCGTCCTCCGCTTCGTCTCGGCAGTTGAAGTTTCGTCGGCGTTCCCCTGGTTCTAGTGTCGGTGAGTCAACTTGCCCTTGTGGTCCTTTTTTCCGGCGGATCGGTTTGTGGCGGTGCAGTGGTCCGGGTGGTGCTCTGCCGGCGAGGTGGTGTCTCGCGAGTCTCTCCTGGTGGTGTCAGTCCGGGCTTGCCGTGTTACGGTCTGTCTCTGTTCCGGCGGGTTGAGCTCTGTTTCGGATTGGTGGTTAGGTTAGGTTGCGATTTGTTTTTCTAGTTTGTAGATTTGGTCTGGTTTGCTCTAGGTTTTGTTGGTTTAGTTAGGCGGGTTTGGTTAGTAGTTCTGGTTTGGTTTCCTGGTCAGTTCGTGGATTAGAGTTTATGTCTGATGGTTTTGCGTCCTCTTGCTAGCTGCTCCGGTTTGGTGGGTGGTATGTTTATCGTCGGTCTGGTTGTGGTTTCGGTGTTTAGTAGGCTTCGGGTGGTGATTTTCAGGGTGTCGTGAGTGTGCTTTTCCTTTCCGTTGGCTGCTTCGGTATAGTTCCTGCGGTTATCTTCCTTATTTTTTGCCTTTGGTCTTCTACCTCTGGCAAGGGTTCTCCGGCCCATCCTTAAGGAATTGGGGCTCTGTCCCTTCTTGCATCTCGGCGACAGTGGCGATTGGTAAATTGGTTTGGTCCGTCGTCTTCTTTAGCTTTGTCTTCTTCCGGTTTACTTGTGGCTTCTAGTGGTGGAGCATTATATTGAGTATCGGTGAGTCAGCTTCAATAAGTTTGGCCTGAGATGTTACGCTTATTTCTCTCTCGATGTTCGGTGATCACTGCCTCTTCGTTGTCTCGTCAGCTTACCTCCGATCTGGTCATGGATTCTTATTAGAGTGTTTTAACCTGCTTTGTCTAGCTTTTCTTTTATTTGGCTCTGGGGATGTTTTTGATCCGCCGGCTTTTGGCTCTAGGGATGGTCTTTATCCGCTAGCTTATGTCTCCGGAGGTTATGTATAACCTGTCGGCTTTGTTCTCAACTATGTGTAATACCGTGATCGTTTGTTTGACTAATGAAAATCCTTCAGTGAAAAAAAAAAAAAACTTTCCTCTTGAGATGAGGATGAAATGTTTCATCTCATACCCATTTGGAAAGCTTCTTCATCTATCTATTTCCCCTTTGAAAAGAATTTCCTAATTCATACCCTATCCACCATAGATTCTGCTCCTAGACGCTCAGAGACATCTGCTAAAGAATTGAGATTCCATTGAATAAATGCCTCCACGAAAAAGCAAGTCTCCTCCTTTGTGTTACCTTCAGGCACGTCCACCACGAACGACTCGATGACCAATCACTACTAGAAAATAGCCATTTTGCAACATTTTTTTGCAACATAACCTTTTGTTATAATTTTGCCATAAATTTTGCAATGTTTTTTGCAATAATAAATAGTTGTTGTAATTTTCTTACAATTTCATTGCTAATTCACAACGGATTTTTTTTGTTGTAAATTTATTACTGATTTGCAAGAAATATTTAACGATTGTTAATCGTTGCTTTTTGGCTAGAAAATATATGGTCAAAATATGTAGCAAAATATGTCACATTTTGGTAACGGTATTTGCAACATTTAAATAACTCCTTTGAATCATATAATTTCCATACAAAAATTGCATACTTAGAACCAGAGCAATACTTTTAAACGGGGTGTTAGATTTACATGGAACTAGAGCATACTTAGAACTAGAGCAATACTTTTAAACTTTTTAACCCCAAAAATAAATAAACTTAGCGGCACCATGTTAACCAAATAAAATAATTGAAAAAATCAAAATAAACTAAATAAAGCGGCAATCTTTCCCGCCGCAATCCCACTGATCTTGTATTTTGTTTATAAACTGATAACTATATCAACTAAAATATATACGAATACCAACCACTAGATTTCTTTTGATTTCTTTTTAAGTATATATATAGGTTTCGTTGTTTATAATCAAAGCATTCATTATTCCTCACGATAACAAAAGGTGAGTTAAAAAAAACACTCGTAAACTTTTTTTCTTTCTTTTCTCGCCATTGTTCTTTTGCCATCTCTTATTTTTTCACCGTCAATAAATCTTGTTTGGTTTAAACTACATTACTATTTAGTTAGTTTATTGGTTGTGGCTTATGGGATCCAAACGTTTTGTGTTATTCGTTTTTCTATGATCAGATCTAACTTTTTGAGAAATATCTTTACATATGTAACTACAACTGATATCGGTATTAATATTTCATTATCCTATCTTAGTAGGACAATCATCATGGAAGAAGAACAAATGCATGTTTTAGGTGTTCTTAATCCAACTCGGCAAAATGGAATGTTGTGGTAATGATATATGTACATATTAAATATTTTAAGTATGGAATTATTGTTTGAAAATTAGTTATTTTAATTAATTATTTTTATGTTTTACCTTTAGTTGAAACAACTTAAGGCTGTGTGTTCGGTTTAGGAGCTCTTCTAAATGAACTTCAAATCAACTTTGGATCATCTACTACAAATGAAATTCATCAAGAAAATGAAGAGGTGCTGAAAAAAAATGTAGAGGACATTTTTCAAGAAAATGCTGAAATTAAGGAAAGGTTCGAAAAGCTGGAAGGATTGGAAAAAATGATGCATTTCCTTGTACCGAGTCTAGCAACTCTCCGTATAAACAATTAAGTTTGTTTACTTGTTTTAGTTATGTTTTTTTAGGTTTTTTTTTAATTAGGTTATCCTCTATAGTTGAGTTTGAAATATTTTATTTTTATGCATTATTGGATTTTGATATATTTAACAAATTAATAAATTTAGTTCTTTTATTTCTATTTAGTTTTTAATAAATAAATTTAAAATAATAGTTTAACACATTATAATTTCACATCGTCACTTTTAATTTTTAAGAAATTAACATTTACCAATATATCAAAATTATATTCCATTAACGTTAAATTAATAATCATTATTAAATATTATATTAATTATTTACTACAAAAGTATACCATGACTACGTATTTTTTTCCAAAAATGCAATAAATATTAATTGCAAATTCCATGCCAATTTTTGCAACAAACTTTGCTTTGACCGTCGTTACAAAAAATTTTCAACGAAATCAGCTTGCAAAAGACTAATGGCAAAATTGCAACAATATTTGCGATTCTTTTTTGTAGCAATTATTTACAACAATATATAATTGCAACACTTGTCGCAATTTTACGACATAATTTCTACGATTTTATTATTGCATTAATGCGACAATTATACAAGAAATTAAATAGTTGCAAAATTTGTAACGACTCTGCAACAGAAACAGATTTGCAACACTCAAACAGCAACAACTCAAAATTTGTAGCAATTTTATTGCAATTACATGTTTTGCAACGGTATATTGATCTATTGCAAGAATTTTTCATTCTTGCAAAATGGACTTTTTCTTGTAGTGAATGTCCCTGTTCGTCCTTCTATAGTCTCCGGGTGTAACGAAATGACTGAGGAATAGTTCTGGATTTGTATATAAAAAAAGAACACAAGATTAAGGAGTAACCGTTAGAAACACAAGAAAGCTATTAGAAAAAGCTTGAAACGGTAACAAAAAAAAAAAACTGAAAGTAACCGTTTTTCCTGTAGTTTTTATATTGCTTTTATGATTAGTAACAATTAATCTAGCGATTATACCTTGAGTCTGTGATCGCCACCAACGATTCTGATGCGGAGTATATGTTGAGCGTCATCGAGAAACTCTAATCTCTCAGTGCTTTTAGTAGCTGGTAATCCAGATTTCACATCCACTTCTCTTACAGTACCAATTTCTAGCTTCTGCCCTTTAACCACACACCTACTGATAAAAGGTTTGTATTTTTGTGGTTGGTCGAATCTCCTCACAATTGACCACACCTTTTTTTTAAATAAAAATACAAACAACCAAATCACTATTAACATCTCAAACAAGCCGAGTCACAATTTGTGACACAATTGGAGAGAGAGAGAGAGAGCTTACGAGATGAAGAGGAGCTTTGATGTGTTTAACGACCGTCGAGCTACACTGATTATCCACAAGCTCGTGCATGTGGTGCATCTTGATGTACTCGTTCACCACGTTATTTGTATCGTCAGCGTTCATCGTTTTCACCGTGACAGTCAAGGCAAAGAAAAGGACAGATAGATCCAATCTATGGAGGAAAAGAGTTTGTTTCCGGTCAGTTAAAACTCGTCGGAGATCTGATGGAGATTGGTCGGGAGTAGAAACTGAACTATCACTTCTCTCTGTAAATATATTCTTTAATCAGTGCTCAGCTCTCATAAAATCTTTCTTATATATAGATAAGGAGGTCTGATTGGACAAAAATACTTAATTAAACAATATTGTTTTTAGTCAGACAACTAGTTTATTAAACCCCCTGCAATATTTAGGGTAATCACGGTACTGCCACTACACATGTCGGCGGCCTATAGGATGCTCTTTTGGTATTGACGCATATACCCTCATCTGTACTTTGTGTATGTTCTGAGAGAATATTCAACAAATACAAGAATCTAATTTTTTTGTTTTCGAGTTTTTAAATGGAAATAGAAGGCAAAAAAGGGGATTGGTATTACACGAAATCATCAGGATAGTATTTTTTTTTATCTTTTCTACTAACATTATTAGATAAGATCAATCAAGATAATATTGTTCATTTTTTGGAAAAAAATAACATTCAAAATTTTCAAGGTATCTTCTTTTTGTTGGTCATGTTCAAAGTATCTTCATTGGAATCTTTTCACAGTCAAATACTTCTATACAAACTATAATCGTGTCATAGTAAATGGATAAGATAAGAATTTACTCAAAATTATAATTCCAACAAAATAAACATGTAACTATTTTAAAAAATTATCTTTTAGTTTTACATTATATCGTATATTGTTTATCTTTATATTAATTGAGAAATATTTTTGTTCTTATATTCACTCTCAAAATGGTTGATTACTAATTTGTCATTAATGAATTTAAGTTAATTATTATATTAGGTTTATTTTATATTAAATAATTTATTTTATTTTAAAAATAAATAAAAGCTAATAAAAACTAAGATGATAAATACGAAAAATACTTTTTGAATTATTGATTTAGTTATTAATAAATATAATTACTGTAAATAATAATATTTTATAAAATAGAATCGTATTATTTATATAAATTGTGAATTTGGATAAATATAAACGATAATTAATATGTATATTAATGTTTATACATATATATTTTTAATTTATTATAATTAATATAAAATATGTTTACATAGCAAATTTTAGATATTTATATATATTTTTATATATATATATATATATATATATAATTTTAGATGATAATTTATTTTGTTGCTATTAATTTTAAACTTATATATATAATATAAACAAATTTAATAAGAAACTAACTATAATAATGTTATATTATGTTTAATTATAATTAATATTGAGCTGATGAATTTTTCAAAAAAAAATTTTATTAATGGTTGTGCTCGCACATGATGCAAACAAATCATACTAGTATATATGATAAGAACCGTTTTAATTCAAAATTTGCATTCAGTTTTCTATTTCTTTTGGATCTCTAAATAGTGTGCTTACTATGTTTAGATGTCAAACAAGCTTTGTTTGGTATCATTTGAAGCCAAAAAGATTAGTGTTCTCCTTTCGGGATTTCATATTTTAATCCCAAATTTGAAGTCTTTCAAACTCCGGAGAACCAGAAGAAAATACAAGAAGATGGATTGATGATATATACAACTTTCATGCATTAGTTAAAAATAAACTTTCACTAACAACAGTTGGAAAAGATAGGTTAATAGATTTTCGATGGAATTGGTCTTTTTCCCAAATGAGAGTGAATTTAATCCGATCTCGCCCCATTCAGGAAATGTATAGGCCCACAAGCCCCGAACCTCCTAATATTAAAATAAACTAATAAGAAACATTCATGCATTGGCTTATGCAATTTTATCTTTGAGTGTGGGTTAAACAAAAAAAATTTAGCAGCGCAGTTGATTCACCAAAGATGGAAGAGATGGTTCTGTGGGTGAGTTTCAAGTATAAAGGTCTTCCACTACGAAAGTGTCAACCCGACCTTTGGAGCGAAGATACATTTATAAACCGGACTGGTACAACTCGGAGTCTTGAACTTGAAGAAACAGGTCAAAGGAATATCACAAGAGATTTTCCAGCATCTGAGACTGACAGGATTGTGGTAGATGAGACATCCCAGGCAGAGGTGTATATCCTTTAACAATAAAGTTAACCAGAACAGTTGGTCTTTCCTGCCGTGCCCTGAGTCTAGACTCTAGGGGTGGCCTCCAGAAGAAGATAACATGGCTAATATTGCCGGACGTTATAAAAGAGGTGGTGATTCAAATATGGGAAGAGGACAACAAGGTTAGGAGTGGAGGGCTTCCCCAAACTGGCTATCTCCACTTATTCCAAACATGTTTCCAGTCTATGATGCAACAGTTCTATTTCACATGACTAATGCTGATAGGTTCTCTGGTCACCTCATATGCATGCTTTCTTCGGGGATATGAGTAATGGTAATTTCAAGGATGAATCACGCATGCATGGTGGAGCTGAGTGGGACCATAACAAGCGGATGCAAGGAGCATCAATGCATCATTAGAACCTGTTAAAGATGATAACTCAGCACAGGCGTTAGCGGGTGAGTCTCTTGCTGTCTAGACAAGTCACGGCGAAATTAAGAGGGCTAAAAGCATTGAAGCAGGATCAAATCTAACATCTCCAGCAAAAGAGTTGGCTGTGAGTTCCTGAACCTGATGAGTCAGTTATAAGTTGGATACATCATTGACACTTTTTTTTCTAATGTTTCCACCCCATCTATCTCTCTCTCACTTTCTCTTTAGTCTCCAACCAAAAAAGAATAAATAAAATTGTCTATACAGAGAGACATAATAGATAAATAGTTAGACCACTTAGCTCTCTCTACCTATAACTCTTTCGTTTCTGGAACACCTACCTATCTAATTCATGAATTTCCTGCAGTTGGGGGCTTTACATAGGCATGGCACCTTGAATTCCTCTGGCTCGTCTGGATCAAATAAGTAATCATACCTGCCAAACAACACAAGATTTCTTAAATATGTATAACATCATCAGCTTTAGATTGAAGAATATATACTATATATAAATCTGGGGTGTACGTTAACTCTTCTCCCACAGCTACATTGGTCTTAGCTATGAGGACAATCCTGTTTTCCTCATCTCCTACGCTCATAATCCTTGCATAGCAATTTGGCGTACACTGCACCACGTATCATGAGTTTAGCCTCCAGTGTCTCTAAATATATTATAATATGTAAAAAAGTCCCATTCCAAGCTGCTTACCGAATGGTTGATCAACCGAGCTATATTCCCTTTATCTGTAGCATCAACCACTACTTCCTCACTAATCTTGAACAGCTGCAGCACAAATATTTCTCTTGGTTGAAAGAGTGATAGAGAGAGTAAGACACCTTGGAGATAAATGGGAAATAGTCTCAACTCACATAGCAATCCTTCCCTTCTCTGCGGTACCGTGCTTCTCTCAAGTCTGCAATGCTACCTCTCACCTGTTCCCCTCTATATTCAAGAACCTGAAACAAAATAGCGTCTCTCATCATTCATTCTCATCCCAAATAGACTAAAATCACATTCATAGATGGTTCTGCCTACGTACCATTTCTCCATCTTGGATATTTCTTCTTGCGAAAAGACCCCATCCATGTATTCCAGATTTCCCAAAGCAGACCCTATCCATTTCTGTCATCTGTCGGATGAAACATACACTTGGTTAGGTTTGATAATACCTCCCCCCTCCCCCCTCCCCCCCCCCCCCCCCCCCAAAAAAAAAAAAAACCCTGAAGATTGCAATATCTTTTAAACATCAGAGAATGCTTGCCTGCAAGTGGTGAAGTCGTTCCCTGAAAGACGAAAACGATTTGGGTTCTTCTGGCACATGCTACAAGTAATACAACCCAAAACTGTCAGATCGAATAACATGATAGTTGGAAACGGAGTAGAAGCACTGCATGAAGACTTTCTTACCCTGAAAGTGTTTAGAGTTCGGATTGCTGCTGATGGATGATGGTGTGGTCCCCTTGTGTGGTGAGGTATGGCTTCTTCTTCACTCCTCTACAAAAACCAAGATCAGCCTAGTGAACAAAAGGGATGTGCAATGGAACATACAGCGCTTTTTGTGTATAAGACCCAAGATAGTACCTTCTTGGTATTGGTATTTCTTTTATATACTCGACAACGAGCAGCAGAAAACGGATCACATGAAACGGTATCCTCTGTGGGTGACTCTTTATCGTCTCGTCTGATTGATGAAATAAGCCGGGAACCGCTACTCTTCTTGTTTTGGCCAAGACGTTTTGCAGAGAAGACCTCTGAAGAAGTTTGTATAATTAACACAGTATCTGGGTTTGGAGCCCTACACACCAAAAACAAAAGTGCAAAACATAATTCATAACCACACATCATACTACCACAGCTTCTTTAAGCAGAGTATTGATGAATTTTACCTGTGATAGGCACAGTAAGACACCATTTTTGTTATCTGCCGACCATTTTTCTCCAAGGAGTGCAACTGCATACAAAATGCATGGATATAATGCCTGATTAAAAGACTGTAAAGTTGAAGAGACAAAACACGTTGTGTATCGACACCCATTTCTACTACATAACGACTACATCAATTTGGTTTCGTATCGTTCAAATGAAGCGCAAGGTATAATCAATGTCATCTGAGGAAATGAAGAAAAATCAGAAACACTAAGCGTACCTCCATTCTATAACCAGCTCGGGAGGCACACATGGCGTGGTAATACGTAGAACACTTGCAACACTGAGTGCACGAGCCGTGTATTTGTTTGCATATGACACATATCTGAAATCCATCAAAACAAAGATTTCTTGAATATTAAGTATAGAAAGATCTAAAATTCGCAAAAGACAAAGAATGGAAGGTTTCTCGCAGTGTAGCTCTCAGCTGATAGTGGAATTCTCTAACCAGTTAGGAAAAGGGTACTCTCAAATGCCAACCAAAATAAGCACAGTAAGTTTTAACATAAAAATATACCTTCACAAAGTTGCTTGATGGAATACTCAAAATCCCAACAGCTGGTTCCATTTTTTCATCACTTGCAAAACATACTTCAGGCTGAAACCAAGCACACGTCACATGAACCCACAATGTTTCCACATCAGTTGGCTTCAATGCACCTCCTACATCAGTCAAAACATTGCCGGGCAAGAATATAGTTAACAGGAAGTGATGCCTTATGCTGGATAAAACTTATATCTAATAAGGGAAACAGATAGCCGAATATGCTTTATAAAGCCATCTTTGAAGGAAATGTGCAGAAGCCAGAAGTGCCATCAGGAAAAGCAATCACTTTTGGAAAAGAAGCTTTCTACTAGTTTTACCATTTTAACTCAGATAAAGAAGCTACGATCGTGTCAAATATAGGTTGAGAAGTAATATTTTAGCGCCACAAAATGAAAATGCGTACCTTTAACAGGGCAGAGGCAGCAATCCCGCTTGATACCTGGTTTCTCGCATGCCTTACAGACCCATGAGGTGAAATCATGAACATGTCTAGCGCCATAGCATTCCTGATGTACTGCTATTTGGCATCTAACAAGAAAAAGAAAGAACAAACATCTTAAACAATGGCATTGGATAATGCTTCACAAGTCGCTATAAAAATTCTACAGAAAACAACCATCTTTGACATTGAACATTATAATGGCAAACTCTGGCTCATATATCTTATCCACATAAACTAGCAAGAAAATGAAACCTTTTACATTACATGTGAAATAAGAGTCTACAGTCAACTCAAATTAGGTATTCACATGGCTTATTCAGGCAAATCATATCATGTTTTGAAACAAAGACACGAGCAAATAAGATAAATAACAGCACCTGTTGCAGATAATAATCTTGTTGTAGTCCCAATCTTCAACCCATCTACAAACTGCACATCGTTCTGATGTCCACTTCGCATTGACCGGCTCATACGTCTCTGCCAACAACGAAAGAAACCGTCAACAAAAGCATCACACAAGGCACTTGAAAAGCTTTTCAACATGTTACAGGATTTCATTTTCTTTTATACCTGAGAGAAAAGCACGCAACTTCTGCTTTTTATCCTTTATGGAAGGTCGTTTAGGAACTTTAGCTGCAGTAGCATTTGCATGTAACTCTCCTAATTTCATCATCTGCGGGGGTAAGGAAATGATCCCACAGATAAATATGTCAGTTTACTTTTAAGTTAGTCAGATAAAACTCAGAAGGAAGAGGTCAATATCTTTGGGGGAAAACAGGAGTAATTGTACAAACCCATTCTTCTAGTGGCAGCATCGAGCTTTTGACTTTCACACTGGTCTTCCAATTTTTTGCTTTTGATCCGGTATGCCTTTCCCACTCACTAAGTGCTTTCTTCTGAGGTCCACAGGAGCCACACTTACATACGACTCTGGAAAACAACATGGTGTAAGAAGACTGCAAATAATTCAAAGCTTCTTGCTTTGAATTAGTTTGAAACTAAACCCAACGCAAGAAGTTTGAGGTGTGTAAAATGGTATCTGCTTACAAATGGAGACTTGGGATATATATTCCTTCTACTCCGGAGCATACGACAATAACCTTGTCAGGAAGAACCATCCGACCATTGCCTTTGGCAAGCCTGAACCAGAAAACTCTCAAATTTAGACATTTGGCAATCCAAAGGCAATTGTTCTGAGAACCAGCAATACTAGTTAGGAAAAAAAAAACATACTTTGACGTTGAGTCTGGTTGTTCTGAATCTGATAGCTCAAAGTTAAATTTAGCTCTGCAAGTAGGACAGTAGTAATCTGTTCCCCTCAAACCCTTCAGATCATCAAAAAAGCTTGATCTCAACACATGTAAGCAGATGAGAATAGGATAAAATTGATGAAGTAAAAAAATTAGCATACCTTTAATTGTTTATCTGATATGTGGTCACAGTCTGCGTGTACCCAGACTTTACAACCATCACATTTCACCTAATTTACCATGCGGGTATCAGAAAATCAAAGTATAAAACAACCAAAACCTGTGGCTACACCACTATAGAACCTAATATTTTTGTATTCGTACCCAGGTTTGACTGTCCAAATGATTCCGTATCCTCTTGCATATACCACAATTGTGTTTTGATTTTGTCAACTGCAAAAACAACCAAAGAAGGCTTACTCGTATGCAACCATTACTGCATTAATTAAAACTAAACTAAGCATAATCACAGAACAAGGGACCTTACATACCCTTGAACATGGTTTACACAACAGTTGATCTCCAGGAATCAGAGCTTTCATTTCTTTTGCCATCTCAAAAGTAATGACCGTTTCACATCCTACACAGGCTAGTGGATTTCTGTATTTCTTTAAGTCCTGCAAAGAATAAAGTTAATTAGATACATTGCCAAAAACGAAGGAGATTTACAGGAAAACAAAAACATTTAAAATGGACCAAGGGTATGAATTAAAATCTTATCAGCCTTCTGTTGTTATGGGAACTAGAACAAAATCAACCAATGAATAACCCCTGTACAGCGAACTCAGAGAGACACTTGCCTGGCTTGGAGCATTTCTACTGAGATCCTGAAATGAGCCTGCAGTTTTTTGTATCCATCTGTAGAAAGAATCGTCAAAAGTCTGGTTACCAGCAGCCATGTGAATATCATGCATCAACTTCTCCGTGAATCCCTGATCTGCCAAAAATGCTTCCTCCAAGGCCATCTGAAAATCGCCAGGGTTGCATCCTTGCAGCTCAGACTGTTCCTGGAACCTGAATAAGTAGTTATTAGCCACTATTCCACATTTAGACATTTTGTAATAATTCAAGAGACCCACCTGGCAACATAATCCACAAAAGGGAAGATCATCCCTCTTCTCACCCATGCATAATCCTGCTTACATTAAAACACCAGTCAGATCCAGCAGCTTTATAGAAAATTAAAAGACCGACAAGATCCATTTCTGGAAAGCCATACCCTTTCATTCTCGTTCCCAGAGTGACCAAAGAAAACAACGCAGGCTGCATCAGGTATACAAGAACGCAAAACAAGCTCCGGTGCTTGTGTCATTGGATCTATAACAATGGCTGGCCAAAATGGCTCATTTCTCCCAGATTTAGCCCAAACCAAGTCACCTGAATAGAAGTTCTCTGGCCCATAAGAACCCTCTTTCTTCCTCTTATGAAGCTTCTCATCTTCCCTCGTCCTGTCAACACCAGTACGAGCCTCGTGAAACGTAGCTTCTTTATACAATGCACTATACTTCCGGTTTCTATCAAGTTGCTTGCTTTTCAAATTACTAGCTTTAGGACCTCGAAAACAAACTTTCTCATTCCTGCATTCTACTTCTTCCTCGTAATCACAATCCCGCTCACTGCTAGTTTTGCCATCTTTCCTCCAATTATCGAGCACAGAATCGTTGAATCGAGAAGGAAGTACCTGAACTCGCCCCCTAGATGTCCGAACAAGCGCTGGACGGGAAACTTGGACCGGAGCATCCCTCGCAGTGCCGGAATCGAATCTTGTCTTGGACATTGACTCTACCGCAACCTCAGAAGCAGAGAATCCATTCCGTCCTCGGCCTGGAAGTATCCCGGCGGCAATTTCTCCGAGAAGGTTGAGAGGGTAGTAACCTCCCAAGTTTGATTTTCTCTTCTTCCTGGAGCCACTCACCGAGTTGTCGAGTTTGCACCGTTTCAAACTCAGTATCTGGGTTTTAAGTTTCCGTTTGATTATCATCTTCTTCTGTAAATTCTCAGAACCAATAATCAGAACATCATATCTACTGTTCCAATCAAGAATCAGTAGCTAAAATCCTTCCAAATTCCCAAATCGCTAGAGAACCCTAATCTATCTCCGAAATTTCCCGATGTCAAAGAAACCCAGAAAGCACTACTCCGTCTTCTCTGACCCACGACTGGAAATCGTATACAGGTTGTATCAAACAAAGAAAGTCACAGAATTGCAGATTTTTTTCTTATCGATGAAGGAGAGAAGAAGAGACGTTTGGCACGAATGAACAGAAAGAGAAAACGAGAGAGAGAGATCTGTTCCTAACTTATCTCGCTCTATCTTCAAATTTCAGAAAACCCAAATAAAAATTAAAATGATTCCTTTCTTATGTTTTTGTATAACAAAATCGGAAGGAATGTTGAGGAAATTGTTATTGACCGGAAACTTCCACGAATTTTTTTTGTTTCTGGGTAAGAAAAATTTTAGAGTGAGAAAGCGTGACAGAGTTTAAGAGAGAGAAGACAATGTGGGTCGGCGTCACCTTCTGAATAGCGTGACGGAAGGTGCACATTACTATGATTTAAGCTACATGCGCCTGAGTGAGGAGGTTAATAAGCTAAGCAGCAGCGGTCACGCTTTTTCTTCTTCTTCTTCTTCCTCCATTTTCTTGTCTTCTCGGACCCAATTCAAAGATCGTGGTCTCTTGTCCTTGTTCACTAACTTTGATATCAAAGTCAAAGTCTTGCTCTTTGATATGCTATACAAAATTTTATTTATGAGTTTCCGGTCCAAGATCCTTAGTGCGGCTGCGACAATGTATAAATCTTTCGTTTCGTTTTTTCCATAAGTTGAAAGGTTACAACAACTACGGACAAAACTTGGGAGAATAAGCACCACTATTTTTCTCTGCACAACCCATCAAATTCAACTTATGTGTTCGTATCTTTATAAGTGTAAATTTTAAATATTTGTTCTCCGTTCTGCTTAATTATGCACCGGTGAGTCTAATGGAAGAAGCAGCTACTAAAATAAAAATTGAAAAGTTTCCCACCATTTTTTTCAGAACTCTGATAAGGGTGTTTATGTAATTATACTTCTTGTCTGGGATTTTCCGGTTTAGAACTAACCGAAATCTCTGTGTTTTTTCTCTATATTTTTTTCCTAATTTTATCAAGGAGAAATCGATCATGTTCGAGTTTTATTTTGTTTGGTATGAATGTTAAGAAGATCAAGTTCGAGTTGATTGATTAAGCAGCAACTTTTCGCATTAAACTTGAGTTCCGTTGAAACCAATCAGAGATTTTTTTTTGTCGGCAAAACCAATCAGAGATATCATGTGCCGTTTGCCGTTTCATAACGCTATAAAATGGTTTATACCAAAACTATTTTTCTCTCTGCGTTCGAAATATTAATCAGAACTATATTAATTAACCAATGATTAGAAGTCTTAGAGATGTCAATCTTTGAGTGGTTGACAGAAAAACGAACCGATAATTAGAAGTCTAGAAATGTCAATGTTGGGTTAGAATCTCACTCGAAAAAACTTTTTGAAACCTCTCTCTAGAGCGCACAAAAAAAACGATTTTCGATATTCTCTCCGGTCACCGCTGTGAGTTTCCACAGCCGCTTCAGTTGATTGAATGTATATACTTGTTGTTTTTCATGTTTGTTTCATGCGGCTCTAACCACTAATAAATCTCCGGTTTTATTACCGGCTCCGACTTCTGATTCTATATTGGACTCTTTATTGATGCTTAATTTGGTTTCCGATTCCATTTGGAATCATTCCGATTCGACTTTCACGGCACTCGATTCTCAAGGATCCGATGCTCACTTTCCATCTCCCCTTCTTACACCCAAACGCTTTGGCTGGTTGGTTCTCTGTCCGCTCGAGCTGAACGAGTCCGACGGATCTTCTTTGTTGATGTGATGGATATGCTTTTAATTTTGCAGATATTAAGCGCGTAATACAGGCGGTAGTTGTGTTTACAGAAAAGTTTTCCACTCGATGTGGTTTTCCTTGATGAATATAGTGGTTGTTCGATTGGCAGAGCACATGTGCAGAAGCGACAACATCAACGACACAGTGACTGTAGTCGGTGGCCGTCGACTTGCATATCGAAATTCTACCGATATGTGATGTGTGGCAGTCCGGTTCGCACGTCATTATCGTTTCGTGTTGATCCGTAAATTTTGACCCATCGGTTTTCTGTTTTTGGGCTTGCGTTAGCCCATTTGTGCTATATCCAATTTATATTTTTTCTATGTACTCTGTAAACGTTGCCCAATGGGCCTTTCAGATATATTAATGCTGTTGACAAAAAAGGTTAGGATCTCTTTTCATATTTTTAAAATGTTATCCTTTTGTAGTTTGTACATTCACAAAGTCAAAACTATTTATGAATACATACGGTCAAACTATACAAAGCAACATCAAACAGCTTATATATACAAGAGAATTTAGTGGAAAAAAACCCTCAACTAAAAATGAGTTGGATAAAAACTCTTCAACTAAATATTTAATATAAAAATCCTTCAACTAGTTGTCCGTTAATTTTTAAACCCTCTTTTTAAATACCGTTAAATCAAAACGGTGCATTCTGAAAAAATGAAAAAAAATGACAAGTATTTTTTTTGTTAAACGACATGATTTTTTATTTAACACAAATGCTTTTAGTGAAAATACCCCTCAACTAAAAATGATTTTGATTTAGAAAAACCTCAGCTAAATAATCTAATGTAAAACCCTCTCAGCTAATTATTTTTAATGTTTTAACCCCTCGTTTTAGTATGCTTTCAGATCTCAAATCATTGGTTATTACTTATTAGTGCTAAGTGAATCAAGTGATTTCTATGTATTTCAAAATCGAATTTCAATATAATTCAATTCATCAAATGAAAAAACAAAATTTTAATTTGAACAAAAACCCCCAAAATTAAACATAAATTAATTGTAACATCACCGATCCTCACCAAGATCGGTGGATCGGGACTTGGAACCAGGATGTGGGCATTCAGTCGAGAAGACTAAGAAGGAATGTTCGATGGTTTGGAAAATGGCTAAGTTCAGAGAAAGAAAGGACTTGCTGAGAGAAAATAAATGGAAGTTAAGAATCAAGCTGAAATGAGTTAAACGACCGAGCTAAGCCACATGGATCATCTACCGAGAAGCTCAACTCAGCTGAAGGGAGTGACTAATAGTTGGGCTAGGTAGCAGACTAAGGTTAGGGTGTGATGGCCTATAACCGAACAGATATATCGGGGAATGATGCGGACTGAGCGATTGGTTGTGACCGGTTCGCGGTCATGGCTGTATCGTGATCATGATCGGATGTGCAGTCGGTCCGAGATAATGGTTACTATCGTCTTAAGGATGGATCGCGGATCAAGGCCTATAGTAACACATGCAATCGGGTCATGGGCGTTAACTATGCCTTGATTTGTGATCCATTCTTGACCGATTGCCCACATTCTGGTTCCAGGACTCTATCCACCGATCCTAGCCGACAAGAATCGCTGGATACACTTATTATTAATAACTGATGATTTGAGATCTGAAAGCATACTAGAACAAGGGGTTAAAACACTAAAAATAATTATTTGAAGGGGTTTTACATTAGATTTTTTAGTTGAGGTTTTTTTATAATCAAAATCATCTTTAGTTGAAGGGTATTTTCATTAAAAACATTTGTATTAAATAAACAAATTTGTCTTTAAAAAAAAAATACTTGCTTTTTTCATTTTTCAGAACCCACTGTTTTGATTTAACGATATTTTAAACGAATGGTTTAAAAATTAACGGACAATTAGTTGAGGGTTTTTATATTAAATATTTAGTTGGGGGTTTCTATCCGAACCATCTTTAGTTGAGGAGTTTTTCACTAAATTCCCTATATATAATTGTTGGAGGTGAATTTATCACTCCTCTTTACCCCGACTAAACAGTTAAATCATGCCATCGAAAATCAAACCCAAATAAGAAGAAGACGGCATATTCTCGGCGGATCCCAGCGAGATTAACGTCAACCTACATCAAAGGAAGAAAATATGATTAATGTAAAATTAACATATTTAATAATAAAAAAAGATAAAATGAATCTAAGAGAAAATAAATTTCAAGATCTTTCGGATTTAACTTTATCGTATCAGAGATAACTAGAAAATAAATTATAATTCTCTTGATATAAATATATTTTCCCTGCGCGGGAAAAGATATAATGAATTTTTGTACAACACCTCAATTCTAGAACATATAAATCATTCCTGATTTTCGAACTCTAAGTGATAAAACGACTATGTTTTCCGGTCTTTCTCTTATCCTAAAGTCGAATCATCCAAGTCCTTTTAAATCGGTTAATTTAATGAATTGATCATTGTGAAGTTCAGCTTCAACAATTGGCGCCGTCTGTGAGGAATTTGAGTACATTCGCACGACCAAAGAGCATATCGACAATGACGGAAACACCATTCTCATCACATGAGACATGAGGAACCACAAATGCAAGCAACACCATTAACACTAACAATCCAGGAGGTGGAACCCTCGGTTGGAACTGAACAAACACGTCAAAATTGATGACCGCCATCCTGAGCGAAGTGTAGGAATCGAAGCCGACCTTGATCCTACCATCAGATTCGAGCTCATCGGCTTCCTTAGACAAAACATCTCAACATTCATATGGTCAGTCAAAGACATGATCGAAATTGATCCAAACGTTGCATGTCAAGAGCTCAACGTAGACCGAACATACAAGCCTATCAAGCAAAAAAGAAGGAAGCTAGGAGCGGAAAGAACGCAGGCGGTAAATGACAAGGTGGAAAAATTGCTAGGAGTTGGGTCATTCTACCACTCACTTTACCATTCACTGTGTCACTCTTACTTATATTAATATCTTTGTATGAAGTTCCCCTTCAACAAGAAACAAACCAACACAACGTGAGGAAAACAGAACAACAGAGAACCAAACCACAAAGTACAAAGATGACAACTTAAAACTTGTTTTCCTATAAATTTTACAACCAGAAACTCATGGAGTGTCGTTGGCTTTATGCACAAACACTCACAGATCTCTTTGGAGTGGATTCTTTCAAAAAAGGGCAAGAGGATAGCGAATCTTACTTCTTTGTTACAGTCCGAATGAAGAAGAATGATTGTTAAAAACAGAATTTTACAAGAACACGGAATCTGATGGTCGGAAACACACAAAAGTTGGTTGTCAGTCGTATAAGATGCACTCTATTCGTTCTCAAGTCTAGCTTGGGAAAACTAGTGCTTTCCATCTCATTCACACTCCAACAAAGAAGAGGAAAAAAAAAGAAGGATTAAAACTAATTCGAATACAAAGACGAACAAGAATGAGATGATAGTTAACTGTATTAAACTAAACCGAAAGGGCAGATTTCATCTTAAAGCCATAACAAGATGATGGTTAAATACAAAAAAAAATGGCTTAAGAGAAGAAGAGTACTTTCATAAAGAAGAGCAGATAGAACAAGAGCTAATAAAAGATCTACATAAACTTTGCATTAGAGAAGTTCATCTCAGGATGCTGAGACATAAACTTCTTCATCATATCTTGCTTCTCTATTTCATCACTCGTTGGAAGTCCCATCTGCTTCTGCCTTTGATCAAACATCATCTTCTCAACCGTACTTCGAGTTTCCGGATCAAGATCACCCAGTTTGCTGGTCTCTGGTTCAACTTTCTGAGTGTCAATTTCAGGTTCACCTTTCACACAATATTTCCACCACTCCATATCGTCTTGCTTTGTCAAGAGCACTGATATGACCTTTTGATCCTCGATGTTCCAGAAGCAGTCGTCAGGCTTGACAGCATTGAAGAATTCTCCATCGATGATTAGATCTTGACCTTTGAGACCAACTTTCAGACGGTTCTTCTTGATTTCACAGGTAACAGACCGTGATTTAGTGCCGCTAGGCACTGGAATGTTGATTGTTACCTCCTGGAGATTCTGTGTCCATGAGTAGTTGTCAAAATCAAGCCCATTCCCTTTGTTAGGAACTGCACCAAAGAAACATGAAGTGTTATGGATCTATCAACTCAAGAATTGGTACTCTTAATGCGTTAAAGATCTAAACTTTCTTCAATACCCTAGTCCATATAAGAGCAGAAGCAAACAACATCCACAAAACTCATCCCATATTTCATCAATCAAGATCCAATTACCACTAGGGAAACATAACCTAAACCAAAATTTTCATCAGAGAACAAGTCACATGCCGGAAAAAGGACTTACCGATGGGACCAGATTTCTTCTCCTCTTCCTCCTTAGGCTTCTCCACCTCCATGGGCTCCGTTGGCTTCAAGCTCTCCATCATCGGCTTCTCCACCTCCATAGGCTCCATCGAGGGCACACTCTCCTCCTTCAGCTTCTTCTCAATGGGCTTCAAGCTCTCGTTCTCCGCCTTCTTCTTCATCTCGGCTTTCCTCAACCTCTCCTTCGCGGCTGTAACAGCAGTGGCGATCTCCTTCTCCGCCGTGCCTTTCAACAGAAAGTCGCTCTCTTTCCCAATAAAGTCAAGGACTTTCTCCACAAACACTAGGGGGTTTGAAGGATCAAAACTTGCCTTAAACGGCAACGAGGGTCTCTCCTCCTCCATCTCAGAGATAATCGCCATCGGTAATCGTTTAGATTTTAGGTTTTTTTTGCTGATGTAGTCTAGAGATCTAAACTCGGAATCAAATTTTCCTTGTGTAGATGAAGCGAAGCAAAAGATTGGGTATTTATAGGGGAAGCTATAAAGGCAAAAAGGAAGGTTCGAGAAGAACCATAGCTTATGAACCCTATCAAAATTTGTATTGGATCTTTTTCCTTAATTCCTGATTTCAATCTAATTTCATAACTTTCCTTTTTCAAGTATTTTCCTAATTTTTTTTCTTTTCTAAATTTAAATATTTTTGTTTATTTATTTATTATACTAATTTCAATAATAATTTTATTATATCTAATAGATATACGTAATAAAAAAATTATAATATATTTGTTATTTAGTATTAAGTTGTTACTAGATATATCTGGTATAGTTAAAAAATATATCATAAAATTTATTATTATTAATATTAAATTGAAAATATAAGATAAATTGCTTTTTAATAAATATAAAATTTAGATGAAAATTTTCAATATTAATATTAAAATATTGTGTTTGTGAGTGAATTATAGCTAGTTTTAATTTAGGGCAAATCGCAAAAATGGTACAAAAAACATGAGTTGTCACAAATATAACAACAAGGAAAAAAATCCACAAAATAGCATTTTTAAAAGATAAAGACTAAATTAATCCTAACCCTAAAACTTAAATACTAAACTCTAAATCCTAAATATTAAACCCTAAACCCTAAATATTAAACCCTAAACCCTAAATAATAATCATTAACCCCTAAATTATATAATGCTATATAAATCTTTGTAAATTAAATAGTGTTAAAAATGTCAATTCATTTTCTTGGTGCTATATTTATGACAAGATATATTTTTGGGCTATTTTATGACTTTTCTCGTTAATTTATTTTAAAAGCTTATTTAAAAAATCCTATTTTTATTTAGAATGTCATTATTAATAGAGATTTGCTGAAATCTTGTTGACAGAAAAAAGCAAGATTTGTTGAAATCCTGTTGACAGAAAAACAAGATTTGTTGTAATCTTAAATGATTAAAAAATCTTTAAAATTTTATATGACTTGAATAACATCATATATATAGCTTATTTTCTTTAAACGCTGTAAAAAAAAAAACTTGAAATTTTTAAGTGTTCGTAATACACGGCAGGAGAATTAGGGTGAAAGTATGAGGAAGCAAGGTGTTGTGATTGTGAGAGTGAGGACAGGATCAGTGAGTTACCTGAACCTTTGATCCTGCAGATATTGTCTTTACTCCCAACAAAACTTGTCATAGCCACAACTGTTCTGTCTAAGCAATGGCGTTCTGTTTGGAAAATGGTTCCGATTCTCCAGTTTGAATGTGAAGGAAACTTCCAGAGAATGTTTGCAAGTCTTTGCTTTCACATAAAGCTCCGGTCTTGGAGACTCTCCATCTGAGAGTATTGGATGAATGTGAGGATGTCTACATTGGAATATGGGCCGGAATTGCAGCTACACGCCGTGTGCGTGAGCTCGTAGATTTGAGCATCTGAACTCCGACACAAGTTTATCCAACAAATGAGAGTAAAACTTGTGACAACATCAAACACATTCATTCAAGATATGTTTTAGATACAGACAAAGAAGAACAGTGCAAGTGAAATCATCATACAACTTTCCTTTTCAAAGACAGAAAAAAAGAAGAAACAATGAGTGGTATATCATGATGATAGGTTTGGTATGCAGAGCCCAGAATCTGGACTGTGTTGCTCTTTCCAGATTTTACCGGTGACTCTAAGTTTAAGCTCTTTCCTGTCACCGCCTGAGAAGAAGAGAGCCATGTTTCTTTGGATGATGAGACCGTCGTTGCTGTCTCTTACCTTCCTGTGGCTATCTCTGATGCTTCTTGGGGTTCCTTCCCATGTTAGTTTCCTCCCACTGCCTCCCACTTCTAAGCTGTAGCTGTAGCTCCGTGCTTCTTCCTCGTCCCCCATGAATCTCAGGAATGCCATGTATACCGGACCCATCCCTAGCTGGAACGCTTCAAAATGGAGGCAGAAGTATTGCCCAAAGCAATGAAATACCTGAACCCAAACAATGAGCAAAAGATGAGACTGTCATGTCGAAAACATTGAAGTGAATCATGTAAGGATGCTCACGGTTAGCATCCAAGTGGCGTTCTCTACTTCACGCGGATTGGATTTGACGTAGCGGTGGTTAAAAGTGGAGCCAGCGTGCATGTCAACTTTGTGATCATCCCTGAGATGGGCTACAAGGAAAGGGATATCTCCTACGACACCACATTCCGAACCAGCATAAGGACAACTGTAAGGTCTGAAGTTACAGAGAGACTCGTGCTTTAGTTTGCTGTAATAAGGAAATATCTCAGGGCATCCCAAGTTGTAATACTTGCAAGGCAGCTCAAGTGACTCGGCTACTTTCTCAAGAGCTAAACATCTTATATCTCCAAGCTCTTGTCTACACGTGGGACACCGATTATGTACTCTCACTTTACAGGTAGAGCATAACGTGTGTCCATTATGACACTGCAACAACAAGAAGAAAAAGAGAGACACTAATCATTACCAAAACTATCAAGAACTTCCATTGACTCAATTGTAAGATACAAGCAACATCGAAACCTACAAACAACCACATTATATCATCTAGCTTAGTAAATGATCTGGATCAATTTATTCTGACGCTACACAACATATATCAACATCTAACATCACAGTAAAGCAAAAATATCCAGATAAGAACATTACTATATAATATCATGAGCTTCAAAATGGCGGTACACCAGCCGATCAAGAACCCAAACATCATAATGAATCAAAGAACCAAATTTCCACATAAAAAGAGAACATGGGAGGTTCACCTGATGGATAGGAGGATACATAGAATAGGTACAGACAGGGCACTCTAGAAGCTCATAGACGCTAGTGGCCGGAGCGGTTGCCGTTGGACCGACTATATTGGTAACAACGGCGGCAGCAGCGGCTCCGCCGTGACTCTTGGTGGAAGAAAAGTGGTAAGTTCCGTTATGATGGATCTCATCGTTCTGGATGCTTCTCGTCGACGATTCGCACTCCATACTATCCGTGTCCATTACCAAAATCAATTACAAAAATCGGAAAAACAAAAAGGCCCTAAATTCAAAAAAACTTAGGTAAAAAAACCCAATTCCTATTCTCTTGTTCTTCGTTTTTTTTCCTCTACAATCTATCTTCTCGGAAAAGAAAATTCCTTTCTTTCAAACCCGATTAACAGGAGAGAAAAAAACACAGTACTTTGCTTCTTTACCACTTTTGGGAATCTTTGATAATGGATTCGATTAGCCAAATCTGGAAAAACAAAACAAGAGAAAGAGAGAAAAGGGAAAGAGAATTAAAAGACAAAACTGGGAATTTCAGGGAAACCAAATCGGCCCTGACTCTGAACCCTCCCCTCCCTCCCTCCCTCTCTCTCTATCGTCACCGTTTCTGGGAAAAGCGTGTGCTTTTCTTCGTTGGCCTCTGTGATCTCTGAAATTGAGAGAGAAAAGAAGAGAGATCAAATATGAGCCGTCCAGATGCTGAGGCTCCCTTTAACTCGAATTTGAATCCGACGGTTATCTCTCCAACTCAACCAATTGGCTATAGCCATTACAACTAATTGGATTCAAACCCGATGCGAACGTAACTCATGTCCACTAATATTCTTAAAACGCCGTCGTCGGGTGGCACGTTCTTTTATCTTAAACCTGGTTATATTAATATATATCTACAGTATGAACAAGTGGTTCTATGGTCTAGCGGTTAGGACATTGGACTCTGAATCCAGTAACCCGAGTTCAATTCTCGGTAGAACCTTGTTTTCCATTTTTTTCACTTCTCTTTTTTTTTTTAAAAAAGGGCAAAAAGATTTGGACTCTGAATCCAGTAACCCGAGTTCAATTCTCGATAGAACCTTGTTTTCCATTTTTTTCACTTCTCTTTTTTTTTTTAAAAAAGGGCAAAAAGATTTGGCATAAGAAAAACAAAAACACAAAGTCTTAACGAGAGAGCTCACAAAGCAGATTGAAAGAGAAAAGTAGCATGACGTTGGATCTGTCTCAGTGACAAGATTCTGTTTCATTATGATGATGAGTATCGGAAGCTACCAGCCTTTCTCCCCATAAGTGCAACCATCATCTCTCCCGCCGGACTTTCAGATCCATCAGACCATCCATACTTCTCAAGCAACTGATCCACAAAGTTACCAACCACGTAAGAAATCCCCGACACTGATACAGCAATCGTTACGTAGTACAGAACACTCTTAAGGTGGCTGCCTCTCGGGTTCCTCACGTGAGCTTTAGCTATAGCGAGCAAGACGATACATATCAGAGATGCTCCGAAAACGGATGCCACTTTGTAGTCTCTGTTTTGTGTTTTGCTGAATGAGAAATAGTAGACGAGAGGAGGGAGTAGTCCGGTGATTATGAAGGATAAGATTGCGACTGATGCGTGAGGCGTGAAATTTTCTCTTCGTCCAAGGAGTCGCTTGTACCGACCTTGTTCTTGACCGTTAGTCTGGTTATCCTCTGTTGTTCTTCTTCTCGGTTCCTCCTCTCTGAGTTCTTGGAGCTGTAACACAAGTTTCTCTGTAAGTTTCTTGAGATTGTGGGTTACGCTGTTCATTCCCAAGTTCATGTATCAAGATTAGGAAAGATTTAAGTGATCACTCACATTATGAATAATGAGAATAAGCCCGCCAAACAAGTTTGCAAGTCCCAATATCAAAATGTTCACTGACCCCACAACGGTACATACGAGTGTTAGGATTTTGCAGTAACGAACTTTGTGTGTTGTGTTTCACAATGGGCTGCGAGGTACTTACATGTTGAAGCACCAGAACCAGCGGCAGATGAGATAACACTGAGGCTTGTGATTGCTTCTAGTAGACCTCCATATACAATGCTTTTCAAGATTTCCATTTTACGTCCTTCAACAACTGGTCTTGCAACAAGTGGACTCACTAACGGTGCCGATAGTTCTTCTTCCAGAGAACTCACTGGGAGTGGTGGAATATCAATTCCATGACTTGGTCCTCTTTCGCCTGTGTCCACCACACCTAAACAGAAGCGGAAAGTTAGCAAGGCATGAATGAGAATGACTACAAAGTACGTTAACAAGATTACCTGTTACTTTGGTTAGACCAAAATCTGGCTTTCTGGTGTCTGTTCCTTCAAACAGATGAGAGACACCCTCTGCACAAATTGTAGTTTCTACTCTTACACCATCGGGTCCACTAGTCACTGTGTTTGATACGTTCATTTCAAGAGATGGTTTAATCGGGGAGAGACGTCGTCCTTTGACTGGCGACTGGTTCCTGTCTGCTACACTAGCATCATCCTTCTCGATCTTTTGCTGTGTTGGCTCCTCCTCCGCCGAAGGAACCAGAAACTGTTGCCCATCTTCAACAGTCGCTCCATTGTTGAAACCTTTGCTTGGATCATGTGAGTTTGCATCTACCATCATATCAGAAAAGAATGGTTGAGTTTCTTTACAAGTCAAAGGAGAGATGCAAAAGCTAAAATAAGAGAAGATGGATTGGCTATCACGTTTTGTTTTCATTAAAATTGCTTCCCAAAAAATTTAAGTACAAGACATGAACATGTGTTCCACTTTCTAAGAGGGACTCAATTACAGGTCTCTGACCCATCTGCACGGACAATTGCTTAAGAACCAAGGCTAAAATTGTACAAGGATATTTCTTAATACTTTTCACCATTTTAAGAGGCATTCAAGGAATATATATACTGGATCTACTTATTACCAAATTTCCTGTATTTTACAAGCGATTTTACCTTCCTTTCTCCTTTATTTCAGGATCTATTGATGGAAAAATAACTATATTCGCTTCATAAATAGTACTGAATAAGAGAATGTCCCTACCTTAAATCGAAGTTACTGCACCATCCTGAACAAGAGGTGGGGCTTCTGATGGGATATTTGCAGTAGAACCTGTCGTACCCTCTCCCAAAAGGTCTGGGTTGTCACGTGGCGGATTAGCTTCCGGGACACTAGGCATTGCTCCACCTGACTATTAGAATATAGTCAAGATATTCTGATTTTGAATGTATTTTGAATTAGATTGTATAGCATATTTTGTGGAACTGTTATGTAACTACTTTGGCTTTAAAGCCACGTTGAATACAGAGAATCCCACAAGGGGAATTTGACAACTTTCATGGTATCTTGCTCTATCCTTATCCATTTTCTTCTTCGATTGCTTTCTTATATTTCCTTCTTCGATCTCTCTTACGCTTCCCTTCTCTTCCTCCTTTTTTATTCTACTATCCTGATCTTTCGATTTTTTATTCTTCTTTCTGAAAATCAATGGCGACTCAAGTTGATAACCTTGAAAGGGCTTTTGGTGTTACCAACATCAAAAACTACATTCCTATCAAGCTTAATCTTGATGACCACAACTACGATGCGTGACGTGAACTATTTCAAACGCATTGCCTTACCTTCGACCTAGCGGGACACCTTGACGGCATTGTCCTCCCTGCAAACGCGAACGATGGAGCTTGGCAAAAACGAGATGGGCTAATCAAATTGTGGATTTATGGAACTTTGGTTGAACCACTCTTCAAGTCAACGTTCAAGGCAGGAGGTACGTCACGCGACATCTGGCTCCGAATTGAGAACCAGTTTCGGAATAACAAAGAAGCTAGAGCAATAAGAGTCGACAATGAGCTTCGGACGAGTGAGATCGGGGATCAGTCAATCCAAGACTACTGTCAGAAGATCAAATCCCTAGCGAATCTGCTTAACAATCTCGACGCCCCTGTCTCTGAAAGAAACCTGGTCATGTACCTTTCGACACTGCCAAAAACATGTTGGAGATGGAGGAACCAAGACTGAAACGGACGAACAAGGTCAGTGCGACACACTCAGATACCCCCTCGTCGACCTCTGCTCTCACGGTCTCTGCACCAACTGCTGCGACGACGGACATGAAACCACAACAATCGCAAAGGTTCAATAATTATCGAGGCCGCAGGAACAATCGGGGTCGTGGTAACCGTAACAACTATGGCTATCGTAACCAGTATCAGCCTTGGATGAACCAAGGTTGGTCTATACTTGTTCTTTATATACACGTAGTTTTATATTCTTTCATAATCTTTTGTTCTAAGGATTTCAAGGAGAAGAAATCATCCTTTATTTCCAATCTGCGGTTTGATTGTTCTATACTCTTGTTCTTTATATCAATACAACTATGAATCTCTAGTACTCTCTCTACTTTGTCACTTTGATTATGTCTGAGTAATTTACTTGTGAGTTTTCCAATAATAGTTTGATATTGTTCTTCAATAAACCTAGACCATAACAATTTATAATGTATACATGAAGTATATAGAACAACAACAAAACAAACATATAAATGACTAATGACTCCATAAATTGATGTATCTATAACACAACGAATAAAATTGTAATACATACATAAGCCTAGAAAGTATCAAGTGGGAAAAAAAGAATCCAAAATTGCGTAGAACTAGGCGTCTTGGTGATGCGGTCCAGTGGTGCTGCTGGTACCATTGGCGCCATAAGAATATTTATTTGAAATAGGTGCAGTAACTGTGTTACCTCCTCGACTCTTACGGCGAAGAACGATAAACCAAGTAAGTGGCTCAAGAATCACGACGCATGCACCAAGAAAAATGAGGATTCCAATATAAGCCCATCGCCATTTATCTTCTGGGTCCAAAATATCAAATCCCTTAAAGATGTTAACAATGGATAAAATAATAGTTGTGTACCCAACGGTGTGATGGTACACATTCCAGTAGAATCTATACTTGTGTTCTGGCTTTGGCCTTAGAAGCAGAGCAAATACTTGAAGTGTAGCAAATGTAAAAAGCGCGATCCCAAGGTTACGATGGGTTGAGTAAGATGTGCCTGGTGAATCATTGCCAAGCTTGATTCCAGTGGCCCAACCGGCTACACCGATGACATAACCAGAGACTTGGAATGCGATGTGAAGGTAGAACCAGGTTGGATCAGTGAAAACTTTCATGTACCGAGCCATCATCGCTCCCATTGGCATTAGCACTCCCCAGCTAACCGCATTTAGTATTCCGTGTGTCTATTTTTATCAATTGATTAGCTTTTAATTAGTGATAAATTTCACTTTCATAATAATAAACTAGATAACCGAAAATTACCAAGTTCTAGCAAATACAACTGTTCCATATGTCAGTCTATATTGGACGGGAAAGAGAGTTAAATAACTGCATTTTCATGAATGGCACAAATAAGACTTCACATGTCGTTTTTGAATATGGAAAGTGGAGACAGATTTTTGAAAGTGAAACCCGTGACGAGAAGTCCTCTTTCTTTTTCAAAGAAAACCTAACAAATGCGTCGTTGATATTTGACTTATTTAGGAGAAATAAATTAATAATTTAACTTAGTGCATGGCTTAAATAAAATACGCCATCATTTCATTGTCTTCAGTGATTTGTATGTCGACGAACACGTCAACTTTGTCTTTTTTTTTTTTGTCAACTGGTGGGATTATATTTATAAAACGAGAGTTAATACATGATCCTACTCAGAGGAAACTAAAGCCCAAAAAACAGGCAACCAAAGCCCAAAAAAGGCAACCAAAGCCCACAGAACAGGCAACATAAGCCCATAAAGGGTTACTAAAACCTACAGCTAAAGGAAATATAAATCAATAAATCTAAAATTTAACAATAGCAACTCAAACTTGGAGATTGTGTCAACCGCAAAAGAAGAAAGAGCGAGATAAGTCGACGTAGCCCACGGCTCACCAAACGACAACATCAACAACCTGGAGACTCACAGCGAGACACTCTCGCACCAACCCAGAACCCAAACGAGACTTCATAATCCGACAAGAAAGAACCTAAGAAAGTTCTCCTAAACCTCTCTCGGATGCGGTAAAGACGCACTCATAAACGTCTAACTTAAACCTAGATAGAAGCCCTATACGACCCAAACCTCCAACGATGTCTAAACAATCCAATAAACCGATCTAGAAATTAAAACCCGATTGAAAAGCACTCTAATCGGAACCAAGTTAACCACAACGATCCAAGATGAGAAGCTAGAACCAAGATTAGACCACCAATTACCCTAATAGCAGAGGAAATCAAATAACACTACACCGATTAAGCCAAATACTAAGACTAAAGTCACACTTTCATAAACAAACAAACCGTAAAGTAAACCAAAGTCTCTCTAATCCGTCAAAATCAAACCCTTACCCAACTACAGAAACGACTATGAGAGCATGATAACACCTAAGCCAGATAACACCAACGCACAAGCGTCAAGCGAAATGGATCTGAGGTCGTGGCCAAACCCCAACACCAAACCACTTGTCATCCTGCAAACACCATCGTCATACTCACTCCATGCCAGAAAGCTACGCCAAGACCCTCGCCGGAAAACACCAACGGAGGAGACGCAGCCACCCCCTAAACCGGGAAACCACCACAGTCCAAGCACACACCTCACGGACCACCGTAAGCACCACCAGAAAGACAAAGCCGCTTGAACCCGACGACGACACCGGAACCGGACCACCACTGAGACACCGGGAACACCGCAACCAAAAACCGTCGTAAAGGAGGAGAGGCGGAGAGGAGCTCTGAGCCGAGATCGAATTTGAACGGAGAGAGACGCCACAAGACAGAGAAACTACACCAAGGGACTCCCGGCGGCGGCGAGAGGCGCCGACCGCCGGAGAAACGAAAGAGATGAAGAAGTTGACGGCCCCTCGATTTTCGTGTCAGAGAGAGTTTTTCAAACTAGGGCGAACTGCTGGTCACGTCAACTTTGTCTTATTACGGCAATTCTCATTTGGACAAAAGAAATATTTTATTAAAATATGTCTCCTCCACAAAATGTCTCAAAAATATCATCGCTAATAACACTTATTTTATCGTATTAGATACTATTATTATTTTAGACAAGATATTCTCAGAAATATTATATTATCAACAAAAATTTACCATCAGAAAATTAAAAGATATCACAAAATATCATCGTTAATAACCAAGCAACCCTAGTTCAATCCTCTTTGGGAGGAATGCTTTACGCCTAAATGGTATTAGCAAAGGCTGGTTCCGGGCCTAGGGTGAGATTAAAGCCGAAGACCCAAACCTATCCTGGTTATAAAAAAAAAAAAAAAGATTAAAGTGAGATCTTTTTTTTTTCCCTATTAAATATCTCCGAAAGGAAATGTTTTGTCAAAATCATTTAAACTTAGATAAAAAAATTATAAATGGTTTAATATAGGACGTCCTTTATATATACACATAAGTTCTATGGTTATTTTGTAACTTTTTCCCAAAATGGTAAATACATTTGGAACTAAAACTTAATTCTTTTTTAACATACTAAACCTAAAAAAAATGATTCGTATGGGATCCTTTTATTATATTTTGATCAACTTAGGTGTTCCAAACTATCTTATGTTCTTTTCGGTATACTTATATAAACTAATCTAATGTTATTTTGGTTCGCTGTTAATAATCCATGCAATATCAATCAAACGAGAAACAAATTTGGACTTGCATTTCTCTTCCTCAGTCTGTCACTAGAACCTCCGCCGCTAACCGATGACTGACCTGTCCGAAAATCGATACGACCGATCGATCTCATATTGTCTCCTGTCCTTTGATGACTCTGAGGGACACCAAAAGCGACAGGACCTATCTGCCAAACCTGATTGGTCATAGTCAAACTGGCCGGCAACTCAAGAGTCGCAAAGATTGTAGCCTCTCCGTTCACCAGAGTGGCTGAAACGAGGCTCACCCGGAAACTGAGGTTTCCGGGTGCTAGCTGAGTGTTGTACCCATTGACCGGGGATGTATAGACTTGGAATTGTCCACTAGAATTGGTGTAAGCGACAAGAGCTTGTGTCCCCGACATCTGAGGTCCACTCGGGTTAAGTCCCCAAGCAATCCATGAAGAAGAAGAAGTTCCCGGGTGGCGATAGGCGATTGAAACGGTGCTGTTTCCGTCGTTGTAATTCCAATGAAGGAACGAGCCAAGGGCCGTGAGCGGAGAGCAAGAGGTGAAAGCGATGTTATTGGCGAACCGGTGAGTATCACAACCTGATTGGGCGTTCACGGTTAAGACAAGGAGTATTGTCCAAACTGCAAAAAGAGATATCTTTCCAGACTTTGACCTGTCCATTTTTTCTATGTTATGTTTTGAAGGTTGGATGAGATTTTACATTTATAGAAATGTTAACGCGGATGCCTTTTTTTCTTTTTCAAAGTCTACGCAAGTCGTTGGAAGCTGTTTTTGTTGACTAGAAAATATTTTGGCTTTTGTTTACTTTTCTTGACGTAAGAAAAAGCTCAGACTTTGTCACAATTGCAAATTCTTTAGCTTTTAAATCGCTGAGGAGTTAAAAGACAAAAGAAAAACTGACGTCTCTCTCTTTTTAACTTTCTCTCGACCAAAACTTCTCATCGTAAGCTCTATGATTTTCACGGCGAGAAGACTGTTAGTATCTTAAATCAGAGTTAAGTAAATAATTAAACACATGTTGTAATCTGTAGGAAATTAGTTAATAACACATACAATATACTTACTAGTTACTAAGAAAATCCCATCTTGATTCTTGAAGTAAATGCTCAACGTAAACGTTCATAAATAATGTAATTATGTAACGCGTTAACTGACATATATTACCATTATCACCAGTATTAAATTTAGATAAAAGTGGATCCACAAACCGAGTGAACGAGCGTGAAATTCACAGACGGTGGCGGTAGGTACATTACAACTACTTTAGATGTGAAAAACTTTGCAAAATAATTTTGATTTCCACGTTTATACTGTGTTGACCTAAAAAGATAAATGCTTGTTTATGTTTTTGAAAATTTAAATGCTCGTCTTCTAATATGTTTTACTGTTAGAATGAAAGAATTAAACTTTTTTCATGTGATAATATTCTGATATTTCATCAATTTTCTCTAATTACGAATTAAAGAATCTTCTACTTCCGGTTGAATGTGGGAGCTTTGACCACTAGAGAGATAAAGTTCCTAGAGAGAGAAAGTTCTTACAAAATGTAGATCTAGTTTTCGGAAATTTTGCCGGCGGTTCGACGGCTACGTCGGAGCGGTTTATAGATGCATATTTTAAGAGTTTATAGCATTATATTTTATTCATATTTTAGTATTTTATCATTGTTAATACTAACTTCTTTAGGATTTCTTGCATTTAGATGTTTTGGAAATTTAGAGTTTTAGTGTGCATTTCTTTGTATGGTCTTGAATGTTTTAGGTGTTTTTTGGAATCTTTGGAGGAGACTTATGCTGAGGAAAAGGGTTGGTCTGAAAAAGAGACAAAGAGTCGATGAAAAATGGGATGATTTGTGTCGTAAGTGTGGTTGTCAACATTGATATGCTGACCAAAACAAAGAGTCAAAGATGGTGGGCTGACCAAAACAAAACATGCTAGAGGAAGCATGCATGAAACGTCACCTAAGCTTCACGCGTGAGAGATTAAGCACAGGCCCATCATGACGTGAACAAGATTCTTTGACTCGGGCCTGTCTCACCGATGGAATACACCCGATGAAATCTTAACAAAATTCTTTTTATTGAACATGTTCTTTTTTTGTCTCATACCTTTTTTTTTTTTGTCTCATACTGTCTACTTTATTTCTCCATAAAGATAAATTCTTTCACTTAAAAAAAAACATTAGATTTTGATCCGCGCTACAGAAACACGGATTTATGTTTTTTTTATATATTTTAAAATTTAAAAGAAACTGATATTTTTTTTGTTTTCATATTGTTAATGTGTGGTAACTAATTATTATGTATTTTTTTTACAGACTTGAATGTATATGTTGTTTAAATTTAGGACTCTGAAACTAATTTGAAAAAAATTCAGATTTAGTGAATAAATTAGCAATTCAGTTAATATATTGTGTAAAATATATTAGGAAAGTAATATTCTAAACGTGATTATAGGAAAATTTACACATTAAATTTAGGGATTAGATAAAGGGATTTAGGAGGATGTTAAGAAAATGAATTTGAAAGATTTTCAATTTCAAATATATGAAAAATTTAACTTAGGAAATTATAAATAACTATTAAAAACTAAAAATAAGTATGATAAGAAATAATTATTTCAGTTAATATCTTGTGTAAAATATATTAGGAAATCAATATTCTAAGAGTAATTATAGGAAAATTTAAACATTAAATTTAGGGATTAGATTAAGGGATTTAGGAGGATGTTAAGAAAATGAATTTGAAAGATTTTCAATTTCGAATATATGAAAAAATTAACTTAGGAAACTATAAATAACTATTATAAACTAAAAATAAGTATGATAAGAAATAAATATTAAAATTTAACTTAGGAAATTATAATAAACTATTAAAAACTAAAGAAATAAAAATTAAAAAATAAAAAACTTTTTTTAAAATTTTACAATGTACTAAAAAGACTCTTTTAATAGATAAGAGATATGGAAAATAGATATTTAATAAGGATATAATTTATAAATCTTAATTGTAAACGTAAACGTTTTTGGAAAATGAATAAGTGTGATTTATGGATTAAATTTAAAAGTTAGACATCTATTAGTTATGACCTACAAAATTTTTCTAAATAAATTTAATTTAAATTTTAAATATAAAAAATAAACAATTGCAAAACTCAAAAAAAAAAATTAAACTACTAAACACGTAAAAAAGTCATTAATTACATATGACCAAATATATGATTCATAGTAATAAATTCGAGCTTTTACTATTAATTATTTAGAAAAAAAGAAAAGTAACCAACGTAGGTAACAAATACTAAAAAAACCAGAAAGAATTAGCACATCACCCGCTAACTAAACATAAGAAATAAACCATCGATATGGTCACTATGAAAATATGATCTATCACCCGCTAACTAAAACCGTCGAATTCAATGAACGCAACCACACACAAAATTAGCCATCGATATGGTCATTAACGGAACGCAAATGAAAACATATGAGAAAACAAAAGGCAAAAAAAAACGATGAAGCCCTAGCTATGTTCTTTATTCGGATGAATAATAAATAAAAATAAACAATATAAAACATACAACATCTAATGAGTAAACGAAATATATCTAAATGGATATGATGTAGAAAAACAAAAAGAAAACATCAAAAACATATGAAAAGCAAAAGAGAAGAAAAAAACGAAGATGCCTTCACATACACAGCTAATTCATCAAGGAATTTCACTGCTATGACAAAATGTAGAACAAATGAAAAATCCGAAAAATAGATCTAAGAAGAGGAGAGGATGATGATTTTTCTGATGTTGACAAATGAATGTTTAGGTGTGTATAAATAGGAGAAAAATGTTAGTTAGGGTTTCCATTCAAAAGAATTGGTGGTATTATTTTTATTTATGAGGAGGGATGAATATATTTAAGATTTATAAATATTTAAGAAGTATGATTTAATAAAATTAAATGTGATTTGAAATTGCCTTAACTATCGGGATTGAGAGATTTAAAGAATTTTTATTGATGATATTTTGAATTCTAATTTTCAAAATGAGAAATGTAATGCCAGATTTTAAAATTAAATTTAATTAGGGATTATTAAAATTAAAAAAATTCCATAAAAAATAAAAAAACTTAAACTGAAAAATCAAATAAAATAGTAGTAGTTTGATCTTAATATTTAATTTCTTAATTTTTAGGGTTGATTTAAGTATGATATAAAGAATCCGTTATATTGACATTAGTCGTAGTTTGGATTGTTTAAATTTGGTAATTTTTTTGTGAAACTTGAAATTAATCTTTTAATATAAAAAATTCCAATATTGGATTGATTTCTTAAATAATAGGTTTACATTATTTCGAAATTGATAGAATATATAAGGGAATAAGATTCTCATATTTCAATATTGGATGATCATAATATTTGATTTCCTAAAAAATAGGTTTTGTATTAATTTGAATTGTCAAAATCAAATCTGAGTATATTCAAAATTGTATGGTTTTCATAATTGAGTATTTATAAAATATTATGGATTAGTATTCAGTATTGTTTAGATATTTTATAATGATTAATATATATATTTCACCCCGTTTTATAATGGTTAATATATCTCAATTCGTTTTATAATAGTTAATACATTTCAAACCGTTTTAACCATATAACATAAAAATGCAAGATTTTTTATAATGGTTAATATATATATATATATTTCAACTCATTTTATTAATGATTAATATATTTTTCAACCTGTTTTAGAATAGACAATTTTTAATAACGATATTTTTAATGATGATATTTTTAATGACGATATTTTTAATGTCGATATTTTTCAACCCGTGTTTGTAGTGCTTTAAATATTTTACAATTTTTATGAAATAACCCGTCAAAAATGTAATAGTAAAAACATTAATTTGTAATATGACAAATCATACATTCACCATCATAAAATATTGATTTATTTTAATACTTTATAAAATAAAAATATATCAATCTAATTAGTAGTTTACTTTTTAATTATCTTTAATTTATTATTCTAATTTTCAGAAATTTAATTTGTTACAATTTTTAGCACAATTTTTGATATTTTATAAATTTTAAGATTTGTTTCTTGTCTTGAATCTAAATTTTAAGAAAATATTTTACACAATTTCTAAACAAACCAACTACTTGTATTTTCTTTTTTGTTGGTGTGTATATACTTTGAGTATTTATGTGTATATAATTTCTTTGATCAAATATCTATAATAGTTTTACATGTTTAGATGAATTGAATTAAATATCCATAAACAAAATCCTAGATTTATTTAAATATTAATGACCTTAAATATTTCATAAAATTTAGTAGTTCGAAGCATATTCAAACATGGATATATGCATGTTAAGGAAAGTTATTAAACATATAGGATTATAACTTAATTAATTCAACGTACATGGTTAAAAAATATTTAATTTTAAAAAGATCTGCGTGGTTATCCGCCTATTAACCGGGTTACATCCATTTAAAATAGATTTTATTAATTTGTGAGACTAAAATATCTTTAATGAATCGACATATTTATGAGTAATTTCCAATGACATATCCTATAAATAATATGGTACGCAAAATGTTAGTTTAAAAAAACTTTCTGTTTTAAATTTTTTTTTTCCGACAAATCTTATATATTGATATTATAAAGAGTTTACAAGGTACAAACACCATCTCGATACAACCGTTGAACCAAATATAGGAAATTGAAACAATTTCAATGAAGGAGTGGAGAGTAACCATGTTTTCCATACGGAAGTCTTATAGGCTAACAGAAGAAATCTGTTTTGTCCTTCCTTCACATACTCTTCATTGGCTATCACCTTATCGATGAAATTCCAATATGCACTCAGCATTACTTTGACAAATAAAAGACTTAAAATGTTGTTGGTGATGTATATAAACCTTGTCTTCTCTTCGAAATCAAAATATTTGACGATTTTGGCGAGGTCTCCTTGATGTGTGAGACCATGATTTATCCTACTTGACACTGCTCCCATAGTTGATATTCCCGGATCCCACATCAATCGGATTGAAGCTTTTGTACTAGTGGGAGTGAAAACAAAACCACCGGATAAACATTGAAACTTCCGAGAATAGCATCTCCCATATAATGACAAACACTTTACGGGAAGAGATGAAACAGTTACAAAGTAGAACCGACAGAAACCATACGGGCCATAGAGGTGGACCAATACGGAACAAGTTACAATTATCAAATCGATAAACCATGGAAGCATCATCTTGAAGATTATATCTTGCAGGACTGCTTTTGATTGGAAAAGTATTTGAATTATACGTACCGTTTGGACCCATATACAAAATGACGGATGCAAAATTCCATAAACAGTCACCAATGCCAATTCAATCACAACATCACAACCGGAGATTGACGTCGGATGATGGCGAAGACAGTGACTTAAGATGTTGAGGAAACCTTCAATCAATCCGCCAAAAGACATTTGATTGTATCAGAACCTACAATAATCTAATGTACAAACACAGGAAACAAAACGAAGAGTACAGCCGGTGCCGGAGCCGACACCGGCCAAGACAAATCTGGGAAAAAGGGTTTCTGCTACTGTCGCTTTTCTGTTTTAAATTTTAATAGTATAGATTCGCACTGAAAAAGGTTAAGCAAAAGGTACACAGGAAGTAGAAAACAAACAAGTACAAAGCCTCAAGCTTGTGGAATTTCTGGAGATTGATCATAAAACCCACTTTTCTCAAGCCAATGACTTACAAAATATCCCACAAACTGAGAGAATCCCGACGCCGTCGTCGCCATTGACGTGTACCGAAACAGAGTCTTGAGATACTCTCGTCTCTTCGAGGCGTAAGCTTTCGCAATCGAGAGCAAGACGATGCAGAGTAGAGACACTGCGTAAACAGCTAAAGTCTTGTACTCTTGTTTCTTTTCGATTCTTCTTCGGAACGAGAAGCCGTATACAAGAGGTGGGATCAAACCACAGACGATAAAAGACGAGATTGCGATCAATCTGTGAAGCCTCGATTTCTCTCTTCTTCCGAGGGTTTCCTCGTACCGATCTTCTTCTTCGCTAGCTTCCGAGTTTTTCTGATCATCGGTGTTGGTTTGTCTTCTGGGTTTCTCGTTTATTAGTTCTTGGAGCTGCAAAAATGGCGCCTTTTTCAATCCTCTGAAATTTATTACAGATGTTCCATTACAGACAAGATATATATCACTTACGCTGTGAACGATCAGAAGAAGACCGCTCGACAAATTGGCAACTCCCAAGGCTAAAACATTCACTGCAATACAATCAAAGACATCAAAATATGTTTTTAAGGCATTTGTAGTGTTCGACGAAATGCCTCATAGAGATGGGAGGATCAGTATCACTTACAAGTTGAAGCACCAGACGCGGCTGCAGATGTTACGGTGCAAAGGCTTGTGATGGATTGTGTCAGACCTCCATACACAATACTTTTCAGGATTTCAAGTTTATTACCGCTTATGTGTAGTTCAACGCTGTTTAGGATCTCTGGTTGAGTATCTGGTTTCAACTCAGGTTCTGCTTGAGTTTTTGCTGGTGTTTCACTCTCTTCATTTTCATGAGTTTCCTGATTGGCAATTTGCGTAGATGGTTGCTCCTGTGGTGAAGGATCTAGCGGGATTGGGTGAACTTTTTGGTTGTCTAGCATAATCAAGAATCTTTGTTAAGAACCAAGCTTTATTAGGATTCATCTCAGAATCAGGATTCAAAACATACCTGTTTTCTTGTCAGAATCTTGATCAGGATCTGCAGCGTGATCATCGTGATACTGAGTTTGTTGACTCTGTTCTTCACTAGTGGTATCAGTAGACTTGGATTCAACCTCTTTGTCGCCTGGCATAGTTCAGAAAATCGTCAAACATTGAACTGATAGATCCAAAAGATGAGGAGAAAAAGCCACTACCTTTCACTTTGTGATATATGGGGATGTAACGGGACCTCATTGCCATAATGACGAGAAGCAACATCGCAAACATAGGAAGTAACAAAAGTAAAGAAGCGGAAGGCAGCGGCAATGAAGAGATAGAAGGCAGTTCCAGTTGCGGTGGAATGAACGGTGGTGACTGCTGTGGTGAGGTGTAAAGGACAGACAGAGCAATAATGATACAGAGGAACAACCAAGCAAAAACATCGAGGTACCACTTGCGAAAACCCGGTCTGTCTTTCTCAATTTTGACATCGATGATCGGCTCCTCACCATCGATTCCGAGATCGACGTCAGCTCCTGGTGGCTTTGTATCAACCCCTTCCTTGCCTGAATATTCCAAGAAATCAACGTCAATCACAACTGCCCATACAACGATACCGCAAGAAGGCAGTAAAAGAAAGGGTACCTTTATCTTTGTTGTGGCCATAAACAGAAGGAAACAGCTGCTGAAGATAATCAGGGAACCATGGTGGAACCTTTGTCTTCTTGTCTCCGGAACTTGAAACATTCTTTGTGTCAATAGCTTCATTCTCAGTGTCAAGTTTTTTTGCGGGTTGGAGATTTGATTTCTTCACGAGCTTGACTGTTTTGGTGATATCTTCACCACAGCAGGGGCAGTAAAAGTAATACTCATGCTGGTTCTTGATCACAATCTCCACATCATCGTCCAATGAATCAGGTTCTGTCTGTGAATCTTTTGCTCTTACTAAATCTTCTTTTTCAGAGGATAGGTTCTTGTCTACGGATCTTGACCCAGTCTCTGTGTCAGTAGCTTCATGTGACTCGGATCCTATGGGTACCAAATTGGAGTCTAGCATTCGAAAAGAAGGTGAATAAAAGTACAATCCTTAATATATTCTTCGTTTACTTTTTGTTTTGTTAGTATCAAGCTGAAAAAGATCAAATATTAATGAACTGTGCAAGTTATGAAACAGAAGTACAAATAATCTTGAAACCTTGTTCGTGGCTGAAGTCAACGCCATCAGCTTCCACGCTGCCGTGTGGTGAGTCCGGGGGCAGTTTGGTAACTTCAAAGGTATAGACACCACCATGGCCGTTGGCACCGTCGCCGGCAGAGCTTGGAGTGGGAGTCGGATTCGTGGTGGGTTCCATTGGAGAAAAACAAAGATGAGATTCAGAACCATATCATCACAACTTTATGGTTAGTTTCTTTATATGAATATCTTACTTCCACGAGTTCCACGTTCTTTTTATTTATGTCTAACCAACATTGACTAACCATTTTTTTTTTTTGCCAACATGTTTTTTAATATATGAAAAAAAGAAACTGCTTATTACAGAGAAACAAAACAAGTTCGTGTACAAGTCATACTTTTCAAACAGATCTGGAAATCACCCTTTTGGGTAATCAGAGGCAAGCTTATGAACGTCATACTTTCCAAACAGATATCTGGCGTGTTGACTTGCAACAAAAGAAAGCGCAGACGCCCCAACTGCTATTCCAGTGTATACAGCCACGGTCTTGAGTTTATCCATGCCGAAGGCGTAAGCCTTGGCAAAGGAGAGAGAGATGACGCAGACCAGAGATACGGCGACAACAACCGCAACTTCCTCGTAGTGTCCCTTGTCTGTTATTTTGTGAGAGAAGCCGTAGAAGAGAGGAGGAATCACAGCAAATAAGAGGAAGGAAATCAAAACAAGGGCGCAATGGAGAGGGACCCTGTTTCTGTTTCCCAGCAGTTCCTCGTAGGGATCCGTAACATCCGTTGCTTTCATATCGTTCTTATTATCAATGTTCGTATTTTGATAAAATGGTTCAGACATTATGAGTCCATATAGCTGCCAAAATATATCATCTTTTGTAAGTGCAGTGTTCAGACACATGACAAAACAGAGTAGGGTGTGCTCTGTTTACCATGGAAAAACAGAGCACGTACTCTGTTTTCTCAATAACCTGACTTTAAGTATGTAAATCTTTTCCATGAGAAGAAAGAGTGGAAACAACGACTCACGTTGTAAATGATGAGAAAAAGGCCACTGAATAAATTAGCTACCCCCAAGGCCAGAACATTGACTGCAAGCAAAGACCAGATTAATTTGAATTGAGATATATGAAAAACTCACAAGTTGTACAACAGTTCCGGTTGTATCATCACTATATGTGTACTTACAAGTTGAAGTTCCGGATGCAGCAGCAGATGATACAACACCGAAGCTTGTGATGGACTCGATTAGACCTCCATACACAATACTCTTTAAGATGTCTATAACCAATATTTCTTGCCCCAAGATCTCTGCAAGTTAAAAGATAAATGTCATCGTTATTTCCTAAAAATAAACAAGAGAGAATGTGTTTAAAGAGGAAAGAAACTGGCTTTTTGTAGAAGCTTTACCTTCACCATCTTCCGTTTTTATTCTTTGTTTCCAGGAGATGGAAAGCAAACACAGAGCCAGAATGGAAAGGAATAGCAACGAGATAACAAAAAGGGTCTGGTTACTTCGGATATATAAGACCCAGGACAAGGGGATCAAACCATCTTCTTTCTTTATTGGTGGAAGAGAAGGCGATATAGGTCTATCGTCTTGAACACCACTAGGAACATCTGGCTTCGAACGATCATGTGTAATATCTTCTAGATTATTTTGAGGGTCAGGGATTAAAACTCTTAAACTTGCATTGGTACTTGACGGAGACAGGGGCGGTGGCAATGATGGTGGTGAAGAAGGTGGGATATGACTATCATGTTCTACTACATTAGTGATATTTGGTGAAGAAGTATTTTGGCCGTGGATTATTACACTTCCATTGGTATTTGGTGGGAGAGGTGGTAGTGGTAGTGGCAGAGAAGGTGGAGAATTCTCGATGGATTTATCATCTTCTATATCATAAAGAACATCTGGGTGTAGATGACCATGATTCTCTATAGTATTTTCTGGAATTTTCTGCTTGCTATGGATTATTAAACTTCGGTTGATATTTGTTGGGAGAGGTGGTAGTGATAGTGGCGGAGAAGGTAGAGAATTCTCGATAGATTTATCATCTTCTACATCATGAATAACATCTGGGTGTAGATGACCATGATTCTCTGTAGCATTTTCTGGAATTCTCTGCTCGTCATGGATTGTTGAACTTCCATTCGTATTTGGTGGGAGAGGTGGTAGTGGTAGTGGCGGAGAAGGTGGAGAATTCTCGATAGATATCTCATCTTCTACATCATGAAGAACATCTGAGTGTAGATGGCCATGATTATCTATAGCATTTTCTGGAATTTTCTGCTCGCCATGGATTATTGAACTTCCGTTGGTATTTGGTTGGAGAGATGGTAGTGGCGGAGAAGGTGAAGAATTCTCAATATATTTATCATCTTCTACATCATGAAGAACATCAGAGTGTAGATGACCATGATTCTCTGTAGCATTTTCTGGAATTTTTTGCTCGCCATGGACTGTTGAACTTTCATTGGTATTTGGTGGGAGAGGTGGTAGTGGTAGTGGCGGAGAAGGTGGAGAATACTCGATAGATTTATCATCTTCTACATCATGAAGAACATCTGTGTGTAGATGACCATGATTCTCTATAGCATTTTCTGAAATTGTTTGCTCGCCATGAATTGTTGAACTTCCGTCGGTATTTGGTGGGAGAGGAGGTAATGGTAGTGGCGGAGACGGTGGAGAATTCTCGATAGATTTATCATCTTCCACATCATGAATAACATTTGGGTGTAAATGATCATGATTCTCTGTAGCATTTTCTGGAAGTTTCTGCTCACCATGGATTGTTGAACATCCATGGGTATTTGGTGGGAGAGGTGGTAGTGGTAGTGGCGGAGAAGGTGGAGAATTATCGATAGATTTATCATCTTTTAAATCATGAAGAACATATGGGTGTAGATGACCATGATTCTCTGTAGCATTTTCTGGAAGTTTCTGCTCGCCATGGATTGTTGAACTTCCATTGGTATTTGGTGGGAGTAGTGGTAGTGGCGGAGAAGGTGGAGAACTCTCGATAGATTTATCTTCTACATTATGAAGAACATCTGGGTGTAGATGACCATGATTATCTGTAGCATTTTCTGGAATTTTCTGCTCGCCATGGATTATTGAACTTCCATTGGTATTTGTTGGGAGAGGTGGTAGTGGTAGTGGCGGAGAAGGTGGAGAATTCTCGATATATTTATCATCTTCTACTTCATGAAGAAGATCTGAGTGTAGATGACCATGATTATCTGTAGCATTTTCTAGAATTTTCTGCTCGCCATGGATTGTTGAACTTCCATTGGTATTTGGTGGGAGAGGTGGTAGTGGTAGTGGCGGAGAAGGTGGAGAATTCTCGATAGATTTATCATCTTCTACATCATGAAGAACATCTGTGTGTAGATGACCATGATTTTCTGTAGCATTTTCTGGAATTTTCTGCTCGCCATGGATTGTTGAACTTCCGTCGGTATTTGGTGGGAGAGGAGGTATTGGTAGTGGCGGAGACGGTGAAGAATTCTCGATAGATTTATCATCTTCCACATTATGAATAACATCTGGGTGTAGATAACCATGATTCTCTGTAGCATTTTCTTGAAGTTTCTGCTCGCCATGGATTGTTGAACTTCTACTGGTATTTGGTGGGAGAGGTGGTAGTGGTAGTGGCGGAGAAGGTGGAGAATTCTCGATAGATTTATCATCTTTTAAATCATGAAGAATATCTTGGTGTAAATGACCATGATTATATGCATTTTCTGGAATTTTCTGCTCGTCATGGATTTTTGAACTTTCATTCGTATTTGGTGGGAGAGGTGGTAGTGGTAGTGGCGGAGAAGGTGGAGAATTCTCGATAGATATATCATCTTCTACATCATGAAGAACATCTGGGTGTAGATGACCATGATTCTCTGTAGCATTTTCTGGAATTTTCTGCTCGCCATGGATTGTTGAACTTCCGTTGGTATTTGGTGGAAGAGGTGGTAGTGATAGTGGCGGAGATGGTGGATAATTCTCGATAGATTTATGATCTTCTACATCATGAATAACATCTGGGTGTAGATGACCATTATTCTCTGTAGCATTTTCTGGAATTTTTGGCTTGCCATGGATTGTTGAACTTCCATTAGTATTTGGTGGAAGAGGTGGTAGTGGTAGTGGCGGAGATGGTGGAGAATTCTCGATAAATTTATCATCTTCTACATCATGAATAACATCTGGGTGTAGATGACCATGATTCTCTGTAGCATTTTTTAGAAGTTTCTGCTCGCCATGGATTGTTGAACTTCCATTAGTATTTGGTGGGAGAGGTGGTAGTGGTAGTGGCGGAGAAGATGGAGAATTCTCGATAGATTTACCATCTTCTACAACATGAAGAACATTTGAGTTTAGATGACCATGATTCTCTTTAGCATTTTTTGAAATATTATGCTCGCCATGGATTGTTGAACTTCCGTTGGTATTTGGTGGGAGAGGTGGTAATGGTATTGGGGGAGAAGTTGGTGAATTTTCGATAGATTTTTCATGGATATCTGCAGCCTCTTCTTTCTTTTTAAATGGATCAGGAGTTAAGATCGTTGAATTTCCATCGATATGTGATGGGGGTAGTGGCAATGGCAATGGCAATGGCTGTGTTGGAGAAAGTAGTACCCACAGAACAGTTGCTGATAGCAATAGCAAAACTAGAACCAATAGGAGCAACAACCAGTCCAAGACATGTTTTCTGGGCATCTCGTCCACGACTCTTTGAGTGGGGTCTGAACCATCTGAATTTTGACCAATAGAACTGGTCAAGCATCAGTCAGTCAACCGTTTTAAATCTTTATCTATCTCGAGGCAATCGTATAAGCAATGCATACATACAAACATACCAGGTAAGCATTCTAAATAGAAAATTGTATACCTGGAGCATTGTTATGCAACCATGGGAAGTAGATGAAAGGGTACTTGAAGGAGAGAACGATAACGAACCGCAAGATGAATCTCTCTTTGTTGTATGGAAAAGTCGCTTCTCCCTTTTCAAAGACTTTAGCAGTTTCTGTGACCTTACGAATGCAGTTTGGACAGTAGAGATCATGAGTTTTTTGCATTTGTATCTCATTCAGAACCTCATTCAGATCAGGACTTGTCTTGTCTTCTACATTCCTCGAACTTCCGTTTTGATCTTCAGTTTCACATCCATCATTGTTGCTACTCATCATTCCTAAGCAAAGTATAACAAAATTGGACTTTAGTAAGTACTAATACAACTGTTGAATATATGACTCCAAAATGTTTTTAGATTCAAACCTGTTTCACTATTTGTCACTTGCAGCGGAGAAACATCGGTTCGGCCCGGTAATGTTGGTAAAGATTTGATCACCATTTCACCAAATCGAAACAATTGGTTGATTTTTTTTTTTTTTTTTTTTTTTTTTTTTTGCTTCAGAACAAGAGGATATGGATCCTTTGAAGAACTGTTACCCTAAATAATCATTGGTTTTTAAACCACACATTAGAATATTAAAGCAGATTGCGTAATGCTCGTAGCTAGCCTCGTGCTAGGAATCAAAGTAAGCAAGTACTCATGTGTCTTTCTTTGTTAGTTGTTGTTGACTTGTTCAACATTTAATTAGAAGTTTCTTTAAGGAAAAAAATCGAGTCTTTTTGTTTATTATCCCTAATGCTAATTGACAATATACCTTAATATTAATTGACCCTGATTATAATAGTTGACCTAGCTAGAATTCTAAGAAATTATCATATTGCAATTTTAAAAAATATATATAAAAAGTATAAAATCTTGCTTTTGTTTGTGATAATTAGTATTTACGAAATGAAACTAACCTAGGACATGTTAAGCATTCACTTACAACACTCTTCTAAAATAATGACCAGGTCTTTCTTTAATCAAATGACCACAGATCATGGTAACTGCATGTGCAATACAAGATGGGATCAAACACTACATGATCACATGATCAGGCCATCGGGTCTCTTATAATATCTTTCTTTCTTCTTCTTTTTTTGCCGAAGTTATATTTTGATGCTGCACCTCCGGCATTGACGGAAGGGCCGTTATCATTTTCCTGTTTTGTCAATTCTTTGCCTCTCGAAGCTTCCGAACGGTCTTTTAAAACAATGACGAAAAGAAGTCTTTATTTAATCTAATGACGGCAGATCATAGTAACTGCATAAATGGAGTCTTTGTTTACTTTACTTTATTTCTGGACGTAGAACCAGCCCTGAGGTTTGACACACTACAATATAACTGTTCCAAAGAAGAATTGAATCTACGTTGTTAAAAATATGTTCATCCATGAAATTTTACTACTAGACTAAAATTTTTTAAAAAAATTTGTGACTAGAATTTTTAAGAAAATAACAGGCCACAAACACATGCTTCATTGGTTTTTCCTAAGGGCTGGTTCTAGTTGGAAGAACTTGTTTCTTTGTTTATATTTCACTAAATATTTATGTAAGCTAGATTTATCTGTTTCCTTGATTTTTGAGCTCGTGTAGGGATGTTAATATAAGTTTTTTTAGTGAGTTTTTAATGGACATGTGTTAAAATAAATGCACATTTAAATTTATTTATCAAATATTTTTTTAGTAGATTTAAATGGTTTACCTTATTAAAACTAATTTACTAACAGAGTTTTGATGATAAATAAAGAAGATTCTTCTCCGGCCAACGTCGATTCCGACGTTGGCAGGAGAAGAATATCACGAGTTTGTGTTTCTTTATCAACCGCTTTATTATCGCCGGTTAATAATTTGAGAGTGCCCCTTTTAGTAAATTAGTCTGGTCATTGACGGCGGCTTTGGTCTGTTGATGCATTTAATCTTCAACAGTTTCATTATCCCCAACTTGTTGGTAGATTTTCTTAATCCAAAACCGCCATGGCCTTCATCTTCTATATATATACAATCGCTTATCCAGTTTTTTCTTTGGCCTTCTATCCTTTTCAATTCAACATGTCTTAATACACTCACGTGTATAAACTGCTGCCGAAGAAGATTGGTTACAAAAACCAGTTCCTTTTGGTTTCCAACAAAAGAAGAAGATGCCGGTGATACTGGGAACAAATTACCGTTTGTAGTGATAACACTTGGATGGACATCTACTCACAAAATCAGATCGGAGATCAATGCTTATAGGCAAGTCCGAGACAATTTATCAAGCGTTAGACGACGATATACGATGATAGCACATCAACACTCACCGATGGATGCAGTACATGTTTTCATAACAAAGACAAATGCTTCTACTTCATTGACGAAGAGGACATAAAATTCTCGTATAATGCTATGAACTTTGATACGGAATTGTTGGTATCATTGTTTCCACTTTTCAGGATTATGCTTTGGACACATCAAGGTTTTAGGATGCTGTTTTGGAAAAAGAAAATTCAGCCAAGAGATGCTGATTACAAAACACATCAAACAAATATCAAATATAAAGTTGGACAATAACGGATCATATGATCGGTTAGTGAGTAAGACTACTCTTCGGAAAACATCGTCAATCTCCCTTTTGTTGTATTTTTCTCAATATTTGGCGCATACACTTCTGTATGTAATAATTTGTGTTACAGTAATCCTGTATAATGTCTTTGTAATCACTCTTTGAAATCAATGAAATTTATTGTCGTAAAAAATAAAAAATAAAAAAATAAAGAAGATCCTAATAACCCATGTATGATTTGCTACATTTTCAAAAATAATATTTATATCAATTAATAAAATAATTTAATTAATTTATTTAATTAAAAATACAAATAATTGAAAAATAAGGCCAATTTCATTTTTGCCGGAAATCAGAGAATTATTTTTTAGCATAAAAACACAAAATCAAGTTTTAGCGGAAAAACATGAAATCACATTTTTGGCAGGAAAATGAGGAATCGCATTTTTGTAGGAAAATGTTAAATCTTGTTTTGGCGGAAAACACACAAAATCTCGTTTTTGGCGGAAATTTTTGAAATCTCGTTTTTTGGCAAGAAAATTGGAATTATATTTTTGGTGAAATATGTTTTCATAATATTCTTTAATTTATTTATTTATTAAGTGTAGTTAAGTGAACAAATAAAAAAATAGATTTTAGTTATTCGTATAAATATATCATTATTAAAATAAAATAAATTTATATCTATTTTTTTAATAACTATAGGATCCTAAAGGTTTTCTAGGCCCAAAAACTAATCCCACGAAACCCATAGAAATCCGGATTTTCTTGTCACTAAAGGCGTCTATGTGTGGTCAAATAGGGAAATATAGAGCATGTGGATCGAACCTTGAGTGTGATGCACCTAAGTCCTGTCTCTTTACCCATATACCAAAATCACTTGGTTATTTTATATAAATATAAAATAGGTTTAAATGAATAAGTGTAACATTAATGGTACTAAATAAGTAATTCTATTAGACCTTAGTTTTAAAGGGTTTGAGGTTTAAATGAAATCAGATTTAAATAGCATGAGTTATAGGGTGGATCTAAATGGGAAAGATTTACCCATATTAACATTCGCAAGCTTGTGTAATTTCCGGTTTGAATCAAAATATTGGAACCACGAATGATTTAATCTATATAAATTTTAGAACAGATTCTCTTATGCATGTGCTTCTAGCCTTCTACAAATTCCCCATTCAAAGAAAAAATGGAATTTGAACTAAATTTAAATAAGTCAACATAAATTACGGTTTGGTCTCTTATATGATTAGTTTCTTTTTGCAAGTACATAATGTTGAAATGCGCAACAACATGTATGTACTCAAAAGAAATATAGTTTGGGAGAAGAAAAAAAAAAAATATAGTTTAATCTTGCTTGAATTGGAACGGCCAATTCTTGCTTGTTTGTGTGGTATATTTCTTTTAAATCGTACATATTTCAAGATTTTAAATTGGAACATATGTGCTCATATTTCAAGATTTTACATGCCGTCCATAAATAATCAATATCATTTTTATTTATTTTATTTGATCTTTAGAAGTATGAACATAAATGAATTAAAAAAAAAATTGGTATATACCAAATGTAAACTATTTTCGTAAACAAATAATTTGATATGAAAAATTGTTATACTTTCCAAAAATAAAATAATTTAGTTTATACTATAAAAACTCTATAAATTAATAATATTGTTTGAATAAGAACAAAGAGATTGATTGAATTTAATAGAATATTTTATTAATTTACAAATAAATTAATTGAATTAATTTAAAATCAAATAAATTTATTAACTAATAGAATTATTAATTTATCAAATATTAACTTATAAGATTTTTATTTATATAATTTAATATGTTGATACCATTGAGATCATAATTATTGATTATGATGTGACATAATGATTTATCCTTAAAAGTTTCAAGTCATAGCAAGTAATCTTGTACGTGGAAGTACCGTGGTCTAGTGGTCAAGTGGTTTAAACTCTATATCGGCAGGTACTGAGTTCGAATCTCCGAAGACGCAAGTTTTACAAGATTAATGGAGGCAAGCTTATAAGGAAATTTTTAGAGCAGGTGGAACCGTTGATCGTGATCGTGGATTCTCGTAGAACGGAGGTAGTATTATCTGTAAAATTGTTCTTGTAATAGTTCTCATAATCTGTATCAGCGTTAAAAAAAAAGCAAGTAATCTTGTATTGAAGATAAGTATTTGGCAAATAAATAGAATAGGATGATATATTATTAGAAAATAAAAAGTGAATTGGAGTTCGGCCTAGTCTTAACGCTCCCAGGCACGTTCTACGAGGTAGTCGTCGCCGTCTTTTCGTTCTTCGCTTTCTACCCGACCGATGATCTCTGTCGTCGCCGGGGAGGGTACTCGCGTCGCCGTCTGTTTTCCGAGGTCCCAATCTTGTTTTAATCGGTCAAATCCCACGGTTTGCCAGCTCCTCCTTCTTCTGCCTCTGCTCTGTTCGTGTCTCCGCCGGTTCCTCTGCTCGTCGCCGTGTGTCGCCTCTGCCTGGCTTGTCGTGTGCACTTCCCGGAGGTTGTCGCCGCCGTTTCTTCAGTCGTCTCCGATGGTCATGTTCGGCTTGTTGGTGAGTCGCGTTTTTAGTTTCTGATCTATGATTTCCAGAGTCGGGTTTGTTGTCGTTAGGTTGAGGTTTGTCTCCGTCGATCTGTAGCTTGGTTAGCTGGTTTGGTTTAGTTTTAGGCTTGGTTTGGGGCTGTTCCGGTTTTTGGTGTGATTTTGAGATTTGGTCCCTTCGGTTTTAGATGATAAAGTCTTGTTACCTCTGCTTTTCAGGGTAGTGTTGGTTCAGAGTTTTGTTATGTCACCCGAAATGGTGTTTTGTCGTCTTGGTGTATGAGATTGTTGTGAGTGCTCTCTTATCTGAATTTATTTCCGGGGTTTGTGGATTCGAGGTAGTTTAGGTTGGTTTGGCTTTGGTTGACTCAAATCTTGTGTGATTTGGGTTTGTTTAAGCTTATATCTAGGTTTTCATGGGCGCATAGTGTTGCGTCGCAGCCGCATCCGAAAGAGTCTTAGTGGTCCTTGTAGGGGTTCTTTCTTGTCGGGTTATGGAGTCTTGTTTCTTTGAGTCTGAGAGATTGTCTTTCGGCATCTGTTTGTGTAGCTGATGTTATCGCTGGCCGTGGACAACAGCGGTAAATCTGGCTCAAGCATCTCCTCATAGGTCACAAAATACAAGTTTGGTATGATAGTGATTGACTTTGGACTTTATCGATTTTTTCTGTTATAGTTGTAGGTTTTGTTTTCGGAGAAGGTTTCGTTTTCTGCCGGCTTGTATTGTAAAAACGTATTTCACCTTGTTCAATTAATATAATTTCAGACGAAAAAAAAAAAGATGATATATTATTAAGACGTGTTTGATATCAAAGCTCCATCCAATTTCATTGCTGCTGCTCGGTGGATATCTCTGTTAAACAACATACTAATTAATCTTGTTTTTTTTTTCTGCCAATGTCTTTAGTTAATGTATGAAAATGGAAAAGAAAAAGCAAAGAAATTGATTATTATTAATTGATAAGAATCGAACATTTTTGCTTGCAAAGAAACAAAACAAGTTCGTGTAGAAAACACATGAAAAAAACACATGAAAGGACTTGAAACAAAAGGAATAGATGGATAATTTTATTATATGAAAGAAAGAGACAAATCAGCTGAGACAACTCTTATTTAAACTTCTTCAGCGATCTGGAACTCACCCTTTTAGGTAGTCAGTGGCAAGCTTATGAAAATCATACTTGTCAAACATATCTCTAGCCTGTTGACTTGCAACGAAAGAAAGCGCGGACGCCACAATCGCTATTCCGGTGTATGCAGCCACGGTATTGAGTTTACCCATGCCGAAGGCATAAGCTTTGGCAAAGGAGAGAGAGATAACGCAGACCAGAGATGCGGCGACAACAACCGCAGCTTCCTCGTAGTGTCCCTTGTCAGTTATTTTGTAAGAGAAGCCATAGAAGAGAGGAGGAATCACACCGAAGAAGATGAAGGAAATCAAAACAACGGCGCAATGGAGTGGGAGCCTGTTTCTGTTTCCCAGCAGTTCCTTGTACGGATCTTCTGCTACCAGTTCTGGCATATGATCATTGTCCCAACTTTGATATCGTGGTCCTTTAAAGAGTCCATATAGCTGCCAAAATACATCCGTGAATGAACTTTTTGCATGAAAGAAAAATGGGGAAGAAACAAAATGACTTACGTTGTGAATGATTATAAAAAGGCCACTGAATAAATTGGCTAGCCCCAAGGCCAGAACGTTGACTGAAACCAAAGACAATATTTATTTGAACTGAGATGTATCATGTATGAAAAACTCCATGTCAATGTTTGTTACTTACGAGTCGAGGTTCCAGAACCGGCAGCGGAGGATACGACACCGAAGCTTGTGATGGACTCAATTAGACCTCCGTACACAATACTCTTCAAGATGTCTAGCTCTGTTGGTATGAGGTTTTTGATTGGAGCCACGATATATCGCCATAAGGCCAGATCTTTTGTTTCATTGTGTAAAACAGACAAAAGGAATTAACACTACTCTATTATAGATAATGTTAGTTAATATATAGCGCAAAGAGTAAAGGGAATCACCTGGCCTGGCCCGCCATGCCATAGCAAGAATGGCGAGGAACAACAACAAAAACAGGGAAAGGTACTTGATCATCGGGGAATGTATAAGCCAGGACAAGGAGAAGAAGCCTCCTTTGTTATATCCTCCTCCACCAGATGGTAGGAACCACAAAAGAATGACTGATAGCAATAGCAGAACCACAACCAATAGGAACGGCAACCGTGGAGATGGGACTGGTTCTGTACATTAAGAATCAAGAATCAATTTAACCATTTAAGAAATCAAATCTTTAATGAGATCAATGTCCAAAATATTCACTAACGGCGAAATAACGTTAACCATTTTTGGGTTTAAAACGGCAGGGACGGTCAATTCAAAGTTTTAGAAGTGAGATAAACTTGGGGGTTTATTTAATGAATTTACAATACTTCAGGGTTTAAATGATATTTTTCCCTCAAGAACATTTGGAATATGATTGGGGTGGATCTCTGGCCCTAACTACTTAAGCGTTTTACAAAGAAAAAACAACAAAACATCAGTTGACAAAAAAAAAAAAAACAATAAAACATCTTTCATCATCTATATAAAAAGCAATGTAGACATATATATTACCTCGAGAGTTAGGATCAGGATCAATTGGGGTGATTGTGGATGGCACATCTATAGATCAAGAAACATTAATCACTTAATAAACATTTCAAAAATAAAAAAACAGCAAAGAATCAGCATACATACATATGTATAAAAAGCAATGTATACACATATACCTGGAGGATTAGTAATAGGATCTGACGGGTTGGTGTCGACAGCTTGCTCTATAGAGCATGAAACATTAATCACTTCAAGTATTTATAAAATACATAATACTCCAAAAGCGTCTTCATCACCATATATATATATGAAGCAATTCATGAATATATATATATATACAGTATAAATATACCTTGATGATTAGGAAAAGGATTTGGCGGGTTGGGGTCGACAACTTGCTCTATAGATCAAGAACATCAATCTCAGCATTTTTTAGAAAAAAAGGCCTAATAATATAAATTTGACGGATTGGTTTCGACAGCTTGCTTTGTTTTTACTCAAGAAACATTAATCACTTCAGCATTTTAAAAGAACAAACAGAAAAACTCCAACTGTCTTCATCACCACCATTAATATATAAAAGCAATTTATACATTCATATATATACCTTGAGGAGAAGTAATAGGATCTGATGAGTTGGTTATGACAGTTTTCTCTATAAATCAAGTAACACATTAGTCACTTAATAAGCATACTTAATAAGCATTAAAAACAAAAACAAAGCTTCAACATCACCACACATAAAGCAGTATATATTTGTGTATCTGCATACCTGAGCTATGGTTATATAACCATGGGATGTATATGAAAGGGTACTTGAAGGAAACAATGATAACGAACCCCAATACAAATCTCTCCTTATTGTACGGAAAAGTTTCTTTTCCCTGTTCAAACAGTTTAGCAGTTTGAGTGATGTTATGAGTGCAGTTGGGGCAGTATAGATCATGAGTCGTTTGATTCTTTATAACTTGCAGTGCATCCTCAGTACGTTTCTTGTCTTCTACATTGTTCGAACTTCCATTAAGTCCTGTCACCAGATGTGTCGGTTCTGTGTTTGACTTCACGTCGACCTGCTCAGCTTTAGATCCATTGTTGTTGTTGCTCGTCTCTCCTTTTGTCTCAGTTCCTATATGTACAATATAACATAGTTGGAATTTTTTACCTCTCAGAAAGAAATAATAATAATAATAATCAACACAATAGTACCACTCTAGGTTTAGGTTAGATGTCGCTTGGGGTTGATTATAGTATTATTTTTGTCTGTTTGTTTGCATGGACATATATAAATGCTCAGAACTAAATAAAGCACTTCCTCCAAACAAAATTACAACGTAACTCCTAAAAAAATACTACTCGCAAAATATTAAATCTACTACCAGTATACCATGCATGCAAAATGCGATATATGTATAGATGAACGTTGGGTAAGCTTAATAACCAATGCATTATTTGCATTCTCTACATGGTTCGCTGTCTACGTCGGGTATTAATCGTAAATGATTTTTTGTCTTGCTATTGTCTTCAAATAACAAAATAGCGTTCCAGGATTTAAAATAAATACATAACTAACCAATATATATAGACCTGAACATTGCAAACAACTGAATATATGAACAGTGAATCCAAAATGTTTTGAGATTAAAACCTGTTTCGGTAATGTCGGAGTCAGCGCACTGTTTTTCTTTGCCACTATCTGTCACATTCGGCGAAGAAACATCAGTTTGATCCATTGCTACATCAGCCGAGGGGGGACTGACATACTCGTCAACTGAACCATTTGTGTTGATGAAATCACCGTCTTGCTGTTGGGAATTGGTTTTGGTTTGTTCCATTTGAAGACGGTGATGAGGTGATGATGACAAAGGAAGAACTAGGGGACACTTATTTATATGCTCACGACTTGCTTCATATCTCTATATGTTTTATTTTTTATTATGTGTTCGATGTATTATTTCTCTAGCATGTGATTTTCCATAGTGTATTATTTTTCTCTACCGTGTGGTCAAACCAAAAACCACGAAACAAAATAAAACTAAATATTGACCGAGGTTCATAGACATTCTTTAAAAAATGACCAAGGATTTTTATATATACATATATATACATATATATATATATATATGTATTGTAGCTATTTTAAAAATGACCAAGGATATATATATATATGTATTGTAGCTATTTTCAGATAATAAAGGTATTTATTTTCACACATAGCTAGATATACAAAACTTCATTATTAATTTGTTGAACAGTTAGGTTAACATTTCAGAAGCATTTATATTTTTCCTTTTTTTTCTTTTCAAGCTAGCATATGAGGTAATTATATGGTAGAAAACGGTCTCTTTTTACCACAAATAACTGAATTATATATTATGGTGTATATATGTTTTTAATATAAACACAATTAAGAAAAGAAAAAAAATCCTGCGCAATGATCAGGATTCTAGTTTTTGTATTTATAAAAAAGCATTTGTGCTAGTAACCAACCCTGCTTATGATGACTTGGAATGGAATTCGAACTAAATTAGGGTTTTAGAAAACCCACAAATTTAACGATGGGAAAATTAATTACAAGTTCAAAAAAAAAAAATTACTGCAAATTGCTAATTAGTTAGTCCTTTTGTTACTTTCTCGCCGTATTCCAGACAAGATGGAAAATACATATATAAATCTAATAAAAATTCTCTAGAATTATGTGATACATATGGTTATCGTAAGATATGTACTACCAGCCTCAATAGAATGCAAAGACTAATTTAAGGAAAATAACAGGTCCCTCGGATGGAAAATATATTGGACATCAGAATTTTTTTGTGAAGATGCATGCTCTCCAGTCTTTACTTGCGGTGTGGATATATAATGGAAAGATTGAGAATAAACTAGCATAGGTTGTTTTTATCCAGGATGGAACAATCAATTTTCTTGAGAGTATCCTAGGAATCTATGCTTTGCATTTGGATCTCTAGAGTTTGATTGGGCAATGCAATTATTACAGTATCCAAAATGACACACATCAAAAGTTGTCTCACTAGGAATCGTAAGCAGATTGCGTAATGCCCCGTACTAGGAATCGAAGTTTCTCTCCGAAGCAGTACTCATGTGTCTTTATGTGTTAGTTGTTGTTTACTTTCATAACATTTAATAGAATTTGTTTAACAAAAAAAGAATAGTCTTTTGTTTATTTATATCCCTAATGCTGATTGACAACTATGTAGTATAGAAACTTTGTCGGATGATCGCTTTTCGCTTCGGAATGGGAGTCAGAATCGGAAGCTTGTGGAAGTTTTCAGAAGTTTGTGGAAGCTTTCGAAAGCTTGCTTCTAAGACGTTTCCAAAAAATCTCTTTAAAAACACGTTGGAAGCTTGCACTTTTATTTTGGAAGCTTGCGTTTCTATTTTAGAAGCTTGCGCTTCTGTTTTGAAAGTTTGTGTTTTCGTTTTGAAATTCCAATTTCTTAACTAAGTAGAAAATGTAGAGTTATATTTTATATGTTTCTTATTAAAAAAAATAGAGAATCAAATCATATATAAGATGTCGAAACGAAAAGTAAAAGTTAATATTAATGCATAATAACTTTTATCTTTTATTTACAAAAAAAAAATCTCACTTAAATAAATTGTATTAATCATTTTTGAGATATTGGAAATGATTAATTTAATTAGATAATATTATCTTTGAAAACTTATATTTTGTCATTTTCACAAGAAGTTATCTTATTTGATATAGTTAGCTAAAATTAATATAGTGATTTTGATCGAGACCAATCCATATTTTAGAGCTACAAAGATAGTTACTAACTGTTTTTCATTTTGAATCATATAAGTAAACTTAATATAATGATTTTTAATATATATATATATATACACTATATAACGTTTCATGCACATACCCGTTTTCTATATTTTTTAAAAAGTTGTTTCTGCATTTGTATACGATTCCATTTTTGCATATCCGCTTTTAATTCTATCCAAGCTAGAATGACAATACATTAATATTAATTGACTAATAATAATTGACCTAGCTAGAATTGTAAGAAATTGACATATTGCAAGTTTTTTATTTGTTTCTTCATTCTTTAATTAAGACTCTTTTTCATTGTTTATGACTTGGGAAATATATTGTTTACGACTTCTAGTTTCTGTTTGACTTAAGGAATATTAGAGCTGTACATATCAATAAGTAATAAGAGCATCCCCAATGGTCTTAAAAAAAAAAATTAATATTTTTTTATTTTTTTTTTCAGATCCTAAAAAAAAAAAAAATATTAAAAAAATAAGGACCAATCGTTACCCGGCACGTGGCGTGAACAGTGTAAGGATCGGTCCTTATATAAGGATTTTAAGGACCTGTATCTTAACTGTACTGTGGGACCCACATAATATTTTATAATTTTTTTAAGAACCCCAAGGCTTAAAAACCCCATTGTTCTTGGTCTAACATATATAATATTTCGAATTGGAGTATAATCAGATGCTAGAAAATGTAGTTCGAATTTGATTGTTTTATTTTGGTTTGAGATCATACTAATAATCTGTTATTCTTACACAGACATAACCTTCTCATTATTTAAAAATGATCAAATCTTGCTTTTTGTTGTAATAAGTTTTACGAAATGAAACTAACTTAGGAGCTGTTAAGCATTCACTTATACGCTCTTCTAAAAAAATGACGAAGTCTTTCTTTAATCAGATGACCGCAATTCATGGTAACTGCATATGCAATTAGTACAAGATGGGATCAAACACTCCATGATCAGCCTTTCGGGTCTCTTATAATATCTTCTTTTTTTGCCAAACTTATAAGAGCAAATCCAACGGTGAACCCCCTACGGGGTTCTTAAAAAATTTTTTTTAATATATATATATATATATATATTTTATAGATGAAAAAAAAAATCAAAAAGGACCAATTAAATTCTGCCACGTCACCGCTACAGTTGAAAGACCGCATCTTTGCTAAGCAACTCTTGCTGAGTGGGTTCTTAGATTTATTGTTTTTTATTCCTTTTGCCTCGGAATTATAACCAAAAAATGTTAAAAACCTCCATTGGAGGTGTTCTAACCCTCTCATCTCCGGCGTTGACGGAACGGAACGGTCATTACCATTTTCCTACTTTGCTAACTCTTTGCCTATGGAAGCTTCCCTTAGAGCATGAACATTAGTGAACTCCCTCTTAGAGGTTCTTAATCATTATTTTAATATTTTTTTTTATAGCAGGAAAAGAAAAAAAAAGAAATTCAAAAAGGAAAGAAAAAAAAGGAACCAATCAATATTGAACACGATGGGTGGCACAGTGAAGAGACGGTGCCTAATAGTTCTTAAATAATAAAAACCTCTCCTACACTAAATCTCTTAAAAATAATACTTTTTATTCTTTTTACCTAGGTTATTGTGTCAAGACTCTCCGATGTACGTGGTCTTATGCTTTGTGCTCTTGCAAATTCTCCTTACAAAGAAAAAAAAAATCGAACAAACAATGAAATTGAATAAGAACTAGTTAACATATCTTTTATATATTTCATGTCCTATTAAGAATATCCATAACCCAATTGATTCGTCGGTTCATCATATCCAATCCGGTTTAAAATCATTGGTCTAAATCATATATATAATTAGGCACTTTTTTACTCTCCTCTCATGAAGCCACCTCAGCAAATTCTTTTATCCTATGTGGCATCATTTTGTCTTTATAATTTAAAAAAAAATTAAACAACTACCGTTTTGGTCTGGTTTCATCGGCGGACTGTTATTAATTATGGGCTACCTGATACTGATACTAATGCCAACAAAACTAATGATATATCAGCCCAAGAAGCCCAAAATTAGAGGCTTTACCCCCTCATAAGCCATCCTCCCCTTCGACTTCCCTCTGTTCGAAACTCTAAATTCCCTTCATCTGCAAATTCGGATCGGAAGCAACATGCGTTTCAATTGCCTAAGGGTGGTGTCAAAGGAAGAAGAATGGCTAAGAGGAGGATAATAGTGAGGAGGCCAGATTTTGGGAGCACCACCGAAATTCCCTTCACAGTCATCTGCACCATCACCGGATTAATAAACAGGTGGTCCCGTTGACGAAAAACGCAGCAGCAAATAACATTCGCGGTCTTAGCGACATCAGAAACATCGCTTCTCTTCCTAGAGTCGAAGGCAGAACGATTACTCGCCCCTTGACCCATAACTTCTGTGCTCAATTGCTGGATAACGCAAAAGCTAATAAAAAGGTTTGGTTTTGTTATTTTCAATCCTTGCTTTTAGAGTACATTTGATTGAATCTAACTCTTACTTTTTTTCCCGCGTCTCTTCGTCTTACAAGGCTTCAGCTCTTGATGGTGATCAGATTGTACCCAAGTAAGGTGTAAGGGCGGTTCAAAAAAAAAGCAAGAGCTGTTGTTTAGCCCCAGCAATTAAAACTTATTGGAGTGATTGTGATCAGTCCAGATACAAACGAGGTGGCAAAAGCTAAAGAGGATAAGAAAACGATGCGTCCAAGAAGAAAGTGAAATACTCTTATTCTCTTAATGGACGAATCAAGGTAGATTCTTTTTGTGATCGACATTTAAAAGATAACTCTCAATATTGAAGTGATTGGGTCCTGATTGTTGGTTGAATGGTTGTCAAACTTAGGCTGCTTCCAAGACTCATGATATTCACTATGTCGATAAAGAGGAAGAACTCGCTGTTGTGGAGTATGTTGAGAACATGTTGCGTTTTATACAAAGAGGTTGAGGTACTTGTGGTCAGAGACTATTGTAATTTATGCTTATGGACAAGTTTTGTGAATGTTTCTTGAAGTTGGTTGTTTCTATTTGTTGTAGAATGAGAGCATGCCTCAACTGTATATGAATACACAGCCTGAGATTAATGAGAAGATGATATCAATACTCATAGACTGGCATGTAGACGTTTATGTCAGATGCTAATGTTGAACTTTCCAGCCACACAACGTCTATCGGAGAAAAAGGCTTTGTAGGCATTTTAAGTTTTCTTTCTCCAAGTTCATAAGTGGAATATGTAATTGATATACGTCTTTTCGTGGTCATTTATGTGTTTTGTTTCTTTTGTTGTTGCAGTTGGATAAGTCTTCTGGAATGATTAAAGAACAGCTTGCTGCTATAGTACCAGCTCTTGAACAACAGTGGCAAAAGAAAGAGGAGAGAGTCAGAGAGTTCTCTGATGTGCAATCACAAATCCAGAAGATATGTGGAGAGATTGCTGGTGGTTTGAGCAATTAGTTCCTATAGTTGATGAGTCTGATTTATCACTGAAGCAACCCGGCCTCCAAATAGCAGTGAGGGCTGGGAGACAATGATGTGTGAGCTATCCTTTCTGTACAATCGTTTCTGTCGTTTCTGTAAGTATTTTATTGTCTTTGGTGTTTGTTCACCAAGTAAATGCTTCAGATGCTCGCAGGTGGTTGATGTTTCTCTCAATGTAATGATTAGACGTAAACAAAACACAGATGGAATCTGTAGAGACATATTTGTATGAATGAATAATGTTTTGTAATGATCCAATCTCTTTAGTGCAGATTCATCGGCTCTTTTAGTTATTCTTTCAGTAAAATCCTTGGACATATACAAACAATCTTTACCTTTCATATATCATTAGGTTGTGGCTTCTGAGTGCCTCCAAAACCAAAAGAAAGGTTCAAGTTGGTTTGGAGATTAAACAAAGTGGCTTAGTCAACAAAACTGGTGGTTTAAAAGGTCTGTAAAATAATTATAAGATTTAAATGGCCAATACAGTATAGTTGGGAATTTCAACATTCATATATATAAATATATAATTTGCTTTGATCTCCAGGCTTGAGCGTCCACTAGCGCCAACTCCAACTTATTAGAAGAATTTAACATTTATACTTTTATAACATAATAGATTCTATAGTTCTTTAAAGCAATAAATTACAACAACTTAAACCACAAAAATAAGAATCAAAACAATTTAAAACAAATCATCATATAGCTTTAAGAAGGCAATAAATGAAATATAACCATCGACAATTGTCAGTAAAAGAATAACAACAATAAAATTATAAACATACAACTTATCAATCTTTATGTGGGTTTTAAAAAAGAATTAGCATGTCCTAATGTGTAAGTGATATATAGCACAAACAAAAACAAAACAACAAAGAGAACATAATGTAACTGGAATGAAATCAAACCAAATTATAAAACACAAATGCCAAACTCATTGACAAGCGGGCGCGGAGGTTATAGTTCCTAGTGGATATAACCAAACACAAATGAGATTTGGTTTGAGATGAATAAACCAAAAAGTCATATCTCAAATAGGCATATCAAGAATTCCCACATAAGAAATAGAGATGATTAAAAACTAATATATAAAATATATGAGTATCTCCATTCATACCAACTGGTTTTGCAGTGCATAATTCCTCACATATACTATTTAGTCTCTTATGTCATTAGTTGTCTTGCAAGTAATGATGAAATTGGCAGCCACATGTAATAACTTAAGGGGTGCAATATATACTAAGGTACGAAAGTGTTAATCCTTGAGTAATTCATTTAAGTAAGATTAAACTGTAAGTCTGTGTAATACATTTTATTTTTAAGTCGTGCATTGACTCATTAACCTTGTGTAGAGAATATTGATTTATGTTCAAGTCCAAGGAAATGCTTCAGTGCAATATTGGGCTTAGAGACCCATGGGCTTAAAGACTTGAAAACTGGGAAATACTGGATTTAATCAAAGACACAAGACGGTAAACCCAATCATTGGATTAAGTATCATAACTAGTAATCGTGGCAGAATTCTAGTTTTTCAGAACTATAGCTATCGTGAGATGGTCTGCGCTTTTTCAAGAAGTTTGAGGATTAGCTTTAGAAAGATGCTCGTGGTAACTACGATGAGAATTCTAATTTTTCGGAATTGTGGCTATGGCGAGATGGTCTACGCTTTGATGTGTGATTGCTGCTTTTATGTTTGAAATTGTTTCGGTTTAAGCTTAATCTCTCGATCCTAGTTCTTAGACCATATACAATGGGAGGTTCTTAGGGTGGAGTCCTTAGGAAATATTATTAATTTATTGTGGGTCCCACGTGGGACCTACATGAATAGTTAAGAAACTGTCTCTTAAAATCCTTATTTAAGAACCGATCCTTACACTGTTCATGCCACGTGTCAGAATCCCATTCGTTCTTTTTTTTCGAATTTTTTTTTTTTTACGGTTCCCAAAAAAAAAAAAAAAAAATTTTAAAAACCCCTTAAGGGGTTCACCATTGTATATGCTCTTAGTCGTTAGTTTTCCCCCATTGCTTAGTTGGGGTTTTGCTTTGTAGTTTTTCTTTGTCTTTATTCCATTTTCTTCGTGTTTTTTATAATTTCCATCAAAATTTGAAAATGATAATAAATCTTAATATTTTTATTACAAAAAAAACTAGTAATGAACTATACGTCATTTTTGTTGTAATATAATACGAAAATATTTAATCTATATAATCCAACCAAAGGTACCAACAATTTGTTAGCCTCAACGTGGCGGTTTGCCAATCGAGGGCTGAACTAACTTCCACATGTCACATGTTCATTACGCGGCCCATGAAAGCTGGGGATATTTATATAAATACTGACAATTACGAGGGTATTTTCGCCAATGTAAATTAATCGTTATTCTGCTTCCTTTTTTTCTTTTTGTTTCTGTTCTTGTTGGTTTCGCCAATAATGGAACTCCTCCACCATTTTTGTTTGTTCCCAAGAAAATCTCGAAAACGAGAAGAAGAAGATGAATTTCTAGAGATCCAAGAAGAGAATCACTGAAACCTCTGCTCTTTTTCCCGATTGAGATCACATAATATACGAATCAAATTTCGTTTTTTGGATCGATAGAGATGATTTCGAATCCACGTCTCTTGTTCTACTCTTGCATTGCAAAAGGAACAGTGATTCTCGCCGAGTTTTCTTCCAAGGAGGAGCCAGGGATCGAAGCTCTAGCATTGAAATGCATTCAAAACGTGCCTCCTCATCATTCGATGATCTCTCATACAGTCCGAAAGAGGACTTATGCTTTGATCATCGATGGTTTGTTTTCTTATTTCACGATTTTAGACGAGGTCGTAACGAAACCAGAGTCTCTCTGGCTTTTCAGCCGATTGAAATCAGCCACGGAGGCTCTGATTTCAAACGGATCTGCGTCGGTGATATTTGATAACCCGACCAAACTCTGTCTCCAATCCAAGCTCGATTCAGTTTTCGCTGAGATCGCTGGTAGTGGTAATAATAACAAGGATTTGGATGGATCACCGAGGAGTGTAGCGAGGGAGATTAAGAATCCGAGTTTGAATCATCGAAAGTGGCGTTGAAGCCGCTTCTGGGGAAACCATTGATGGTGTTGAAGAAGAATAAGAAGAGATTGCAGACGGAGGCTAAAAGTGAAGAAAGCCTGGAGAAGAAGAAGATGACTGATTTGGGAAGAGGCAATGGATTATTAAGAAACGGATTGATTCACGATCATCATCATAGACAAAAGGCGAAACAGATTTGGAAGAAACATGTTTGGGTTGTCTTGATGTTCGATGTCTGCATCTGTGTTGTTCTGTTTGGAATCTGGCTTTGGGTTTGTCAAGGGTTTCAATGCATCCAAGGATGAAGACTGACTCCATCACTCACTCTACATCATCAAATCCATCATTACCAAAACACAAAGCTTCTTCTTTTAAGCTATTACTAAGTTATGGTTGAAGTGATTTTTTCTTTTCAAAATCCGAGGTGTTGTTTCCAGGGTTATGCTGGCTTTACACGTTCGTGATGATGTTTATTGTTGTTGTTTTTTCTTCTTCTCAAGTTTTTCTTCATGATGTCAATTTCTTCAGGTGTGTCATGTGGTTGGGACCAAAGATGGATGCACTTGTCATATATATAAATTTGTTACTAGAAAATCTTAGAATCTGCATTTCATATAACAAAAGTAACTTTGATTCTTAGGGAAAAAAGAACTTAGAATCTGCATTTCATAAACCTTTTCTTCTCTCTCTCTAAAACCCGTTCTCTTTAGCGACACCGCCTTGAAGGTTTTCGTTCCGACCGTCGGAACTTGGTCTCTGGCGGTCTCATTACTTTTGTTTTGTTTATAAGTTGTGGCTTAGGCCGGCTTTAGCTTCGACGGATCGCTCGTTTGTATTCCTATCTAATAAGCAGTGATGCATCGACTTTTGTTTCTCTCTATTTTGGTTTTTAATAATTCTGATTAAAATCAGATGTTTTTTCTGTCTCGTTCCGGAATTTCCGATCTACTCTCCGGCGCTTTTCCGTCTTTACGTTGTTGCCATCTTTCTCCTTTCACCCGAATCACCGAGCACTTGGAGTCGTTGGATCGATGGCTCGATCGAGTTGAACGGGCTCGACCGAAACTTACTTATTTCAGACTTAATCCATTAAGTTTGGTATTTATGAAGTGCAGAGATCGGTAATGGTGAAGCAACGGCGAAAAAAATCTATTTCTATGCAGCGGATCGATGGTGATTTGGGTAGATGAGATCGGCAGTAGCTGGAAGATAAAGCGGCAAAAGTATTCTCCGGGTAACCGACGACTCTGGCCGACATTGTGCATGACGTGAACACTCGATTTGGCGACACATGGCATTGGCGAATCCCAAGACAAGTTCGTGTCTATACGAACAATTAGTCTCTACGGTTCACGGTTTATGGGCCTTGGGCCCTATTGCTTTGTTTTTCATTTCTCATTCTTCATCTTTAGACTCTGTAATATTTTATAAATGTTGCCCATTGGACCAGCTCTTTTTTTTTTTGGCATCCATTGGATCAGCCTCTCAGCTCAAAGAAGAGTGTCTAACATAATAAGGCACTTTCCTTAAATTTATTACAGTAAAAGGCACTTTCCTTAAATTTATTACAGTAAAAGGCACTTTATAACTCTTGCATACTTTTGACACTGTACATACTTCTTATAATACCATTTTGCCCCTATTTTTGTGTCCCGAATTATGTTTAATAACTCTAATAACTAAATGAAAAAGTTTTTCTTTGTTTCTAGGGAAAAAGTGAATCTGTAAAAGAAGGGAAAAAGGTGAGTTTTGGCTCCTGTTTTCGAGTATGAGAGAGGTTCAAGTCTTTTGGTTTAATCTAGGCCATCCAATTGGCATCTAGTTCTTTAAATCGTGTGGTTTATGTACAAGAATTGTATTCCATTTTTTGTGCGATTTAACTTATCGATATTTTGTTCTTAATTAGAAGCTTGCCTATATAATTGGTCAAACCGTTAGCAAAGCTTTGCAGTCATTGAAATCTTTGTTTTCTATCCACCAATGGATGGTACTTGTTATTGATATGGATATTTGTAAATGTTGTCCACAAATTTATGTCCACAAAGAGAGCTTGAATGTAGTATGGTTGAGCACTGTTTGTCGACACAATTCTGTGTTACAAGAATTCCAGTCCACCAATAATTGTCCATGTAGTAATGATTTATTTGTATTTGTGTTCCAATATAGCTTGCCAAAGGTCGATTTGCGAATGATGTCAAACTCCGGAGTGCCTCGCATGTTGTGGTGTGTGAAGGTTAGATAGTTTGGTTTTGAATAAACTTTAAGGCGGTTGCTTGGATATCTATCGGTGGCAAACAATCTGTCCGGCAGCTTAAGATCTGTAAAATATAAAAGTTGGGTTAATTAAAGTTATGAGGTATAAAAGATGAAACTTAAGTAAACGAATAGTGTCCACATGTTTCGTATATCACTGCTAACATGGTAACATGGATATAGTTAACACGGAAACATGTCCACAGCAACAAAGTCTCACAGTACGTATCCATGGATTAGTGTACACAGGAAAATGCAGAAGGTTTTTGTTCATGAACACGCAATTTAACAGTTTTAACAAAGCAAAACAGAGCATTAATCAGTCTGGTGTTGTCCATTAAATAGGGTACAGAAACACATGAAAATGCAGAAGGTCTATGTCACAAAGTTATAAAAGGTATCTATGGATTAGTGTACACAGGGAAATGCAGACGGTTTATGTCCATGAGAACGCTATTTTGACAGATCAATCAAAGCTAAGTTCCCATTTATCTGTTTGGTTATGTCCATAAAATGGAGTACAAAAATGCATGTCCACAGAACTAGTATGAAAGGTATCCATGGATTATTGTACACACAATGTACAGAGATAAAGTTGTGGATATATGTTCATAAATCACGAAAACCGGTCGTCCCAACTGTGTCCACGAAACAACGTACACGAAATGTAGGCAAATCTAAACCCAAAATAGTTGACATAATTTGTGTTATAAAGTTCATAGATCGGTGTACACAACCTAATGTAACAAAATGTAGACTGTCCACGGATTTAAGTACACATACAGAGGCAGACAAATCTGTTGACAGAACAGACATGCATAGTGAACAAAGACAGATCTGTAAAGATAGAGAGACATGATATACAGAAGGAAGACAGAAATCCAAACACTTGAATCCGGCTCTAATTTGGCTGAATAAGAAGAAAATTGAGTTTCACGAAAGCAAAAAAGATAAAAAAAGAAAGCCTGACCAGAACGCTTCGGTAAGCAATAGGAGCAAAGAAGCATGACAATAACAACAAATAGAGTTAAATAAAAGTTATAATCTGCCATTTTAACTCACCAGGCATGGTAGGATGTTGGATCTAAAAAGGCGATACAAGAACTTGGCGAAGAACCTCCGGAACGAGCTGGCGAAGCGAAGAGAGAAGAAGCTTAAGCAGGACCTGTAACAAAAGAGCATCAGAGAATCGGATGATGGAGAAGAAATGGAAGGAAGCTGTCGGAAGAAGAGGATGAAGAACTGAGCTGTCGGAAGAAGAAACTCACCGAAGCAGAAATGTCGAAAAGTGCGAGGAGAGGTTAGGGAGTTTTGGTATTAATTAGATTTAGATATTATTTAATTTTTTCAGCCTATTTAATTAGCCAAGAAATTGATTTCAAAATAAAAAAGAAAAGAAGGGGAAATGAAAAAAGAGGGTAAGACATGAATTTCTCCTGATATTCCTGATATAAGACCATCTCCAATGTAAAACACTATATTTGACACTAAAATAGTGTGACACTAAAATAGGGTTGGATTTCTCTCCAATGTACAACTCTATTTTCCACACTAAAAATGGAATATTCTAAGTATATTCTATTTTTTATTTACTATTAATATTTTTTATTTATAAAATTTACAATTCAACCCCACTTATTTGTTTTTACAAAATTTTCTAGAATTATAATATTATAACTTATACATTATAAAATTATTTAAATTAAACATCTATTAAATAAAAAACAACATTATATAATATAAAATAATAAAACATAATAGATTTTAGTTTAAATATCACCATTATTATATTTGGATATTCAAAATAAGAATTGTTTTGAAAGAGTTCAAAGAGGAAAACAAAATTTTATTTTGTGACTTGAATTCCATACAAGATCCAAAATATCCGTGCACATATTCAATCCGAGCAAACACGGATTTTAAAAAGCGGAGTGATCAAAGACGAAATCAACATGGAGATCCTTCATCTACTTGGTTCGGACAATATTTTAGCGATCTTTGAGGAACCGGAAACGACTTACCGGATTATTAAATTATAATTCTGTGTGTTATATTTATTTATGTTGTTTATCTTAAATTTGAATATTTTTCATGTTTTTTTTAAGTTGGTATTTTTGTATTTCAGTATTTTTAATAATTGAATAATGATTTTATAATGAATAATTATTAAACTTATTATTTATTTTAGATATAAATAAAAGATTTAAAAGTTAAAGGACTATTTTATAAATAAAAAAGTTTAACATTAAAATAGAGTAAGAAATAGGTTTACGCTAAAAATAGTGTAAGAAATAGGTTTACACTATTTTAGTGTGGGATATAGTGTAGGGTTGGAGAATAATTTACTCTAAAATAGCGTTTAGTGTGAAAAATAGTATGGGGTTGGAGATGCTCTAAGTGCCTATAATCTTATAAGTGCTTTATTATGTTAATCTTAAGCCTAAAGTGCCTTTGGGTGTAAAAAACTCCTCAAAGAACAACGCTCTTTCCGGCCAAAAAGACAGCGATTGATTACCGTAAAAAAAGTTGGAGCGGATGGGTCCCGTTATAAACCCTTTTAGTCGCCACGCGTCCCAGGTGAGTGCCACGACACCCCAACCATCCACCTAACTTTCGGCTTGTTTATGTTGCATTTTTTGGTCTGGTCACTGCAGTTACCAAAAAAAAAAAAAAGTAATGGAGGTTCCAATAGGGTTTCTGGAGAAACTGTGGAGTTTCATCTCTTTCCTTCCCTTCTTCTTCCTCTTGCTGCTCCTCGGCCTCTCCAAGGGTATGTAATGACTATTGATATAGGTTCATGTTCTTTGCTTTGTCCTTACTAAGATGATGTTGATACGAATCCATCGTTCCATAAGATCGAAGCTTGAAGCAAGTTCACCGATGTATTAAGTCTCTGGTCCACAACTCAAGATGTTCAACAGACTAGACTTTTGGAATTTCACCGCCAAATGTTATTTGAATTTAAACATAATGAGGACACTTAATACATCGGTGATTTGTCTTTGCAGCCCTGATTGTTGGTCCAGTTTCATCTGCTATAATTTTTATTGGCAATTCCTCTGTGATTATCGGCCTTTGGCCAGCACATTTCGTTTGGACCTACTACTGTTTAGCAAGGTTTGAAAATCCATTAAATTCAAAACCTTTTTTTCTTATATCCTAAGTATTTCCACTAAATTTCTTGTGTAATCTCTAGAACCAAGAAAATCGGGCTGGTTTTGAAGACAGTGGCTTTGGTATTGTTTCCAGTTCCTTTAGTCCTCTGGCCAGTTACTGGTATAGCTGGAAGTCTCTTCGGTGGAATTGCTTACGGGTATTTCACGCCCCTTATGGCAACATTCGAGGCCATAGGAGAGTCTGCCACTAGTAAATGTTATCATTGCTTTGTTGATGGTTCTTTCTCGACTATAAAAGGGAGTTGTACTGTGGTTACGGACTTTACTGACTTCTGTTTCCATTCTTATTTCTCTTACATGGATGAGTTGAGAGAAATGGTTTCTGCCGACGCTAAACCGTTAGAGATAAGGTAACAGTAACAATCGCTTTCTGTTGGTCTAGGCCAGGGATCGATTCCCTTTAAGCGTGAAATTATCTAACTATTTTTATTTGGCCACCTATAGACGTTTTTTTTTACCAAAAATAAAATAAAATAAATGGTTACAGAACATAGTCTCATGTTTTTTTCCAGGTTGTCTCGGGTACCGAGTTGTCTGCTTGCTAGTTTCATAGGTGTGGTGGTAGATGGTGTTTTGATAACAGCTGTTGCTCTTTACAAAAGTCCATATATGTTGCTCAAAGGATGGAAAAGGCTATTAGAAGACCTTGTTGGTAGAGAAGGCCCATTCTTGGAGACTGTCTGTGTTCCATTTGCAGGTCTTGCTATATGTCTATGGCCACTAGCTGTCGTGGGAGCTGTTATAGCTTCGGTTTTCTCCAGTTTCTTTCTAGGAATATACAGTGGAGTCATTGTTCATCAGGTCCGCAACCAATACTAAACTCTATTCAGTGATTTTATATCTTGCATCATTGGTTATTGGGAAATGAACTAGAAAGCTAGTCGGTTTATTTTTGAGATCCTCTAGTTGTGATTTTGCCACTATTCTAAAAAGTGTTGTAGGCGGCCGTTTAGTTCTCGTCTAGGCGCTAAGTTCCCATGAACTGTGACGATTACCTTTTAATCCGCCTAGAAAATTATATTAAAATAATAAATTAATATATTTTATCATTTATAATTTATGATAATTTCTATATTATGTGATAAAATCTTATGCTAATAAATTAATTATTTACAAATCATGAAATTTCATATATTTTGTTGTTTATATTTAATATATCGTTTAATCTTATAAACGTTTAGGCCGGCTAGTTACAATATAGTCTTCCAATTAAGCGGTTTAGGCACTAAGCGTTGGATTACCGCCTGACTAGCGCATAGCGATTCCTTGAACACGTTTTGCAGCTCTTTAGTGCCATAGTTACTATTTCTTGTAGAATATAAATGCCATCTATATGTTAGTTTAGGAAACTTTGTAATTTTTTTATCTAACATGAAAATTCCTGACACCTTTGGATTGGTGGACATCAGAATGTGGCGCTTGAGTTTTCTTAATGGGTTGCTAGGTCCAGGATGTTCTCTATCTTTATAATCGTTGAAAAATATTTTCAGGAGGAGTCTTTCAGAATGGGGCTTAATTATATGATTGCTGCGGTATCACTGTTTGACGAATACGTAAATGATTTACTCTATATAAGAGAAGGAACTTGCCTGCCAAGGTATATAGTGTCTCATTTCCATGACATAAAACCCTAGGTTTCTCTGTTTTTGACTGTATAGTATATATGATTGGGACAGCCAGGCCTTGGTACAGAACGAAAAAAGACACTGGTCATGGGAAGACGAATGTTGATCTCAAGAGCAAAAGAAGCAGTTCCTTGGGTTCAAGGCTTGTTTCAGAACAGACGAGGACACTGAAAAAATCGATCACACTATATAAACCAGTTCAGGTATGTTAGCCCATTTGTTGTGTTCATATATCCTGACTTTACAAATATAAACGAACATCTTGTGTTTCGCTTTTGAGGTATGGGAATGGTTGTTTAAGTCTTGTGAAGTGAATGGGAGGATACTTATTCGAGATGGGTTGATAGATGTGAAAGATGTAGAGGAATGTCTTGTCAAGGGTAATTGTAAGAAGCTCTATATCCAACTACCCGCTTGGACCGTCTTACAATGCCTCCTTGCCTCAGCTAAATCCAACTCATCAGGGTTGGTGATCAGTAAGTATATATATAGCCCGGCTCAATCTTTCTTAAAATCGTGTTCGACTCTATGCAAATCTAAATATTTTTAGTATAAAAAAAATTCCCCCTAAAATTAATGTTTAAAAATGTTTGGCCCTAATCGACCACTTATCTGGCCTACCATCTGGTCCGGTAAAAATCTTTGTCCCACCACGCGGAGTAATGATTTTGTGATGAATTTATGGCAGCTGATAACGTGGAGCTTACAGAACTAAACAGCCCAAGAGACAAAGTATTTGTGTGGCTCGTTGGGCCTTTACTGATAATGAAGGATCAGATAAAGAATCTGAAGCTGACTGAGGATGAAGAGTATTGTCTAAGGAAAATGGTAATGGTATGCAAAAACGAACGACCCGAGGACTGGGATAGCATCGGGTTCCCTTCTAGTGATACTGTGAGAAAAGCACAATTGCAAGCCATAATCAGAAGGTAAGTATCATTCATCAGCATTCCACCATTAGATGAATGCTTAGGATACACACACACAAACACAAGCTTGATGCAAACTTTGCCGAAGACCCCTTAAGTTATTTCTTGATTCTGTTTTTATTTACATGGAAGGCTGCAGGGAATGGTAGCATCAGTGTCAAGAATACCTACGTTTCGGCGCAGATTCATGACCTTGGTCAAAGTGCTTTACATAGAAGCTCTTGAAATGGGCGCGTCCGGTAACCGAGCTGGTGGGATCCTCAAAACTTACAGAGACCAGCTGGATCAGTCTGCAACAACAGATATGGATCTTGTATAAATGGTTTCGGGTATCTCATCTTTTCATCTTTCCTACGCTTCAGTCTTTATAAGTTGGGCATTTCCTCTGGATACGTACGTTGGATTTCAGTTGGTATTTGCTGTATATTAATTATGAGGTGCTTCTCTCTTAGCATTTGTGGTTTTGATTAGGCCTAGGATTGTTCCGGATATCCGGTTTTTTGAGATATCTAGATCCGATCCGAAATTTGATTAAATTTTTTTAAATTTAAAACTCACACAAAATAAAATATAATAGCATATATACATGAACTCATATATATCTACGGTTTATATAAACATGAAATTATGAAATTATGACAGAGAAAAAATACTCTAAAGAGTTCTTCTAGAAACAAACAATACGAACATGAAAAAAAATGTTAAAAAGAAAGAAAAACAGACGAAGGATAAAACGTCTGCACAAACAAAAATGATCAATCAGAATTAATAGCCGATTGAAATATTATAACTATAACATCATTAGATGCATACAAAAAATCGAAAGTAAGTGTCAATTTGTTGGATTGATCGATTGATCGATCGAGAAACAAACATTTGGTCGATTTAGATCATTGAACAGCATTAATAGATATCACTTTTCAACTAAGAGTTGAACATGGAAAAATCTTTCAGATTTTGGAGATCGAAAGAAATAGAGTTCGAGAGAATTAGAGTGAAAAAGTGAAATATTTTGATGATTAATTGATTGAATGTGGGATTTCTTTTTAGTTCAAATTGGATTCTATCTTAGTTGGATTTTTTTTCTTTTGGGGTCAAATGCTTTTTATATAAAGCTCAAGCTCCATAAAAAGATTAAATGTTCTGAAACAACATCGCCATAAACCTAAAACGCAAACAATAACCGAATGAACAGAAAAGCATAGATGGATAATGATAACATAGCACTTAAACAAATAATTTTTTTGGAAAAGTCCTCAGATTTGTTTGACAATGAAGTTGTTAATTAAGTAAGATGGAGCTTTGGATACATGATCAAATACCATAGATTGATACAAGAACAAGTGCATAATTTCCATCTCAAGAATGGCTACAAAGGCGATAAACACCTATAAATTGAGCCTTTGATGACACCCCTTAAAACCCAACCATTTAGAACAAATGGTGAGCTTAAGGGAGTAAAGAACCCAGTAAAAAAAGTAAGGAGACTACTAGAGTCCAGGAATTCCCGATAAACGGGAACAAGTTCCTCATAAAGAGGCAATGTACCAAGATCTTCATAGGGAAATAAGGTATCATTCTCATAAAAAGGCAAAGTAATAAGACCTTCATACAGAGGCAACCGTGCGCTAAGAACAAGTTTAGCATCCTCATAAAGAGGTAAATGGGATGACAATAGTTTAAGCCTAAGAAAAGTAATTATTGCAATAAGACCTAAACTAGTCGAAAGTTAAACATTCAAAAGAACCAATATGATCGAACCTTGATTGAAGCAAGAGGTGGAGGCGGTATAAGTGCGAGCAGTCACAATAGACATGTCTCCAAACTTGGAGAGGGTCAAAACTGCATAATCAGAAATCTAGAAAACAAAAGACTGACGCAGAAGGATGATAAAATCCGGTGGATCGGGAGGTACTGGCGGCATTGGAGGGAAAACAATGGAAAGACGGCACCAACGCCAGAAATAACAAACCACACACACTCTCTCTAGGGTCAAAGCGATTAGAGGTGAAGTCTTCTGAAGGAATTTCTTGCGGTTCTAATCACATTAGGCAACCCTAAGTATAAATTCCATAGCCTAGGATCCAGGGTCTAGGTTTATTGAATCATAAGGATCTCGAAATTACCTGGAGATTAGAAGTGGAAGATGAACGGGTAGCCGTGGGATATAAAACCGAACCGAAGTTTTATGAACCGGAACTAAACCGAACCGAAGAAAAAAACCGATTGGTAGTTTTTATAAAAACAAAAACTGAATAACCGAACCGAAGAACCGAAGTCCCTGGTCTATTATTCATTATTGTAGACTTGTAGTTGTCGATCGGTTTTGATTTTTATAAAAGTTTCAATCTTTCAATATATATATACTTTTGTCAGTTTGTGTTTGTGTGTTTGATGTATATATATACATATAGCTTTGGAAGATAAATTGAACCGAAATATTGAACCGAACCGAGCCGAAGTTTTATGAACCGAAACCGAACCGAACCGAAGAAAAAAACCGATCGGTAAGTTTTCTAAAAACAAAAAAAAGAAACGAGTAACCGAACCGTAACTGAACCGAAGAACCGAAGTCCCAGGCCTATGAACAGGTATTCGAGATTCACGAGCGCCTCAAGTGTTGCGCCTCTACTGGTATCCACACGCACACAAACTGGAACGGACGGGATGCTGAATTAACTATTAACCGAATTACTAAATGAACAGTGTTTCACGAATCCAGATTTTGTAAAATAAAATAATTGAGTTACACGATAAGTTAATTGTTAACTGAATTACCATAATGAACAGTGTTTAGTAAATCTGAATTTTGTAGGATAAAATAAATGAGTAATACGATGAGGTAATTGTTAACTGAGTTACCAAATAAACAGTGTTTGGAGTTGTATTTATAAATATGCAGATTTTTAAATATATCTTTGGTTTTTTTTTTCTCTTTCTTAAAAAATGTTTTAACTCAAATAAAAAGTGAAACTTTGGCATATTTGAATCCCAAAGTTCCAAATTGAACATGCGCTTAAGCCTACAGATCCAAACTTTGGCATATTCAGGTTGAGCAAATTAGATATTCACAAAAAAAATTGGTTTAACTAATTTGTGAACAAATCGAACATGTGTTTAAGGCTAGTTTAATCTGTAGGAAGTCAAAGAAATCTCGATTTCTAGGATTTAGACATAGTAAATTCTCGCAACAAAGTTGGTTTATTTTACATATGTGATTCAAGTTCTAAAACGATACTTTATTAGATCATGACTGATAATTAATATGCATGACTTGATGATTTCCTGAGAATTATCTTGACCCAATACCTTTTAGTATTGAAAACAACTCGTCTACTATTTATTTTCTACTCTTATTTAATTGTTTTTGTTTAGTGTTGCTTAGCTTTATTCAACATCTGATAGTCTATCGTAAGATTTCTTGAGTCTTTGTGGTTTGATCCATATATACTTCAATTCCATTTTCACTTAAAGTGTAACTCTAAGGATATTACTCTGAGCATATCAAACTATTACAATGACATATTTAGTAGATTTAAGAAATTGATATAGTCAAAAACCAAAAATCCACTTATCAGTGCCCGCACCGCCACCGACAGAGATGGAGACAAATATCTCGAGAACACCGGAGACAAGGGGGAGCCGGAAGGAAGAAGAAGAAGAGAGGATCCTCAGTAAAAGCAGAACATGAAAGGTCAAGACTAGGAGAGGGAAAAGAAGGGGTGTCGACTCACCGCCACCATTTTGGTTCATCCGCCGTGGAGTAGAGCCTAAGCGGACGACGAGAGTAAACCAAAGCCTCCCAAAACCATTGTCGGTTCATGACTCTCACCGCGAATCGCTGCACCCCGAAACGCTGCCGTCCTTAAGCGAGCAGAAGGGGGAGAGGAGAAGCCCAATGCGACATGCAACTGAACCACCGCTAAGCCACGAGCCGTCCAAACATCAGGCGATACCAATGACCGCCGCCGAATATACCCTAAAACCACAAAATCCAGAGCGCCCGTATGAGGGTCACCAAAAGAAGACAGAGGGGGACGCTACAAACCGGATCTTGTCCTTTCAAATCTGGCGCCGCCTCCAAGAAACACCGATGAGCCGCTGCAGCAAGAGAAGGAGGTGAACACCGCCACCAAACCAGCCGTTAGGCGAACCAAATCCGCGAATGATAAGCGAGGCTGAGAAGAAAACGAAAACGGACGGAGCCCTCTCCAGCGAAAAAACCAGAGAAGCGAAGGATTTCGTTAAAAATCGCCTTTAGAGAGATAAAGAAGAGAGAGAAGGACCATTCAAAGGCGTTTTCTTATAATCTTCTTATACACATCCTTTGTTTAACGTAAAACATATTATCCAAATATTAATTGGTGTTCCTTAAGTAAACTAACGAAAGCGTTCTCTAGTTTATGGATTTCACTAAACAATGATTTGCTACGGTCCACAACTCGCACGTTTTAGGATACTAGTTTTTGTACCCCCGCGCACGCGCGGGGAAGGGAGTATGGTTGACATTTTTAAAGTTCTAGTTTTAATTTTCGTCTGATTTCACTTCACTTATTATGTTATGTTAGATCTTATGAATCCACTAAGTTTCATGTGCGAATCAGCCGTTTCTAATTATCATTCGTAACAACTTCTGATAAGAAACTCACTTTAGATAGTTATTAATGTGACATGTGTTATTCTGCAGGACTTCCAATTCACATCAGCAGGTTTTAGATAGGTTTCATTTGTCAGTTTAATGCTAAACCGAGAAGCAATCCCAATTTGACTATTTTCTACAGGGAAGCAGATAAGGACCTTATCTCTAACTCGAACATGTATCTGGACAGTGAAAATAAGAGGTAAGGAAGTGGGATCAAGGAGTATAATCTTAGGAATGGTATCTGTCTTCTTGAAAAAATATATTTATAGGCTATCTTTTCACCGAAGATTGGCAATATACACTTGTGTTGTGTCTTTTCCTTAGTCCAAGCCACCATTCAAAATTTATAGAAGGAACATAATGATGAAAATCAACAAATCATCTTGTGTTTTATATAGATAAGATGTACATAATAGATCAAATCTCAGTGGAATCAGAATTCTGCTAATGCAACACTGGCTTCAAAAAGTTGCATTAAAATTAAGCCGTTTGTAAGAGTTTCTTCTTTGATGACAAATAAATTTATAATTTCTTAAGAAAAAAATTGGAGGAAATTGGAAAACGAAATTGAACAAATATAATCCGTTCATATATTTCCATATCTATTCTTAATTTATGTTCTTTCCATATAATCTAAACATATTAAGTATAGATTAAGTAAATAAATAAAACTATATTATTAAAAAAACTTTACACCTTATATACTGAAAGTCAATATTTTTTATTTGATGTTAAACTTAATACAAATTAGCAAAGAATATTTTTGCAACACATTTGTTCGGATTCTCTATAGTATTGCCTATAACAAATTAAGAACATCGTTGACGGGGGGAAAATATGTTGGAATTGTTATAAGTGTATATTTTAAAATAAATTAACTCTAAAATAAACGTTACCTGTGAAATTTCCAAGAAATGTAGAGGTTTACACACCTCTCCACTAAACAAACCCACTTTTATCTCGTTCCGCTATGATCATACTTCTTTACCAATCTCTCGTAAAAAACTTATTGAACAAAAGTAGAAACAATGGCTTTCCAATCCGTCGCCGTTTTCCTCTTCCTCGCTCTCTTTGCCTCATCTGTTGTTGCTCAAGCTCCAGGACCATCTCTGGCCATATCTCCTCTCCCCGCCATTCCTCAACCAGCTCAATCTCCAAGAGCCGCCACAAACATGGGAAGGTTGTAAATAACGGAGTATGGTTTTACCGCGTCACCTTTGTATAGTAGAGCTATCAACGTACCAAACACGGGAAAGAAGCAATTGATAACACATTCAGATTCTCAAACTCTTTATAACACCATTAAAATTACAAAGGATAAGAACAAAGAGTGCACCTGTGATAAAGCTCTTTGTCACGTCGATTGGATCCAAAACACAAACATAGTCTGCAGATTCCTTAGCACATTGATTTGATTACTTAAATCAAATATAACTACAATATGTACCGTGATTATGATATAAAAATTGAGTAAGATGGCAAACCTCATCCGATGATGGAGATAACTCCTTAATGATCAAGTAGACCATTCTCCTCAAACCTGTCTTTCGATTGGAAAAGTTTTGTAACTAAAAAGAAAACTTATGTTGCTTCAGTCTGCATATGAAACAGAATAAAATTCATGGAACATGATACTCTCACCAATAAAAAGGTTATTCACACCACATGTGATATGATATTAAACAAACTATCGAAAGCTCTATAAGCATGAAAGTAAATCCACACAACAAAAACTGACCTTCGTGAATGACTCCCCTTTGTTAAGCAAATAAAGAAGCTTGGTGATGACCTGATGGTTTACAGAAAGATTATGACCACCACAGCAAGTCATATACAGAAAACTTGAAGACAGAAGATAACCGTAGCAATTACCTGCGAGCATCTTCTAGGATCAACCTGAGTGTCGTTAAAGACTCTAGCTTCTTGAAGAACGGCTCCCTTCTCAATTCCCATGAATGGAGAATACTCCACTCCGCCGAAACTCCAAAAAAAATATTGGAATTTGAAATCACACCGGATCGAATGTGGTAACAAAACCAGATTGATCAAAGTTAAACAATGTCTGTAATTATCACAACACAAGTCTTCGCACCAATCCAATGTGAGAACCAAAAAAAAAAAAACTTGAAATCGTGGATCTACACAACCATATTTACAATACACGACTGTCAAATCAAATGATATCTAGAATCCGCAAAGATATAGAAGCTTAGCATCTGATCTAACGCCTTGCACAAACCAGATATTCGAACATTAGAATCCTAATTTTATGTGAACAAAAGTGGAAGAAGATATACACTCATCGTCGTGATCATCGTATTTCTTCATGAAGGGTTGCGCCATTGAGCTGCTCTACGCCATCACTCGGATCTCGCTTTTGTTAACCTTTTAGCTACATATGCAACATGCAAAACGCAAATGACGAAGAATGATAGGATCTATGTTTTGAGAGTCGGAGTTCAGAAACAGGTGAGATGATCGAAAGAGAAGCGGTAGAGGAGCACCTATCTGTTGCGGTCGGCGTCAGATTAGGACGATTTGATTGAGTAAGTAAGCATGATAATGAGTAGGACGATTTGATTGAGCAAGTAACCATGATAACGATTCTGTGAAAATCTGATGGACCTGGCTGGGGGATCTTCTGAGGAATGGTGGACATTAATTTCAGAATTGAGTGAGGGAATCAAATCGATTCTTCACTGAGTGAATAAATTATTTCGAAAAAATAACTGATTTTTAGAATTGTAATCGTTTTTTAATTTACAATGTTTTTCGACAGAATTATTTTTAGAAAATGTGCCACATCAGCTGCTGAGGTGGAGGGCTGTGGTGGGAGAGAAATTGTCTCCCATTATATATAAGATTACCTATGACACCCTACATATGTTTAGTTTAAAGACTAAACTAACTTGTATGATTGAGAGAACAAGACGATTATTTTTTGTATTCTTCAGAATACATAACTATTGATCATTTATTGTTACTACTTACCACTATCGCAGCCTATATAGGCAGTAAAGGCTTGAGATAGAATTTGAAAAGGATCCAACGTTCAGAAAATCGTTTGTAGGGGTCCAGTTTCGTTCTGACCAAAAAAAAAAAGGGTCCAGTTTCGTTTAATTTATTATTTCCTCTTATAGGGATCTCTCTCGTGAATAAGAAGCGCCACAAACACAAGGAGCGTTTTGATTTATTCTCTTCTACTACTTCACATATTTACCCTTTTTTATTGGTTACTTTTTATTAAAATGAATGCACTACAAAGTCAAAATATATACAGAATTTATAACTGTCGGCTTTCTCACACCGAATGTTCTACAGAAAACCGAAATTCTAATGTTTAAGGGGAAAGTAAAGCCGGGAGAAATACCTCATCCAAAGATATAACCTTTATAACATAATAACATCAATAAAAAACTTTTGAAAACTTGGAAGTTAGAAAAGAGCAGCATATGCGACACTGTGAACCTCTAAAACGCAGCCAACAGAAAAAACCGAACAAGAAAGAGAACATAAGGTATTGGTAAGATCCAAACCTCCTCGGGTTAGGTGATTAGTCGGGCTAAGCCCGGATACACCTGAAAATTCAAAAAAAAAAAAAGAGAACATAAACAAAGGCAAACCCTGAAAACTAAACCGACAAGACGATTAGCAAACCATATTTTTATCCTTTTTCTTCTTTTCTAAAATAAAAATACACAATTCCTCACATTATTTAACTGTCTAAAATTTTCTGAACTTACCGAAAATGGCCAAAAAAGCTTTCAATTATTTCATAAACGCAATAAACATCCAACTTATATTTACTTAACCAACTAAATCTTTAACTTATATTAACCAAGCCCAATTACTCTCCTCGATCATATTAGTTCTCCTCATCCCCAAATCATTGATCTTCGCCTATCATGCGGTGAGTTCTACTTTTCTGAAGTCAATTCTAAAGATTATAAACACATTCAGAAACCGTGGATTCCCATCGAAGTGTTCGTGTGTATGTGATATATGGATTTAAACATCTTAGATGCAAAATAATTGAGATTATAACGTAATAATCAGAGACTAAATTAGCTACATTATCATAAATTGTATATTTGTGGAAGTAATCGTTGTCTAGTGATTAAGTGGTTAAAGCCGTAGATACTGGATTCGAATACTTGAAAGCGCAAGTTTTACAAAATATGATGGATTCTCATAATCTGTATGAGCTTTTTTTAAATGTATTTTATTATTATTATTTTTAATGATTTTTGGCCATTTTCCCTAAGTGGCCATCATCTAACTATTTTGTAAACACAAATAAAAATATATTTTCCTTAAGTTTGGGAATTTTTAGACAGTTTTCCCATTATTTTACCTTTCTTTTCCTTTTTCTTCTGTTCATATACCCGTTTCTCTATTTAAATCAACTCATTTGTTCATTTAACGTCAAAGGAAGTTCCTATTCTGAAGAAAGCTATGGAATTTAAATGTGATGATCAAGAACGGTTCTGTGTGACTCCTAAGCTTCCTCTGTTCTCGATTCCATCAAACAGAGCATGTGAGACTCCTGGCCGAGCGACGCCGCCTGTGAACATCGCAGGATCGGTCCCGTTTCTATGGGAGGAAGCTCCGGGAAAACCTCGCGTGTCTGATGAGAACAAACCGCCAGCGTCCAAACAGAACGCCATAGGAGGAGGAGGAGTCGTGCGGTGTCTTGAGCTTCCGCCGAGACTGATATTGCCAGCCGCCCCGAATGAACCATCTCCGACCACAGTTCTCGATGGTCCTTCCGTTGTATCTTGTCGGTCTCTGTCGGTGATATGGAGAAGCGAAAAAGACACTGAGTGTAGATCTGACTTTTCACATTCCAAGAACGGTTGCTGCTGCAACGGTGGCAGCACGACGGTGAAGATCAGTAGAGTTAGAAGAAAAGGAAGCCTTGTGAATCTTTCTCATTCCAAATCGCAATTCTTGGTACGTTTCGAACCATTTTCAATCTGCTAACTTTTCTCATCACATCTACTGTTCTGAAATCTTGTTTCCATCGTTTAAATGCAGGCAAAGGTTTGCAAAGGGTTTAAGCAAGTGATTCCATGGAGGCGTAGGCAGGATAATCCTCCAAGGATGAGTTCTTATATATAAAAATAATCTCTAATTTCTTTGTAATTCTCTAGCTTAGAGACTAATATTCCTCTGTATATGCACCGCATAATTTACAGACGTGAGAAAATAATTACAGTTTTCAACTGTTACTAAAAATAGTTATATAATTACAGTTATAGTAATACAGTCTTTATGTTTCCGTACATAGTTCATTATACATATACATATTAACAGTTTTGTTTATCACTCTTCAATGTCAAAGTAGTCTACTCTCTTCTTCTGTAGTGTTTTTGTCTGTAACTTTCATTTTAGACTTGTATCAGTTCAAGATTTGAAGAACTGCATCCATTTTGGTCTGGAAAAACTCGTTGACGATGAGGAGTCAACAAATCCCTGAAAGAAGATCCAAGATTGTGAGAAACGGACGACTCATTAAAGCACATATATAAAGAAGCTAATGCAAAATTAGGAGCTTATTGCTTAAAAACAAGATCTTACGTGAGTTTGACCGGATAGAAGACCTCAAAAGCCCTTCTTGCATACCCAAAAGCCAACACAAGGAGGCCAAAGAGGAAAAACAGACAATGGTGAAACTTTTCGATAGCGGTATGTGCAAGAGATACTAGGCTCTTGCCTTCTGATGAGGTTCCAAATGATGTTATTCTTCTCATCAAGTAACCTGTAAAAGGAAGATAAATTGAGATATCTTTGTCCAAGAAGACTAAGAGTTAGGCTATATATACCAGGATCTTCCATGGTGAGGTTAGTCCAATCATTTGGGTTTGTGTTCATTTCTGAAGCTTTAATTAGTTCGAGAAGAGCTTGATTAACATGTCGCCAAAAGAAATTAGTCATAAAGAAAGCAGCGAGGCAATGCTTTTAAATTTCAAGAAAGCTAAAATTAGATACCTCTTGTGTTCTCTCGTGGCTAACAAGATGGCCACCATGAAGATCCACCATTCTTGAGACCGGGTAAATTTTTTGAGCCAATCTTCTTGCATAACAAATCTGAGCAATCACATCATCTCTGCATACACATGCTCATATTTCATAATTCTACTCAAGAAGATGCACACAAAACATGATTCTCGATTACATTGCATACCTTCCATGTATAACTGATACAAGAAATCCAGCTGAGAGGATTACATCAATCTCTGTTTTTGTGAGTCTATGTAACCAACAAGCATTAACTTGGCCATCAAAACCATACTTGGACTGCATTCCAGTTGCTGATATCCCTTTCACATATTGCTAACATTATCTCACAAGATATTAGACACTTATTATCTATACATTATTCCATTGACTTGTTCACATTTAAAAATCAATACTACCCCAGTACCTCATATAATATCTCCCGTCTTGTGTTGGTTCCTATACGTTCGTCTAGGTAATCCTGAATATGGAAACATTATTATCAAACTTTTGCAAATAGTAAGAGAAGAACCAAAAAAAGAATCACCTTTGAATAATGCGTGTCCAAATCAACAGATGCTCTCTGTTCAGGAGTCTTTGCCTTGAGAAACCGCATTGCGATGGAAAATGTTTGCAGGTCAAGCTGAAGCATATATTAACAAAATCATCTTGAAAGACCAAAAAAAAAAAAAATATTTCATACACAGACATATGAAATAAGGCATTGCTAATTAAAGACAGCAAATTGTTTCCGGTACTACCTTGGGGAAACACTCAAAACCTCCACCTGTAACATTAAGCAAAGCTAGAGACAGAACTCGTTCAGGCACCATCACAGCCAAGGTGCAAGCTATCATAGCCCCTGTAACCAATAAAAATAACATTTTTGAACAGTCATTATGTGTAAAGAATGTTGGTCTAATTTTGTACCCATAGAATGCCCAATTATGTGTGCTCTCTTCCATCCCAAATGATCCAACAATGCAATCGCATCCTTAGCCATTATATTTGTTCTGCAAACCAAACATCATATTTATCAAAACCCAAACTATCCAACACTTCAAGAACATCATTCAATCTCACTGTATGTCTGTAACTCACGAGTATTCGGATCTTTTGCTAAGTACGGAACTACGACCCATACCGCGATTGTCAAACGCACAGACCTCAATGCCTCCGGTTGTTTCATCATCGGCTAAGATTCCTCCGTCGTTGGGTTTGGTCGTCCCCGTCAATCCCTTGATTTGCGGGATCCACGCGATTCATGGGTTCCCGCCAATCCTGCACCGCACGATGGTAAAGATTTCAGCAGCATAAATACGAATCAACCAAAACGCAATAGAAAACCTGTTGGATAATAGCCGTTAGAAGTTTGTTAGTCTTAAGTCAATAAAGACCTAGTCTATAGGACAGAATTAGTTGAGCTTTTGTTGGTAGATTAGTTCCTTAAGTTTCGGATTTCAGTTGATCTTGTAAAGGCTATTAATAGCCGATCTTTCTATTGAATAAACTCAGAGTATTCAGTTCAAGTACAGAGCAAACTTACCTTGACAAATTGGTATCAGAGCTCGCGTTCTTGAACAACTCAAAACAGGAAGCCGTAGCTTCAAACCAAAACTTGTGAGAGAGAGATGGGGGACGAGAAGATGAAGCTTCCACAATTTGATGGCCATTGGGACCACTGGAGTGAGGTGATGGAGAACTTCTTCAGAGCTAGAGGCCTATGGAGTCTGATTGAGATCGGATATGAAGAGCCTGCAACAACAACAGTGTTGTCAAATGAGCAACGACAACAACTTGATGATGCAAAGACAAACGATCACAAGGTCAAACACTATCTGTATCAGTCCATTGATCGGATAACGTTTGAACAGATCCTGGATCGAAAAACATCAAAGGTCATATGGGATTCGATGAAAAGGAAGTTTGGAGGAAATGCTCGAGTGAAGAGATCATTACTCCAGAAGCTGAGAAGGGATTTTGAAGTACTAGAGATGAAGGAGTCAGAAAACATAGAGGAGTACTTCAAACGCGTGTTGGCCATCACAAATCAAATGAGGAGTAACGGAGAGGTGATGACAGACTGCAAAGTCGTAGAGAAGATACTGAGAACTTTGAGCGAGAAGTTCATGTATGTTGTGGTCTCTATTGAGGAGTCTAAAGACATTGAAAGTCTGTCGCTAGATGAGTTGCAGAGTTCTCTTGCGGTTCATGAACAAAAATTCAAGAAACCAGAGAAGAATGATGATCAAGTTCTGAAGGTCACTCATGGAAGGGGGATGAGTTCAAGGGGCAGAGGATCCTTCAGGGGAAGAGGGCGTGGCCGTGGGAGAACAACATTCAACAAAAGTACCATTGAATGCTACAAATGCCACAAACTTGGACATTTTCAAAATGAATGTCCAAGATGGGAAGAAGAAGCAAACTATGCAGACTTCAATGGAGAGGAAGAAATGTTGCTAATGGCTTATATTGAAGAAGAGAATGAGGAACAGATGAGTCAAGAGAAGGAGAAGATAGAGTGGGCAATGATGACACAATCTGGAACAAACGAGACCATGAAGAGAAGGGCCTGGTTCCTTGATTCCGGATGCTCAAACCACATGAGTGGAGACAAAGAGGTATTTACTGACATCAATGAAGATTTCAAACACTCAGTAAAGCTGGGAAACAACAAGAAGATTGAAGTTACAGGAAAAGGGAATGTCAGATTAATACTGAATGGAGCTGTCTATCTGATAAGTGACGTCTATTATGTACCAGAGCTTAAAAACAATCTATTAAGCATTGGTCAACTTCAAGAGAAGCAGCTAACCATCATTTTTCAGAAAGGAGGATGCAAGATCTACCATGAGTCCAGGGGATTGATTGCAGAGAGCAAGATAAGTCCAAACAGGATGTTTGTACTCATCGATCAAGGAAGACATGAGGAAGGGTCAAGCTCTCAGCATTGCTTACAGACAGTTGGAGAAAATCTTCCAAAACTCTGGCACGAACGTTATGGACACATCAGTCATGGAGGAATGAAGATTTTGCAGAGCAAAAGCATGGTGAGAGGCTTACCAAACTTTGATGCACAGAAATTTACATGCTCAGACTGTTTAGTTGGTAAGCAAGCAAGAAATTCAATACCAAGGAAGAGCACATGGAGAGCCAAAGAAGTGTTGGAGCTCATACATTCTGATATATGTGGCCCCATAACTCCCATCTCCAACAGTGGAAAAAGGTATCTTTTGTGCTTTATAGATGACTTCAGTAGGAAAGCATGGGTTCATTTCTTGAAGGAGAAGTCTGAAGCTTTCACCTGCTTCAAGTTATTCAAGAAGAAAGTGGAATTGGAAAGTGGAAAGAACATCAAGTGTCTGAGAACGGATAGAGGAGGCGAGTTCACCTCTCATGAGTTCAATGATTTCTGCAAAGAACAAGGGATAAGGAGACAACTAACCACTACTTATACTCCTCAGCAGAACGGCATTGCAGAAAGAAAGAATCGTACCGTGATGAATATGGTAAGATCTATGTTATCAACAAGAAAGGTGCCAAAGATCTTCTGGGCTGAAGCTGTGAATTGGACATTCTATGTCTTGAATAGATGTCCAACTCATGCTGTCAAAGACATGACTCCACAAGAGGCATGGAATGGGATAAAGCCAAGTGTAGAGCATTTCAGAGTGTGGGGAAGTGTTGGGCATGTACACATTCCAGACGAGAAGCGTGGAAAGCTGGATGATAAGAGCTCAGCCTGCATCTTACTTGGTTTCTCAGAAGAGTCTAAGGGATACAGACTTTACGATCCAAAAACAAAAAGGATTATCACCAGCAGAGATGTGGTGTTTGAGGAAATGAGAGCTTGGGATTGGAAAGAAGATCAGGAGCATCAGACAGAATCTGATCTAACCTGGAATGAGGATGACATTATATGGGAAGAAAGTGAAGATGAAAACAATGATGATGGGAACGAGCCTGTGGAGAATGAGGAACCTGCAGTGGAAGCTCAGAACCAAAATGAGCAAACTCCAAGGATCAGGGAGGGACGTACATCAAAACCTCCAAGGTACTTACAAGATTATGTTACTGGAAATGATATTGATGAGGAAGAAGATGTTGTAAACATGGCTGAGATAAACTCATCTGATCCGGCCACATTTGAAGAAGCAGAGAAACATCTCAAATGGAGAGAGGCCATGGATGAGGAGATGAATTCTATTGAAAGGAATCAAACATGGAAGCTCTCTGATCTACCTGAAGGGACAAAGTGCATTGGAGTCAAGTGGATCTATAAAACTAAGCTGAATGAACAAGGAGAAGTTAGCAGGTTCAAGGCTCGTCTGGTTGCAAAAGGCTACTCTCAAGAACATGGAGTAGACTACACTGAAGTTTATGCACCTGTTGCTAGAATGGATACTATCAGAGCCATTTTAGCTACAGCTGCACAAAAGGATTGGAAGATCTATCAGTTGGATGTTAAATCTGCATTTCTCCATGGAGTGTTGATAGAAGATGTGTATGTACAACAGCCAAAGGGATATGAGATCAGAGGAGCTGAGGAGAAAGTATACAAGCTTCACAAAGCCTTGTATGGACTAAAACAAGCCCCAAGAGCTTGGTTTAGCAGGATTGAAGACTATTTTCTCAAGGAAGGATTTGTTAAATCTCCAAATGAAGAAACTCTTTTCTTGAAGAACAACAAGGAGGGAAGTACACTGATAGTAAGTGTATACGTAGACGATCTCATTTACACAGGAGATAATGAGGAAATGATGGAAGATTTCAAGAAGTCTATGCAGATGGAGTTTGATATGACTGATCTTAGGAGAATGCGATATTTCTTGGGAATAGAGGTGATTCAATCTGAACAAGGTATCCATATCTCTCAAGCTAAATATGCAGAGGAAGTTCTAAGACGTTTTGAAATGGAGAATTGTAACTCAGTGTGCAATCCGATAGTTCCTGGAAGCAAACTAGATATGGATGAGGGAGGAGAACTGGTTGATGACACTCTCTACAAGCAAATTATCGGTAGCCTGATGTACATCACCACAACTCGGCCTGACATCCAATTCTCTGTAAGTCTCTTAAGTCGGTTTATGTCAAAGCCTACCATGTTACATCTACAAGCTGCTAAAAGGGTCTTAAGATACTTAAGAGGAACAACGGATTACGGTATATGGTACAAGAGAGGAGGAGCTGGAAAGCTGTTAGTATACACTGACAGTGACTTTGCAGGAGACATGGAAAGCAGAAAAAGTACTTCAGGGTATGTTTTTCTACTTGATGGAGGTGCAGTAGCATGGTTGTCAAAGAAACAACCAATTGTGACATTATCTTCGACAGAAGCTGAGTACGTTGCAGCCTCAGTCTGTGCTTGTCAAGCAGTTTGGTACAGAAGGGTGTTAAAGGAGCTAGGACACAAAGATGAAGAGGGAACTGTTATCTTATGCGACAATACATCAACCATCAAGCTTTCAAAAAACCCAGTGTTCCATGGAAGATGCAAACACATAGGAGTCCGGTTTCACTTTCTACGAGACCTTGTCAATGAAGGAACAATTCACTTGGAGCATTGCGGTTCACAGGAGCAAGCAGCAGACATTTTCACCAAGGCATTGGGAAGAGAGGTATTCGAGAAGCTAAGAAACAAACTTGGAATCTGCTCAGCAAAGGATAAGCTAAGCTTTATGGACAAAGCTTAGATTAGGGAGGGTTTGTTGGATAATAGCCGTTAGAAGTTTGTTAGTCTTAAGTCAATAAAGACCTAGTCTATAGGACAGAATTAGTTGAGCTTTTGTTGGTAGATTAGTTCCTTAAGTTTCGGATTTCAGTTGATCTTGTAAAGGCTATTAATAGCCGATCTTTCTATTGAATAAACTCAGAGTATTCAGTTCAAGTACAGAGCAAACTTACCTTGACAAAACCTCACAGAGACCTATGATGAGAAGAACTTTGGTGGGTCCGTGACCGTATGTTCTGTAGTAAATCTTGACACCGACATTGTTAAGCGCTGTGTCCGGAGACTCAGAACAGTCGTGTTCTAGCACCACATCGCAATACGACATCATTTGAGCTATATCTGGAGCTAGTGGACGACTCAAGGTGAGATCGAATTCAAATGCCGGCGAATCAGGAGAAGAAAAAAAGAAGACTTGTTCTCAAGTTTTGTTGTATGAAGGAGATGAACAAATTTAAAAGTTTAAAAATAATTTCAAAGTTGATTGATTCCGCTTTCGGGCCCAGCCGGATTATTCAAAAGCCCATTGTCGAAAATGGACCGTTAAGTTAGTTAAGAGGCCCTCATTGATTCTCTTATCTTCAGATTTTTTTTTTGTCAGGAAAATCCACTGCCACTAACTGACCATAAGGCTCTTTGATTTTTCTCATTCCTTTGGTTAACTCGCTTTGCCTGACTCACCGAGTCATGGCGCTTCTTACTCCGCACCTTCATCGCTTTCACTCGAACAGTCTCAGCCAATCTGCCTCTCCTTTTAAAACAACCGCTGGCGGTGGCTTTGTTGTCTATCCCACCTATAGTCATCACCGTTGCTCCGCGATTGCGATCGACTCTCCGTCGTCTCTTACAGGTGTAACACCTATCCGATGGGGGTACACGAGCGTTCAAGGATTCCGAGATGAGATGGAGGACGACATCGTCATCCGTTCGGAAGCTCTCGATAGCTTCTCCTTCGCTGCTGTTTTCGACGGCCATGCTGGATCGTCCTCTGTCAAATTCCTCAGGTACTTGTGTTAGTTCTCATGCAAGCTTAGTTTTGAAGTGTTGCGGTTGTGATGGTGATGATTTTGATAGGGAAGAGCTGTACAAGGAGTGTGTTGGGGCATTGCAAGTTGGATCGTTGTTGAGTGGAGGTGATTTCGCGGCGATCAAGGGAGCTTTGATTAAGGCCTTTGAAAGCGTGGATCAAAATTTGCTCAAATGGTGAACTTAGCTTAAAGGGTTTGAATGAAATTTGATTTGGGTGAAGTAAATTCACATACTTTTCTGTATATGCTTTGGATCCAGGCTAGAAACAAATGGTGAAGAAGATGAATCAGGTTCAACAGCTACTGTGATGCTCATCAGAAATGACATTTCTTACTTTGCACATATCGGTGATTCATGCGCAGTAAGTCTTCTTAATTAAGAAGTTGTGAAGATTTGATGGATGAATCGTTGTAGTTGGTCATGTGTGAACTCTGTTAATGCATTGAAATAGGTCTTATCTCGATCTGGTCAAATCGAGGAATTGACTGATTCTCATCGTCCATATGGAAGCAGTAAGTCAGCTGTTCAGGAAATGAAGAGAATCAAAGATGCAGGTGGATGGGTGTGTCTTCCTAAATTATATCATGTTTTAATATTTCTCAAATATCACTTACTGGAATATTTGCTTGTGTGTGGCTAAAACCAATTTCTTTGCTCTTCATTCAATCAGATTGTCAATGGAAGGATTTGCGGAGACATAGCTGTATCTCGTGCTTTTGGTGACATCCGGTTCAAGACAAAGAAACATGAGTTGAGATCTGTCTCTTTTCTTACAATTGCTTTTCTTTTCTAGATGCTACCTCATTGCTCATTATAGTTCATACACACAGGATGTTAAAGAAGGGTGTAGATGAAGGAAGATGGTCCGAGAAGTTTGTATCGAGGTACTTAAAATATTCTAACATTGTTTCTAGTTTTGCAAGTCTCTTCAAGGATTTATGTCCTGAACTCCTGATATGATGGAATGTTGCAGAATCGAGTTTAAAGGGGACATGGTTGTCGCAACTCCGGATATATACCAAGTACCTCTGACATCGGATGTGGAGTTCATTATTTTAGCTTCTGATGGATTGTGGGACTACATGAAGAGGTTTCCTTCTTCTTTTTTCACTCCTTCCCCATGCAATCATATGCTTTTCTCAAGAAAAAGTACAGAGGTCAGCTGACAGTGATCAATGTTTTTACTGATGCAGCAAAGATGTGGTTAGTTTCGTAAGGGAACAGCTCCGAAAACATGGAAATGTCCAGGCAAGCTTTTCTTGTTTTCATGTCCTTACAAATTAGTTTCCACAACATAGAGCTATGGTTTTTAGTCTGAGCTAGTGTTTTGAATGATCCTCTGTAACAGCTTGCTTGTGAAGCTCTTGCGCAAGTTGCTTTGGTAAAATAACGAAAACCTCTTATCTCAAACTTTCTTTAATCAGGATCTAGAAACTGACATCCCTTTTATAATTCAGGACCGGAGATCAGAGGACAACATCAGCATCATCATCGCTGATCTAGGGTAAGTCTCAATACATGTGTCATTTAAAAGGTCTTCCAAATTGTACCTTATTAAGTATCCAATTCATAGACTCTTGATGTGTCTTGGTTTCGATCAAAACAGAAGAACAGAATGGAAGAATCTCCCGGCGCAACGACAAAACACGGTGGTTGAACTGGTTCAGGCCTTGGCGACGGTGGGTATAGTTACTGTTGGCATATGGATGACTTCGTTTCTCTCTTGAGTAAAATGAACATCCAGTCTCCTTCCTTAGTGTATATAAAACATGTAACTATGTTAAATACGCTAGTCTTCCCATAGAGATGGAGGTGATGATACATATGCTTAGTGTAGAGAGAAAAATTCACTCCAACATAAAAGCAAATACTTCACATTCACTCCAACAACAACCACAACCATAGTAACATGAAAACCAAATATTCAACAGTGGAGATAAAACCAAAACTTGGAAGCAAAAAGGAGCCACAGGGTACATTTATTTTTTCAGACACACATTTATATCTTCTTGAGGAACTCCATGATATGAGTGCCATAGGCTCTGCAGACAACTTGAAAGCCTTGATAGCCGGAATCTTTGGCCAAGGCCTCAAACTCCTTCTCGGTCCGTTCTTTGCCTCCGGGATTGTGAGCCAACATAAGGCAGTCCATGTGGACAACTTCTTTTGTCATGAGGCTTGAGTCTGGCACCACCGGAAGTATAGATTCCGCCACTATCATTTTCCCATTGTCTGGCAGTGCTTCATAGCAGTTCTTGAGAAATTTCAAACAGTGTTGGTCGCTCCAATCATGACATATCCACTGTCACATGTGTGAGATGTTTTAAACCAAATGTTTGAGATGCATTCTTATAAAATTTGTTGCCAAGAATCATAATAGGACTAGTTTACTACTAACCTTCATGAAGATGGCATCTGCTTTAGGGATATTCACAAACATATCTCCCCCAACGTGTTCAATACCTAAATCATCATTCAACAACACTCAAACTAAGACACTGAAACTTCCACGGAACCATATACATGGATTCAATTATATATACCAGGATAGGATACAGCTTCCTTAATGACATGAGGGAGATCATAGAGGATGCCATTAATGTGTGGGTGCTTGGAGACAATCATACGGAGAGTGACTCCGATGCCACCACCAACATCTACCAACGAAGACAATCCCTCAAAGCCTTTGTATGTCTCCAGAATCTTGGTCATGACGATGGTCGTGTGGTTGGACATTCCATTATTGAACACTTTGTTGAATCTTGGGTCAGCCCCTTGGTACTCGAAAGCGTCCATACCAAATGCCTTGTTGAAAGGAATCCCGCCTTCAAGAACTGCATCTTTCAAATGGTACCTGCACTCATTTTATATCATTATAAACTTGTTTCTTGATTAGTGTATTATTGTCAATGATATAATTTTTTGAATTTTGAAGGTGGCAAGATTTTGTATACCAGCTCTCCATGAAGACCCTGTCTCTGTTCAAATGACAGAGTGCAGCGAGTGAGACTCCATCTTCGTTCTTTGTCAGGTACTTGCATACCGGTCCAAGTCCGTACAGACGCTCCACGCCGCCGTCAAGAAGCTTACGGACAGAGCAAGTCAAGATGGAGTAAGCCGCAAGCAACCTGAGGATCCGGTCGACCATGACTGGAGCATCAGGGTTCTTGGTGGGAAGATAAGAAGCTATCTCAGCCGAGGAGAGTTGACCGCCAGGGAGATCAACATTCTTGGATATTATCTCGAGCAGGTCGAGCTCTAAGGCTGATGTAAGAACCATCGGAAGCACGGTGGCACCAGCAAGCTGCATAGCAAAGAGATTGGCCTCTTCGTCGGAGATTTTCGCCGGAGTGATCTGTACTTCAGGTAAAGATCCCATTATGACTCTGTTTTTGGAGTGTTACTCTGTTTTGTTTCTTTCCCGCCTGTTTAAAACGGTTTTAGTTTCTGCTTTTGAGAATGATCTGATGGTTGAGAAATGAGAACTAAGTTGAGCTGTATTTATACTAAAAATTTAGCATATTATATACGGAATTAAATGTACTTGTACTCACTCTGCAGTCTAAATATTGTGGTGAGTTTTGTTCTTTTCTATTTACCAACCTCCACATGACATTTTTTAAGTTTATATATCTGCAATGTCAACAAGTAGAAAGGTGGGACGTAATTGTCGTCGATGAGGAAATTTTATTAATTATTATCATTCAATATACTTAAACACTAAATATGCGTATATATTTGAAAATTACAAGTTAATCAGGTAGAAACGCATGGCTCATGCAACAGTTGGGGGTGGTTCTAAATGTTTGCCCACATTTTTTAGGAGTAGAGATAATCAGTTGTAAATGTTGTTGACATAATCAAATCATATCACACAAAATTTTCTTGACATTTTCTTTAGGCCTGTGTATTATGGGCTAATTAGGTGGATTGTCTTTTTAGAGCCGTGTTGCAAATGTGTTGGTAAACTTAAAAATAAGTTGGAAGTTATTTTCGTGCGTGTTTTTTTTTGTCATCTTGTCATACGATCTAAACCAAATTTTGTCTGATAAGATGGTTGTTATGTGGTGCTTTCTCTATCGATGATGTCTGGTTTATATGGATTATAATGCGAGTTTAACAGTCCAGTACCATAAAAATCAGCGTGTTATTGGATTAAATAGCATGCAATCTGTTTGAACACTTCCCAAAAATATGTGTGCGTTTAAAACATATGTAGAATCTACATTCACTTAGTTACCATTTTACAATCTCGTCATTTTGAAAACGAAGCTCTAGAATTTTTAATGGATTATTTGTTTTACAAATAGGTTTTTCAATTTCCCTATTCACAAGTTATATAACTATAATAGGACAACTAATCAATCAAAACCAATCTAGACGAGAAGAGAAAGTCAATTAAACAAAAAAAATTCTGATTGAATTTGAAGGAAAACACACACAAAAATAGGTTAGAGTTCATCGTGATCAAAATAGTCTTCGTCGTCCAAGTCCTCGTGATGAACTGCCTTGTAAAACACATCTTCGTGGTTCAACATCTCTTCAAGTGATAGTTTACCATCTTTATCTTCATCCGCCTTCCAAATAAAAAAAGAAGGTTGGTCTAATTTGATAGGTATAAAATGTGATTTTCAAAGTTATAAATTTTGGTGGGACAAAAAAGACTAACCTTGTGGCAAAGGAAAGTAGAGTAGTATCTGGCGTAACTCAGCTCACCAGGTTGAAGATAATGCAAAATGGGTCGAAGCTCATCGGCCACGAGGAACCGGTCTTTGTCGTTGTCAAGCTCTGCGAACAGAAGCTGAGCCGTTGGCACATTCTCATCATCCTCCATCTCGAACTTTGCAAACTCTTTGTACTTTTCGTATGCGTTCTCTTTAAACTCTTTGTACTCTAACTTCTCATCACCATTCGTGTCCATTCCCCTATCAAACAACACATACTACGTCACTCTTCTAAGCTTCATCAAATCAAGAAACATAATCACAAAATGTTCTTACATTAGTCGCTCTCTTAGAACCCATCTTTGAACATCTCCGTTTCTGCTGTCTTCAGGGTGCAAGAAACTGCAAAATTTTCCGGTTATTTTTGGAATATTTTAGTTTAGATTAAGGCATTAATTACTTGTTGAACTCTTCAATGTCGAGAGAGCCATTATGATCAAGATCGGAGTTCTTGAATTGCTCCATCCACCAACCAGCTTCACCGTGACCCATCTCGTTTTTCCCTGTTTTCAATTTTATTTGCTTGTTTAAGAAGAAAGATCTTTAAAAAGGTGTTTAGTTAACCAGTTACAAGTTATTTAGTTAATTAATTACCAATGTCTTCTCTAGAGAATTGAGGCAAATATTCTTCAAAGGTTATGACACCATCCTTGTTTTTATCTTTTAGGTGGAGCTCATTAGCGGTTCTGTAACCCATGTTGTCCTCTGTCTGCTGCATCATCCATGTCTGAAGCTCTTTCAAGCTCACAAACCCATCTCTCGGTGCCGAGTCGAGCAGAGGAAACAAGAATTTGATCCTCATCGTCGTGTTAAGCCTCCTCTTTGGTGCGTAATACTCCTCAAACATATCATCTTTTTCCTCCTTCACAGCCTCAACGGTGTTTGCTTCTTTTTCATGAGAAAACCTCTCGATTCGGGTCACGAGAGGGTCAAACACGGGTATTTCAAGCCTGCGTCCGAGGCGGCGGGTTATGAGAGCCTCAACGGATTGAGCCTGGTTTTGTTTATGAGGAGCAAGGATGAGGAGGAGGACAATGATGGTGGTGGTGGTGGTTAGTAGTAGCGTGTAAACCACCACCTTGGCCATTTTCCGGTAGCAAGGTGGGGTTCTACGGAGGGAGGATGAAAGGACCACGAAAGTTTGCTAAATTTTATTTTCGTGTTTGCTTTATTTGGGGGTTAATCCATAAATCTCTTTGGTCATTAATTGATTTGTTATTCATCTCTATCAACCGTTTTTACCGCCAAAATCGGTTATTCATTTGCCCAGAATCCAATAATAACAAGAATAAACCATCTTTATATAGCAAACCAATAAAGAACCGGTTACGATTTGTGTTTCATAAACCTGAGGGAACAAAGATTGTTGCAATATAAGAACAAGACTTTGAAACATCCAAGTGATTTTACTGTTGGAAACGATATGAGAGTTGAAATAAAAGAAAAAGCTTCTTACTAAGTCACTTTCATCATATACATTGGAGAGGAGGCGGCATCTCTGAGGTTAGTGTTTGTTTTTAGTCTGTCTGCTTTGCAGAATCTCGAAACCAGGGCCAGTCTGATTCACAGAGATCGAGCGGGGAGTTTCCGTCATCATCTTTAGAGGCTGTGTTAGCTTTCTGCTTCACCAGGAACTCGGCGATGGCTTCTCTGTCGCACACAACAGCATAATGCAAAGGGGTTTGGCCTTCGTTGTCCTGCTCAACAGAATAACAAAAAAAAAAAAACACATGAATAAAAGATGTTTGCACGTTGGTTGCAAAACTCGGTTCGCCCTAATTTAGATATCCTCTCGGGCACAGCTATCAAGACAGGCGCCGTCAACCTCCGATTCTTCACGATTCCTCTCCGGTGGCCGACGATCCGCGTCGTTGCCGCCGGGAGAGGCCCCGTCTCGTCTTCTTGTTGTCGTTAGTCTCTTATCCTAGCCAGCACTTCCTCCTACTGTCTCTGCTCCGGAAGTACTCGCCGCCGCGTCTCCGTCCTCGGCGCCGTTCTTTGTGGTGACGGCCTCCGACGAGTTTGTTTTAGCTGGTCTTTGGTTGTCTTCGGTGATGGTGGTCCTTCGGTACCTCCCTGTTCTTCAGTTTGGTTGTCTCAGGCGTTTCTTCGTTTCCTCTGTGCCATGGTTCTCCGGCGGTTCGGTGTTCGGCGGGAGCTTTCCGGACGGTTGTGGTAGTTGTGGATCTCTTCCAGTTTCGATGGCTCTGCGTTGGTGAGTACTTTGTTACGTCTCGTCCCGTAAGCTGTCGATTTTCCTTGGGCTGAGATTTTTAAGGATTGGGCTGGTTAGGATAGTTTAGGTCTGGTCCTTCTGTTCTGGATCAGGCTCGGATCTTATTGTTAGTATTTAGGGCCTAGTTAGTCAGATCTAGTTTGTTGCGGCCTTGGAGTTGTGTGGGTCAGATCTGGTGTATGTCCCTTGCCTTGGATCTTGATTGTCAATTTCCGGATCTTATTCCTGTTATCCAACTTCCGTTTTGGATGGTCTTGGTGCTAACGGGACTGTGTTTTGGCCGGTCCCGACAGCTGCTTTGTTTCTCGTCCTTGTGGGGTTGTGTGCTTTTGTCCGTCTGCTTCTGGTGGTAGGATTGCTTCGAGTGGGGAGTATGTTTGTCCTGTGGTTTGTTTGCTTCGGTATAGGTCGTGTTGTTCTGTCTCTCGGCTTCGGACTTCCGGCTCAATCATGAGGATTTGGAGTTCCGGCTCTTCTCGCATCAAGTCGTCAGTGTTCGCGTGGTTCGGGTGTGTTCCTGCGGCGCTCCGGTCGGTCTGCATACGGTTTGTCTCGTGGTTTCTCTGGTGAAGCTTTATTTCGAGAGTTCCGGTGGATCAGTCCTAATAAAGTTCGGCTTTGGTTGCTATGGTTTTTCTCTCTCGGCTCGTGGTGGTTCTTTTGGCTAGGGTGTCTTGGGTTTAGGTTCGGATCCGATGTTTGCATTCTGTGATTTGAGGTTTGGGCATATGTTTTTATCGTTTTCTGCTTTGTATCCGGGGATGGTCTTGTATCCGCCGGCTTGTGGCTCTAGGGATGTTGTTTATCCGCTAGCTTTAGTCTCTGGGGGTTTGTATAACCCGCCGGCTTTAGTCTCTGGGGGTTTGTATAACCCGCCGGCTCGGTTTTTAATCGATTGTATGTAACCTTGGTTCTTTTATGATCAATGATAATCTTCAGTGAAAAAAAAAAAAAAAAGATGTTTGCAGATGTTAGGATGGGAATTTCTCTTTCTTCACCTTAGCATTCACATCAGCGTTCTTATCGACCAGAAGTTTAGCAATTTCGAGGTGGCCACGGTCTATAGCCCAGTGCAATGGTGTGCGACCTTCACTGTCTGCAGTTTACGGAAAATTAGAAAGCAAGTCCAACATCACGAGAATGAACTTCTCAGAACAATGGAATGTATAAGCAGAGACTAACCCCTTGCATTTACTGGAATGCCGCTTTCAATGCTTTTAAGCAAATTCTCGACTTCTCCTTCTCTAGCAAATGCGTGGATGGCATCAATCTTCCTGAGAGACAAAACAGAAGAGTAACGCAAGGATGGATGAGTAGAGGATTAGTGTTCCATTCAGATACACAGGAAAAGAAGAATAAATCGTTGATAATAGTAGCCAGGTTATGAACAGAAGTTGTTGCAGCTAGCAAGAGATGCTAAGTTAAACATATTCGCTGAGTTTTGATTTTACAGATGTGAAAATTACGATCTGATCTAGACACTCAGAAATCAAGTAGAGAACTCAAGGAAAAGAAAGTAAAACACATCAGAATACAGGAAGAGAACCTTACAACTCATTTTCGGATTCCTCTTCATAAACCAATGAGCTAAAAACTGGACCCATGGTTCCTCCTGAGTTGGAGACTGCATCACCCCCACCCCGACTTCCGGCTTTCTGGTACGCCACAACAAAGCGAGCAGGAATGATCACACGAACAGTCCAGAGAAAAGACAGAATAAAAGTAAAGAAGAGGGGAATAAGCTTTCTACCACGCCACCGTCTAACCAAGTTGGATATAGCTGAGTGACAAGCTCAATATACTTCTCCATCGCTTCTTCAGGGGGCATAGCACCCAGTTTCTGCCATGCTTGCCTGAAACAGAAGAAGAAGATGATGCCAATACTAATCAATGAGATTGCAGTCTTACAACAAACTACAAGCCAGAAGCCATAAAAACAAACAATCAACTGTTACAACAATGAAACCACATCATCTCCAGCACTTTCAAAGGGCAAAGAAGCTAACTAGGTATATCAAGATGCACTGAATTATACAACTAATCCTTGATAAATATTGCTCTCCAAGATATCTCCAGTAATAACCTCAAGTAAAACATTAAATCTCAGCCTCAAAACTATCAAAGAAATAAGTCACAAAAACCCAGATTCATAGAAGCTAATGGCACACATAAAAGAGAGACGGAGAGATATACCACTTGGCACGGGCAGTAAGTTTGAGAGCTGAAGGCTGAGGAGCAGTACAAGGCCCTTCCGTAGCAATCTTATACAATCCGTAAAGCTGCTGCTGGACATCACTAGGTACCTTCTGCGAAAGCCGATCTGCGGCGGCTGTAGTCACGAAGAGAGTGGCAGCGCTGAAAGCCTCGTCGAGTTCCGTGCTCTCGACGCCTTCCCAATCATCGTCTTCCTCGCTGTCACCAGGGACGCTATCGCCTCTCGAGCTACCCTGCTCCGCCACGAGCGAATCCGCCTCACCGCCGCCACCAGACTCGATGCGACGCGAGTCAACCTCAGGTTTAATCTCCAATTCGGGTTCGGGGTGGCGAGTAAGGGAGAGATTGTCTTCTTTAAACGTGACGACGATCGAGATCAGCTTAGCCAAAAGGTAAGAAAAGATTAAACCCAGGATCACAGACTGAGCAAGCTGAGCCCAATCACCCATTTCTTCCCAACGATTACAACAAAGAAAAGAAAAAAACGAACGCCGTCGCCGACTATTAAAACCCTAAGAAAGCAAGACAGAGTCACGAGGAAGAAGAAGAAACCCTAAGGATCTGGAGAGACAAAAAGGAACAAAGTCTGATTCATTAAACCAACAGATAAAGAGAAGTTCCTTTTTCCTTGTGGCGTTGAGACTTTTTTGTTGGGGGGTTGAATTCAAGTTAAAGACGACAGAAAATAAACTTGGCGACGAGCATCCACTGACGACAGATCACAAAAGCGTCTAAATTGGGGAAGAAGTGTACGTGTTATGCCCTAACTTTTTTTCTCCCCTAACCAAAAAAGGTTAAATTAATGTCAAAATGTATACCTTTTTGGTGCAATCGTGGTAGAAAAAAATAATCAAGAAAACGTGCATGGTGTAGATGATTTAAAGGCTTGAATCATACGACACGTCAAATGAAATGTAGACCACAAAACTTGAACGCATTAGATTCACGTGAAGTGGGCACGAAAATGAAATCCAAGTATCCTTTTTTTTTTTTCCTTTTTCATAACCCAAACAAAATATTAAATCGTTCCACTACCAAACATTGCTTGCTCAAATGAGCATCTCATGAAGAGAAACCCACTCATAATTTAGGTATACATCATGTGAGTGAATCACTTCCATGGAATACTCATTTAAGCAAGAAACATTAGAAAAGAGGAAGAGAGATTTCATCACTTTTGTCCATGAGAGTTAGGAGAGATGCTTTCACTGCTATAAATATAAGAGGCAACGTGACTGCACAAACTAGGGAGGCATTTACGGAAATACCCTCAACTAAAACAGGCAACTACCCACCTGAACATGTTTAACTCAGTTCAGCCACACTTGAAGAAGACTTGTAAGTAAGCCATGGAATGGCAGCTCAAGCATGCTTTTTAACCAACAATCAAACATTCTCACACCCATCCTTGTCCTTTTCTCAAGTATACCACATGCCTGGGGGGGATTCAGTCCCCAGTGTACAGTAGATTAAAAAAAACACAACGTAACGGGAAAAAAAGAAGAAGCTATTTCTCAATACTTACCCTTTGATTTGTAAGGGGACATTCAACCTGTGGATTTTCTATTTTGGAAGACTATTCGTGTTGAGCTCCATACCGGCATTGTACATTTTCCCCTTCTATGAGCTTCTCAACTGCATCGAGAGGGAGACCCACCAGCTCTAATGTCTTTTCCCACACTCTGTGTGCAGTTTCTATGTTGTGTGCTTCTTCGGAAGGATTTGCAGGGCGGCAATCTTGAGAGATGAATGGGCAAACAGGCCAATCATCTGTTTTTAGTGTTTCCCAGTACTCTGGAATCTGAGGGTCTGTGGCCGAAAAGAGAGAGCTTCTACAACCTTCTTGAGGTGAAAATATGAAATAAGGTATCACGGCGTAAAGAGCTTGAAGAATCCTAGGTAGATCCCTGGCCTACAAAATACGGAAAAAGGCAATTTTATGCAATGAAGTTATGATAAACAAAATGGGTGTACATCCTGCATTTGTAACTAAATGGAGTGAAGCTAACACTCACAACATTTGTTAGGACAACACCAGGGGATAGACATATGACGCTAACTCCTGTTTCCAGAGGCAGCTTTTTGAAAAGAATGCTACTAAACATAATCTGGAAGATAAAGGGAACCAGAGACTAAGTCACCAGTTTCTGATGGAAAAAAATTAAATATCCTTACGGTATGCTCACCTGGGCTAGCTTGCTGCTCGAGTATCCTACAACGCTTGAGTACTTTCGGCTACCAGAAACAACATTCATGTCGTCCGGGTCAACAAAACCAACACTATGCATCTACAAAAGTGAATCCCAACACCCATTATCTTGCATGAAAAATTAATCACCAAAGACTATAAAAAAAATTGTTTCAGTTTTCATACAAACAGCCATCCCACAGAGTTTCACTGAAATAAGCAATGATGAACGCATGGGGGTAGAATCTGGTCATTGTAGTATATTTTGGGTCAAAATTTTCAGCAAGCTTGGGTTTGTTTCGTTCGCCTATACCAAGACTCTGTTGATACAATAATATGCATATGTAGTTCAGCGATTTAGAGAGAACCTATATTATTCATCTATATATTATGTAATCAATTGACAAGACCGGAGCTTTCCAAGTTACGAAATATACAAACAAATCAGATCTTTTCAATATCATTACTCATACCAGAGAGCATCGAAAACTAGAGGACACAGACTTGGAGCCCACAGAGTCAGTGATCATAGAACTTACCACGGAATTCACATTAATGATTCGGCTTGGAGAACCTCGGATCAGAGACGGCAAAAGGAGTACTGAAAGTAGCGCTGGAGCTAAATGATTCACTTGCATGTGCTGCTCATATCCATCCTCTGAGAATTTTTGCGCCTCTGCACAAATTAGAGAGTATAGCATATTAGTTGATTTCTTTCCTCAAACATTTTCTGCAGACAATGTAGCCACAATCATTTAAAAAAAGAAACCCAACGAACAGAGTTCTATAAACTGGTAATAATAGTGGACTTGCTATAAATAATAAATAGCCATCTCACTTTTAATTCATAAGAGTTTAAGCTTACAGTCAATGCTATACATGCCAGTTCTCACTAATACGATCCATCAGGTTGGAATTTTATGATGGTGATGAATGATGCACAAGTATGACTTTGAGATCTTCTTAGCATGTCAAACAGATGATGAACATCGAAGCAGGAACCAAACGGAGAGAAAGAGTCACTGCTTTATAGCTAAGAGGGCAATCAAAACCAACCTCCCATAGCAAATATGCCAGCATTGTTAATCAGAACATGCAAAGGTCCTAACCGAGCGTTCCAAGCATCGGCAAATCTCGCGACAGAATCCAGTGAAAGAAGATCAAGTTCCATTGCCTTTACAAAAGCAACCAGAGTATTCATCATCAGCTATCTGAGTATCATCATCAGCTATCTAGATGTAACAAATCACTACTCTTGTCTAATAACTAATTTGATAGAAATTGACTTAGTCACAGCCTAACAAAATCACATATGTTTTGAAGTTTCTATTGTACACAACGATTTATATATGCTTATAAACATCTTGACTATTTTCAGTTCCAGAAATACACATTATTAGTCACAAACTATAATATATCATCATTATAAGAACATAGAATCATATAGCAAATGATAAGCTTATACCTCGATATTAAGTGGGAGACCTTTACCAGACCACTCGTTCTGCCATTGCTGTATCAGCTCCTGAGCTGCCTTTGTGTTCCTCACAGCCATCACAACATGAGCACCAGCCTCTGCAAGCTGTCTGCGAACAAATAAGCAATGGAGCTAAAAAACTTAGGGGAATTTTCAGCAATTCGAGTCCCAAAACAAAAGCAACTTCTTCGTGGCATCAGCAATCCCCAAACTCGTAATTGATTGTGAATAGGAAATCAAACTCGCAAACTGTGAATTAGAAGAAACGAAGCAGCAGAGGGAGTTAGTCGTGGGGAAGAGAAAAACCTAGCGGTCTCACGGCCAATGCCACTGGTGGAGCCAGTGACAACGCAAGTGAGGTCGTTAACGGGAGGAAGAGGGAGAGGGTTCTGCAGATGAGAGGCTGTGATCCTCTGGAAGAGAATCTCCTGGAAAACGCTGCTCCATCCTCTCATCCACTCCATCCATGCCAAACTCTCCTTCTTCTTCTTCGTCGGAGACGTAGTCGAAGACGACGCTGTTTCGTCGCTCATCTTCTGCATCCGCTTTTGCTTCTTCCGAAGCTAGATCTATGACGTTAAACACAGTGAGAAAAGACAAAAAGCGTATTTCCGTCAAAATCTAAGCTTCATTAGAAAAATAACAAATTTGGGCCGGCGAGATTTCATGGCCCACACCAAGTTTTTTTTTTTGTCAACTTAAGTGTTTCCAAATAACATCGCCATGGTATAATACGAAAAAACTATAACAAAAAGCAGATAAACATAGAAGGATAACGACAACATAGTACTTAAACAAATAAAAGTCTTCGAGAAGTCCTCGGATCTCTTCGACAATTGAGTTGTTAAGTAAGATGACGTCTTGGGCACTGGATCGAACACCCGAGATTGGAACAGCAACAAGTGCATGAATTTCGACGTGGCCCTAATCCAAACGCTCCCAGGCACGGATTTTGAGACAGCCGCCGCCACCATGTGCAGCCTCCTTCGGCGACCATCCTCTCCCGTCTGAACAGCGCCGCTCCTCCGCCTCGTCCTACCGCGCAGTTCCTGATGTCCTCCGCTTCCCCAGGTAGTGTTATGCTCGCCGGAAATCTCACTCTCTCAGCTCCTCCTTCTGAGCCCCCTGACCCTCCTCCGCAGCCGTCACTCTCTTTGCCGTCGTGGTCCGCCGCTCCTCCGACCCATGGAGTATCTCCTCCGCTCGTGTCCTTCTCCTTGTCGAAGACCTTACTGCTAGCCGTGGATTTTTCTCCGACTATGTTTCTCGGCTCAGATCTGCTGCTCCCTTTAGCTTCCATAGCTCCGGCGTTGTCTATGCTGCCTCTGCTAGCCGCCTCACTCTCTTCGCACACGGCACCTCTTCTCGGTTTCCTTAAGTCTTCGGCTCTTCCATTTAGTCGATTATCTCCTCCACGGCAGCTGCGTCTGCTTTTTACTCCAGCCCATCAGCTTTGCTATCTTATGCAGCCACAGCTCACGCTGGTTGTCAAGCCTCTGCCGTCGCAGCCTTCGGATCCGTCACTGCAGGTTATGCCTCTCACTTCGCCGTGCAAGACCGCAAATCTACCTGCGCTAACTATGCTTTCGGAGCTTTATTTCGATTTGCCTTTGTGGTGGTCCGAACCTCCAAATCTGGTATCTGAGCGTGAGAGATTCAAGTTCATGGACTTGAAATCCTTTGATATTTCACCCTCCATTGCACTCAGCGTCAACGTTAACATCGTTTTCCCAGTCTACACTTTTATCGTTTGTATATGCTTTCTTACTGCATTGTGCAGAATCTCCATTATCATTTGTATGCGATTTATTACTGCTTTATGCAGAGATTTGCTTCGCAGCTCTTGAGTGATCGATTTCCATTGCTTCCCATCGAATCAGTGAATCTATCAAGCTCTTACATCATCTTAGTGTTGGCAGCTGCTCACTTCTCTTCAGAACGGTTGGCGGGTGTCTTTACCAGGAGTGGGTGGTATTTGGTGACCTTCCCTTTGACGCCAACAGTACCTCTTGATCCGCCGGATTTTATCATTATTTTAGAGTGTTCCTTTGTTTCTTGGATTTCTGGTTCTACAGTCTGGACCCTCTCCTATTTAGGAGACATGTCTCTGATGATTGTCCGCTGTTCTACCGCCTCCACCCACCCCTCCAAACAAGTCTCGACCCTCTCCAAATTTGGAGACATGTCTATTGTGACTTCTTGCACCACTTCCGCCTCCACTCCTCTCCCCAACCAAGGTTCGGTTCTGTTGGTCTTATGGAATGTTTGGCTTTTAACTAGTTTAGGTCCTATCGCAAGAATTACTCTTCTTAGGCTTAAGCTATTGTCATCCCAATTACTTTTTTATGAGGATGCTAGACTTGTTCTTAGCTCACCATTGCCTCTTTATGAGGATCTCGACACCGTTTCTCTTTATGAGGATCTTGTCACATTACCTCTTTATGAGGATATTGTCACTCTCCCTCTTTATGAGGATCATGTGACCTTGCCTCTTCATGAGGATCTTGATACATTGCCTCTTCATGAGGATCTTGTTACCCTATCTCTTTATGAGGATCTTTGCTCCTTTATGGAGTTCTTTACTCTCTTGTGCTCACCTTATGGTTGTGTTGCAAGGAATGTCATCAAAGGCTCATTTGATAGGTGTTTAATCGCCTCTGTAGCCATTCACAGAATAGTTTTTATATGGAAACATTTTTCAAGTGACTGGCCATGCACTCATATTATTTTTTTCCTATGTTTCTTATTTTTTCATTTATGGTAATATTATTCGTATAGATTTGATTTAAACCGATTTAGTAAATGGATCATTAAAGAACTCTATTTCATGGAGTGATGTTACCATATATTTTGCAGAGAAATATATTCCCAATTTGGATAGTTTTACACACATTTTAACTTTGCATTATGTAAAAGAGAATCAAAAAAGGAGTTGGAGAATTAGTACAAGTCAAGGGACTCGAGCACTCTACCAGCCTGGATGTGAAGAGCAGTGATTCTTTGTTCAGGGTCACTTGTTGAACCGAACTGACTCGCTGCCCATATTAAAGAAGCAGATTTTTCACCAAGAAGGCGCCTGATGTCTTCATTTACACTCGCAATGGGAGATCTATCCTTCCCATTCACATGTCCAACTAATAGTAGTAAGAACTCTCCGCATCTTAACCTGTGAATCAGTAATAATAACTAAACCATGACCAAAAGCCCAAACCATGACAAACGAAACTTTTTGACACAAAGTGGACATTATTGTTGGTTGATGCCACCACTAACGACCTTAAGAGTTGGAACTCTTGAGAATGCATGAGATCAATCTTTGAGATGGGAAGGTTTACTAGACAATGCAATGGTTATTCTATGATTTTGAAAAGGAAATCGATATACAATTTACTGAAAATGAGAGGAAAATCGATAGCAATTTGTATAGTGTAGATACCGCAATAAAGCCTAATGTAAAATTCCACAACCTACACTAATCATTCAAAATAGAAAGGAAGAATGGTTCATTGGGAAAATGAGAAGAAAACATAAGGAAATTCACCTGAGGTTTTCATCAGCTTGTTTGTCTCGCATGAGCATTGCAACCTCGTCAATGCCATTGTAGGCTCCAAAATCCTGTTACCAATAATAAGAAAGGATAAATGAGAAGACATTAAACAAAGTAAAGGCCAAAAGCCATTTTGTTCCATTGATATATGCCGGAAGCCTTAATTACAGGTCTATGTATAACAAGAGAAAGGCATGTTTTCTACTACTGACAGAAACAGACTGCTTTCTAAGATGAATACTTACCACCTGGTTTGCTGATGAATCCAGCAAGATTGAGATTAAGGCATCCAAGCAGGCACCTTGCTCAAGTACTCCTCGTGTTGATAATACATTCATCATTACCTAAAACATATATGTATGAATCACATCAACACCACACAAAACTAAGAAACTCCCCACTGCATCGATCGCTAAGCAGGAGAGGGAGGCAACGGAATGTGAAAATGATGAATGATGTCTTTACACAAAGTCTCCCTTTTTGCAGACAAGCTACCGAATTAGTGTGAGAACTGATCATTTTTACAGCATAAATGCAGGATTCTACTTTCTAGAGTTCTGTTGCAGTTACATGCATCTGGTCTCTGATCAGATGTTCCAACAATTGACTTCTAATAAGTAACAAAAAGAGAGTCTTACTCTGACTGCACCGTGCTTATGAGCCAGAACAGTGCTTTGAGGATGGAGAAGGCAGCACCCTTCAAGAACTCTCAATGCAACCGCGACCTCAGCATCCGTGGAAGGACTCGTTATCTTCATCGGCTCAACACTGAATATGTGATCCAAGCCCGTCACTTTATCATCCTCTGCTTCTTTCAATGAGTGTCGGAAAAGCACCGGAACCACTGCGGAAATCACGAGGATTCCATCATCAGGTAACACATTACAATACGGCATCAATGATTTGGGAAGGGAAAACGACAAAGTTAAGATATCAGACGTTGAAGATCAGAGATGGTTTGGGTGTGAGAGAAGAGGCGAATGATGGAATCTGACTCCGCGATAGATCGGAGAGTTTTGAGAAGAGATCGAAGGCCGCGGATACGAAGGAAGGAGAATTCAGCGCAAGCATCGCGTAAGCCGGTTCGGAGGGATAGTGTCAGCTCCCTGTAGAGTCTCTGTGTATTGAGTGAGGTCACTAGCTCTTCAACAACCATAGTCGCTGCATCTGAATCTTCACCGTTCTCCGATTGCGATGGATTCTCTGGCGTCGGTGACGCGCCATCGGTCCATAGGGGCTTCTTCAGATACATCTGACTCCCTCTTCTCCCCCTCTCTCTCTTCGTCTCTCTCTTTCATCTGTAACCACTTTTCTAAACTTTCGTTGCTAAATCGCAAAAAACGGCGATCAGTTGGCTGTGGCAGTCATCAGAGAGTACGTTGTCTACAAACAACGGCACGCAGTCTTTTCCCCTATGGCTATGGGTTATCTTCAATGGCAACAGAAAGACGGGAGAGAATCATTTTTTATTAAAAATTGTATAATTATGATGATATAAAATGATAATATATCCGTTGGCGAATGATAAACGGTTTGGTTCTTCATCTTCTTTGGTTTACATACGGTTTGTTCGGGACCTTTAAAAATGGAGCTATATAATGAGTCTTGTTTTAATAATCTCGACTTTGGATGTTTCTTTACTTTTCTTTTTCGGTTTTTCGTGGTTATTGTCTCTTGGATATCTTGATTGATTGATTTTGATCTAATTTTTGTTGGTTTTAGTTGTTGTTATCGAGTGTTGTCTTCCGGTTTTATATATTTAAGGTTGAAGTTTATCTTTTTATTAGCTTCTCTTGTGTGAGTTTTTGACTGAAGAGCTGTGGCTTTTATTTTTTTGCTGTATAAATTATGTTGTAGATTTTTTTGTTTTGGCTTTAAATTTAATTGAAGTAGGTTTTTGGCTGTGAAAATATTTTCATTTTTCACAGCTCAATTTTTTTGCTATGCATATTTAGCTTTGTACAGCCAAAACAAAAAAAATAATAAATAATAAAGAGTTTTGGACAGAAAAATATTTATAAAACATGATTGGATTAGATGTGTTTTGGAGAGAAATTAGGCTGTAGAGAGATTCTAAAGCCATTACCAATCACCCCCTTACTATTCTTGTTTGATTGCTGATTTCAATAATTTTTGGTTGTATCCAACCAATATAATATTCTCATATAAAAATGGAAAATATTCTAACAAAAAAAAAATATGTATTTTTCTTAAAATCCACACTTTAAATATAATTAGATTTTATTACAAAAAATCACCTTTTTATTTAAACACAAGAGACTAACATAACTAACAACACGCAGACAATGAACCGAAAAATGGATGATGACTTGCTAGTAAATCCATAAAGACTGGAATCAACGAAGCCAAACCATCGATGTACAGCTTTGAGTCAATCCAATAATGAATTCAACAAGTTCTTTTCACTACCAATCCTCCTTGACAATCTTAGCCTTTTCGAATATGAACTTGCCTTCCTTGTACTTTTGTGAGGTCTCATAGGCTCTCTCGTACTTCCAACCCAACGATTCATTGCAGTCAGCACAAGATATATCAGCCACAGTGTGGAGACCAGTTAGAAGATGCCGGTCTTCTTTAGCCCCTACCACAATGTTCATTGCGTGGGAGAAGAGGAAGGCACGCCCGGTTCTTCCCTAAAAACCGAGAACCATGGGTTAGAAATTGGTATTCACAATCGAGAAACACAAATGCCATGAGCGTCTGTCAAACATAAGCTTTTGAACTGATCTACAAGACTATAACCAACAGGAAGTATATTAAAAAGGAATGACTAGTCTTGTTTATTACAATTTGAGTCAAAGGCTACTTCTTTAAGTCTTATGTTTTGTTACCAAGGATCAATTTCACAACACCAACAAACAGGTCACTTGGTACGAAAATGCATTCTTGATCAGTACCATTGGTCGTTTCAAATTCGACTAGCAAGGACAATCAAGTCAAGGGTTTTCCTAAAATCTGAAACCACAGGCAGATCATCAGAGCTCCATCTAGTCTTAGTGTGATCCTCCACTTAAATTTCTACATCCAACATATGGGGCACAAGCAAAACAAACAAAAAACAAAAATTGATGAAGCGGATTCACCTGAAAAGCCTTGGAGATGATATCATCGTGAAGCCCTACATGATTCCTGCAGTTGCAGCAACTATACAGCCTTGGACCAACTGACTGAGCCATTTTATCGAACACTTTGAGGGCGTGATCGGTTGCTCTGAATAGATCAAGAAAATTCTCACCTTTTCACCAGAAATCGAAAAAATAAAACCATAAATATATCAAAATCCCACATGGAAACAAGAAATTAGAATTTCTAAAAGACAATAGAAACCTTTCGAGAATCTGTAATTCACCAAGCTCCAAGCTTCAATGTCTGAGAAACAAAGGATAAGAACAGTGTGTAGGTATTAGCGTGCAGGATTGGAGATTCCAGTTTCCACACAAATTCAATAAACAAATAGAGGGGACAAGAGACCGAATTATATACTATTACTAGACACAACGAATATATATTGGTAGGGTAAAGGGAACGAAACGAGATATTCCCGGAGAGAAAAATTACGATTCAGCTTTGGCAACGAAATGGAGAAAATTCAGACGAAAAAGAGTCGATTTTGAGGAATCTTACTAGGGTTTAACAGAGGGAACGAGGAAGAAATAAAATTGTGAAGAAATTCAGTGGGGATTTATGGTTGGAGTCGGATGAAAGTTTTGATCTTTATTAGTCTCTCTGATCCGATCAAGCCGTGCAGTGACTGTTTTATGACTTTCTTTTTCTTGGTTTTGCTTTATGACTCGGAAATGAAGAAAGAGCAAGCCGTGATGAGAAATGGAAGAATATGAATCATGTTACCTCTACATATTTTTAATACTTTTATTTATTTATTTACTACAAATAATTTGTTTTAAAAAAAAAACTAAAAATCCATTTAAAATAAAATCAATACTATTTTAAACAGTACCCCTTTAAATAAAAATATAATGAATCAATCTCTTATAATCAATACTATTAGATTTTAACCCGCTTTAAAGAACACATGATTATGTTTATTGTTAAAAATAATATCTTTTAGCTTAAATTTATATTTATATAAAATATATTTGTTAACTATTCAATTAAATTTATATTAAGTGAAAAATTGATAATATGGTACTAAATGCAATAAATAAATCTAATAAATTTCATTTTTGATTTTATATTATTTTATTATATTTTTAGTAATTTTTTAATAAATGCTTAATTTAATTTATTGGTGTAAAAGTGAAAGTATATATATATTTTTTTTGAAGTTAACTCTAATTTAGTTCAACCTATGATTTCATTACTAAAAAGTTATTAAAATCAATAATCTTTGCATAATATGCAATTTTGTTAGCATATAATTTATTATATTCAATCTGCTAGGTTTTCAGTTTAATTTTTTTTTTTTTTTTAAATAGTATAGTTTTAACGTGTGATTATTAAATTATAAATAAATTTAATATTTTAATACTAAATATATGAATTAAAATTTATCAATACATATTTTAACACATTTCCAGTATGCAAAGTTTGCTTTAATAGTATAGATCATTAAAATTGATTAATCTATTTCTCAACACGTTTTATAATTGTCTAAATATAAAGATTTGTATGTATATTTTTATATATCAAAATGTAACTAAAATATAGTAATCATTAACATTTTTAAATTGGTTTAAGTTTATTTAAAATTTTCTATAATTAAAATTTGTTAATTAATTTTTAACTTATCTTTCAATCAACATAAGTTTTGAATATTTTTAAAATAAAAACAAATTAATATATATATTTCAATTCATCTTGTATTAGTCTAAGTATTTTAAAAAATTAATAAAACAAACCTTTAAAAATTATCATTGTAAAAAAATCAAATTTATCATATATTACAATAATATGTCAATTGAAATTAGTTAATACATCTTTTTAATACGAATAGTCAAAATTTGTTTTTAATAGTATACATAACTGAAATCGGTTAATCTATTTCAGTATATTTTATGTTTTATAATGGTCTAAATATAAAAAATTATGTTAACTTAATATATCAAAATATAATTAAATTATTTTTAATAAATTTTAATATAAATATAAATTTATTTATATTTCTGTAAAGTTTGCTATAATAAAAATATATTATTTTAGTTAAAAGAATATATTAAAATATTTTTTGAATAAAATTATAAATTAGATAATATTTATATTAAAATATAATTATAATTATATTATAATAAATTTAATAATAAATATGAAATTAATAATTATTTTTTAAGAAATCGAAAAGAATTTTTTTGTAATATATATATATTAATATTTAAAAATAAAAATATTAAAAAATATTATAAATATATTTTGAAACAAAATCATTAATTAGAGAGTATTTACTATAATCCATATATAATATAAGTTTAATTATCCAAAATTATCATTAATAAAATAAAATAAAAATTCAAATAAATACAACGGTAAAAACGTAATATAATTCATGACTAAATGTTAGTTTTAAAAAGATATTTTGTTTTAATAGTATACATTAAAAAATGAAGTATTTGAAAGACTAACTTTTACTTTAATTTTTTATAAATATGTCACTAAAATTAATAAATATTTTAATAATCATTAATAATTTTAAACTATATATGGATCCTGTAAATATTTATTTTTTCATACAGAAGCTGACTGGATCAGCCACTAGATATAAAAAAAATTTGTGATAGCTTTACACTAGGTACTGTTCTGTTCTATGACCAAACACAAATGCTAGTGGTTCTGTTTGTCTCCTTATAATGCGAGGCTCTGTTTTGTCGAAATGATATAAATAATAGCCAAGAAAGTTAAATAATTGAACTACCACATCGAATCTTTTACTGCTATGATCTTTCTGTTCGCATTGTTGCGTGTATATGACCTTACACAACCTTAAAATTCTTCTTCTTCTTCTTCATTCTGTCTCCATTACTGAATCCAGAACGTGCGTATGTATAGTTCTATTCATTCAAATGTTGAGGGGATCTTCTTCTGTGTTTCTTTCATTAAGAGGTGTCCAATCATTTGTCTCTGCAAAAACATAGAGAGTTAAACTGATTGTAAGTGGAAAGCGGTGCTAGAGCAAATAGATAGCCCTGAGCCAAGTGAACATAGAGACAACATACTTGGCTTGTCAACAATCATCATAAGCCGCCTTTGAAGGAGGCTGGCAACAAAGAGGAAGATGGAGCACATTCCAAACATGACTGTGATTGGGAACGCATTCACCTTCAGTACACATAAAAAAACTAGTCAGTACCAAGACACAGATTCACGGGATTAGAAACCACAGCTACTATAACTGGGGGACTTACATTGTACAAGACAACACAGACAAAGATATTCAGAGGAATGCGGAAAAAGTTCATGATTGTGCTTCTGGCTTCTTCTGGGATGTATTGGGATCTCATCTTCATAATGGATGGCCAAAACAGTCCTACACAAGCCTCGAATATACAGAACCCAAGGAGCTGAAAACAACCAGAGAAAGAGATTCCTCCACCTTTTACCTTGGAAGGTGCTATGAATGACTGAGTCACACATCCGGTTGCAAACAGTTAGTCACAGAATAGAACAGCACGCAAAGAAGAATCTTTTTTTGTAACTTACAGCCATTATTATTGGAAGCAATAGTGAGGCAGCAGAAACCAGGAAGACGACCTGCATGTAGCTCTCTACTTTGGGGGATGAGCGAGCTAACAGACGAGATGCAAGGGAACTGCCAAGCATTGAAGCCAGCATAAATGTTGCAAAAATGAAACCATGGGGAATCTCCTCATCGTTGGGGCTTAGAGCAGGAGTCCAGAGGAATACAAAAGTATACATAGATCCTTCAAAGAGCGACTGGATGGCACCCAAAAGTGCAATCTTTTCATCTGATGAAAGATACAAAAATTCTCTTACTATCCAAATCATCAAACAATCTTTGAAAATGGCAAATGAGTTTTCAACTAACCAGAGGCAATGGCCACTGCAGCACCTCTAAACTGAGTAATCAAGTCCTTGTTATCAGAAGGATCTCCATAGTTTTCTGTCCATGAAGATAGAATGACAGCCATTCCAATAGCAAGAAAGCATGCAGCAGCGTCAAATGGGGCAACAGGGCCAAGAGAGAAGGAATGCACTAGCAAGTTCCCAAACAATCCAGCGATAATTGCAACAAGACCATTGCCAAAAAATACCGCCTTTGAAAATGTTACAGACAGCCATTGCTGCTCAAATCCCCTCTGCATATATCACAAAAAGAAAACACTAATATATCTATAAAATTTGTATTTTTATTGGCATAACTCAACATAAACCTTGCTTTACCTTGTTGTGCTCAGCAACTAGCCATGATTCAAATGATGAAAACAGAAGGGAAGTAGCGATGCCACCCAACACACGGCCTACCATCAAAACCTTATATTGAGGGGAATGTTTGGTGATACAGCTCAATATGTAGGTGATACAGTACGTAACACACGCCCTCTTACGACCCCTGATACAAAACACACCATCATTGCAATTACTAAGAGAGTTGTTCAGACTTGACATTCACTGAAACATAATAAAAGCATGAGAGAGAAGTTTCACTGTTTGTCGGCTAGAGATCCAACGATGGTACCAAACAGCATAGAGGAACCAAAACCAGCAATGAAAAGCTGTCCAATCTCTCCTTTGCTAAATCCATAAGTACTATAAAGATAGTACACATATGGACCCTGCAACCAATCACCCGCTGCAATCACAAAGCAAACATTCATAAAATACCAATCTTTACCCTCTTTTATGTCATCAAGTTTCAAACTTTAGTTTGATCACAGAGTAAAAAGAGTAACTTTACTGTCAACATTTGTTTCTTTACTCGGTGCAGCAATTCAAAATCCTAAACAAGAACGAAATTTGATCCTGGCCGACACTAAATGACACCTACACTATCACTTCCTTGTGATACCAAAGTCTCTCTATGGAAGAGCAAAATTCGGATCTAAATCTCCCACCAAACCCAGTAATGAATAACCTCTTCCCAGCAACCAGATCGGATCGAAATAGTGAATTATATACTTTATATATGAACAGTATCAAGAGAAGAGCATCGTACCCATCATGAGCGAGTAAACGACGAGGTAATTGTTCTTGAAAGAATTGAAAGCTGAAGAAGTGTTGACCCGATCCTTGTTGTTCTTACTAAGCTCCAACGCCGCGACGACCAAGCCCAGAACCCCAAACACGATGTAGTAGAACACCTCCATTGTCGTTCGATTCAGAGAAATTAAGAGGAGAAGATCTTTGGTGAAGAAATGATCCCACTGCTTTTGAGATTCAGAATCTTTTTATACTCCACTGCTTCTTAAGAACACTTCACTGACGCGTAAATGCCACTACCTTTGGGCCATGTGGAGTTGTACCTTTGGGTTAAAAAGATGACATTCCCAAATCACAAGTCGCAATGTACAGTACAGAGCAAGCAGCGTGAGAGAATGTAGTCCACCGTGTTTTAATTGCAGAGGATAAGAGAAGATTGTACGTGGCAAGATCTTTACGGTGCTTTGGAGTGACCAACGGTAAGCATAATGTCGGTGGAATGAGACACAGAGTGGGGTCAACCACCATACGATGAAGGCGTGGGGCTGATCCATCTCAAGCCGTCCGATGTTTTGAGTTGTGTTGGTTTGATCCACAGATTAAAGTTTTTTTCAATCAATGAGTCATTAGTGGTAGTGGGAAAGCACAGCTGCACATGAATCGAACATTTCAACGATGTGATTTGGGATGTCAAAAAAAAAAACGATGTGATTTGGTTTTAATCCACTAGATCCTGTGCTGTCTATTGACAAAAATAAAATTTATTTATTTATGTTTTTTACCAAAAAATAAAAATAAAATATATGTTTATTTGCTTCCTTCAAAGTTTTTTTTGTAAAATGTATGCATTTCGGAATATGAACGGCATACATATTAGGACAAACTTTGTTATAAATATCCATGTACTTTTAAAGAAAATTTGGACAAAAAATCAAATATATATATGTACTTTTGTGTCGAAACATATAATGTTATAGTAATGTTAATGTATTAGAAGTTAATTACCTAAAAGGCTAAAACTAAGAGTTGCAAACCTGGGAAAAAATATATAAGATTTTACTAAAAATACTTTGCATACCAAAAAAAAAACTATTAGCTTAACCTGTAGTTTTTAATTCTTATGAAAAGAAAATAAATCAAAACCAGGTTTAACCAAATCAAGCCGATCCAATGAAAACTAAAAACCAGGTTAACCAAATCGAACCGGTCCAATCAAAACTCAAGAATGGTGCAATCAAAAAAAAAAAAAAAAAACTAAAGAAGATAAGAGAAGATTAGTTATGTGAACTTTATCATATGATTTGAGAAGATAGAATCAAAGATGAAAATCGAGAAAAGAAGACAAGAACCACAAGTTCAGATTTTTTCCTTAACTTTGAGAATAAACAAAGCTGCAAATATTCATCTCTGTCTTTTTCTCTCTTCTCTATTCCTGCAATTAAATTCTCTCATTTTCCAGAAAATATCTAGAAGAGACCCACTAGAAGAAGCTTCCATTTCGATCCAGAGATATGGCTTCACTTACTTCAATCGCTACGCCTTATCGCAGCTCCAGTTATCCATCTTCGTCTCAAGCTTTGCGAGTGAAATCCGCCGGAAACACTCTTTTCTTTGCCGGAGTTAGATCCCCTACGGCTTCATCATCGCTTTTGACAATTCGAAGCGCTTCAACGAAACCTGCAGGTATACACAACTCGATCTTGTATCGATCTTTGAAATGTGAAAGTTCGGTTAGATTGAATGCTCTTCTTCTTCTCGTGGTTGTGTCTCTTGGAGGGATTAGCTGAAGTCGATTGGAGACAGAAGAGAGAGGTTCTATTGGAGAAAAGGGTACTACTCTTGATGCATGTGATTGTAGATGAAAATGTCACAGACAAGGCATGGCTTAGCTTAGTTACTGACCTGTTGTTGTAGGTGAGAAGCGTGGACGTGAAGGAAGCTCTACGGTTACAGAAAGAGAACACCTTTGTGATTCTTGATGTAAGACCAGAGGCAGAGTACAAGGAAGTGAGTTAAAGCCTTCAACTTTGTGATTCTCTGATGTGTGATCCCTTGTCAGTTAATGGTTTTGTTGTTTGTTTGTTTCGGAAGGGTCATCCTCCGGGAGCTATCAACGTGGAGATGTACAGACTGATCCGGGAATGGACGGCATGGGACATAGCTCGTCGTCTTGGATTTGCTTTCTTTGGCATCTTCTCTGGCACAGAAGAGAACCCCGAGTTTATTCAAAGTATGAGATCAAAGCATTGGACCGTTTCAACAATGAGATTGTATGTATCCAGTAGCTGAATGCTTGTCCTCTCGACAATGTTGCAGGTGTAGAAGCTAAACTTGACAAAGAGGCAAAGATAATAGTAGCTTGTTCATCCGCAGGCACAATGAAGCCGACCCAGAATCTCCCTGAAGGCCAACAATCAAGGTACTTTCAACAGTCTTGCAACTTTTTGAGATTTGTTTCAATGCTCATATGATCATGGTTCTTGCAGGTCTCTCATAGCTGCTTATCTTCTGGTCCAGAACGGCTATAAGAACGTATTTCACCTTGAAGGTGGAATCTACGCTTGGAGCAAGGAAGGCCTTCCTGTTGAAGCTGAAGAAGACTGAAACATCACTGTAGGAGTTATCCAGTTTTGTATATCTGTCGAACTCAGGTAGCTGCATTTAGAGATCTGGCTTGTCAGAGTGTGTTTCAAAGTTTGTAAAACTTCAGACTTTACCATGAAAATGAAATCAACCAAACTCCACCAGTCAAACCTTTATTCTAAGTACACAAAGTCTTAAGGCTTTATAAAAGGTCTCAAAACGGATACGCCAATCCCTACTGTTGTTATTGTCATCAAGATGATGTGTCTTCCTGCAACCTGTACAAGGTGATTTCTTGCTGCTTAAAGTATCTGCGATCCTCTTCATCAACCAGTACAAGATTCAGATAATACTTGACGCTATATTTGTTGTTTATGTTCCGATGCGTTGGTGTAAGATCGTATGGAGCCAGAAACAGTCTAACAGGTATCGACTCACCTGCAAAATCCTCAGCATCAGCTATTCAATTTCTTTGAAGCAATCACTAAAACATCAGATTTTTCAAATCTTGACCATATACTTACCTCTAACGGGAGTTCCATCCATCAACTCAAATTTTGCAAGTGTTTCTGTCTCGACATGAGTAGTAGCACCTGCACCTGTTGATTCCCGCTTTCTGATCTCAAGATCCATATTCTTCATCTTGATTCTCACAAGTAGAAAATATATTTTCCCAAGGATAACATCTTTTAGGTGATACCTGCATCCAGAGGCATACAGGATTCATCTTTATTTTCTGATCAGTCGGTCAAATCCTTAGATCATGAAACGAGTCTTGTCTTACTTGCTTTTATTGTACTCAAACTCGATGTGCAAGCAATCCTCAATTCCAACTTCCATCTGTACAATAAGTGAGATCCAATGGAATTAAGCCACAATTAGTGCTAACGGTAAGCCATAATCTTGTATGAGCCTGAGGACGCTCTGAGCGGCAAAGAGAAACCTATTGACATATCTTAACAAGTAGGGAAACAAGGAACTAAATGTATGCGAAGCTTCAAGAGAAAGGATATAGAGCCTAGAAATTGAGAATGATATTTGTTTGTATTCTAAATGTGCCACAGTTCCTATCTCTTTTCTGATAAAGTTTCAAAATTTTAATCCTATTAGAACTCACCTTGATGCTGTTGTTAATTGCAGGAAGTGGAGCGTAGTTCCGAACCTATTTCAAACAACATCAGCAGTATCACAATAAACATATTTCAAGCGATATAAAATGGGAAATTATCAGTCAATACACAATTAGTTAAACAATGACATGCAGCAAACGGAAGAAAAATACCATAAATTCTTGGTATTCCACGAAGCTTCCAGCGTAGCCACGAGTAACGGTTACTTTGAGGACATATCTGAAGTAACAAAGAAACTTGTATCAAGGGACACAATTGTATCAGCCTCATGAAGAAAAAGAATCATATGATATACCTTAGCCGCACATTGACACCACTATATGTCTCATATGGCATCTCGACAGTTGGAAATTCGAAAGGGTATGTCTTTCTTTCGTATAGATCTCCAGGGACATCCAGTTCACGAACTGCAGTAAGGCAAAACATAAGAAAAAGAATCACAAATATAATTGGCTCAATCAAACTTATCTTAAAAGAATTAACGTGAACATAAAAGTCATGGTAATCAATGATCAGAGCCACCTTGTAATTATTTACAAGGAAAACGAAATGCTAAGTTTTTACTCACCCAAGGAAGTGAAGTCATAAAAGTTTCCTCTGTCAAAGTACATTTCTGTCGATAAACACAAATGACATCAATAAGCAGATACCGGGTAATTAATCTCTTAAAGATTCTTTTGGTGGTAGGTCTACAGGTCAGGGCAATTGCAAACCTATTTGGCCAAGAAGCTCAACTTTCACACCATTATGCTCCACCTTTTTCCCTTGACATGGTTCAATGCAAACCTAATAAAGATGTGAAGGACAAAGTGCTTTTAAAGCATCACAAGGTCATAACTGGAAACAGCTGAAATACATGTAATGCAAGAAACAAATACCTTCCCGGAAATAGTTTCTTGACTCTTGAAAAGTGGCACCAAAGCTGTTTGACCATTTTCTTTCTTCATGGGTACCTAGGGAAACAATGGAAGATCAAGAGAAGAAAAAAATGGATGTCAGTGATCTAGGCCAGTATTTTGGGAATGAACACTTGTTTACATCACCACAAAAGAGATAAATATCTACCTGTTTACGATTTTTGCCATCAGAAAAAGTGATTGAGATATTGCAAGCGGGCTTGAAGGCTCCACGAAGAAAATTCTGTGAAATGAAAACCCAAAAAAGCTATAAGCATCAGACGCAGCAACATCAAACAAATAATGCAACTTTCATAGTAAGACCACTTACCATGATTAGAAGATTTGGTTCTCAATCACAATGACCTGTTACAATTCGAATAAAAGGAACACAAATCAGCGGCATTCACCCCATTGTAATACATCCCATCGTGCAGTTAAAAACTATGGCTTTATTTTACGATTCAGCTACAGAAAAACGAAGTTACCAATTCATGAAACAAACTCAAATGATAGCCAAGAAAAACTGAATCAGATGTAATGCGTTCAGTGATTAGAACACGACTCTTTTTTCAAAAAAAAAAAAAATGACTCGATTCGATAGATCCTCAAGTCGTTTAGATCAACAGATACCCAAAATAAGAAACAACTGCAAGAACACTTACCCGCCAAGTCGAAATTGAGAGTGAATCTACCGAATCTGATAGATTAGTTGGAGAATATTGCCAGAACTAAAAACGAAACTGGGAAATAGAAAAAAAAAACTTTATTTTCTATGTTGACTATTCAAAGCCCAGTCAACAAAGCCCACATGTTTTTTTTTTCTTTTGCCAACAACAAACAAACAAACAGATCTTATTGGGCCAAAAGGCGGTACAAAGAGGGAGCCCAACAAACCCATAACATGTTCGAAATGATATGAATGGACACATAACACGTGGACGAAAGGGAGTAATCAGGGAACACGTGGCAACCTGGAAGAGAAGCACGAGAAGCTTCGAAGCCGACTGTAGCACCACCCACCGGAAAACGAACGTCGGAGGTGAGACCGACAAGCTGGCGTCTCCGTCAGAAGCTTCAACATCACTATCGAACCCAATCTGCGACCGCGACTCCACCAAAGATCCACCGAAAGAGCTTAGCATCAGAAAGACGAACAGCTCAGCAGCAACAACCACCTTACATGGGACAATGGAAGCTTCATCGGCGACAAATCTAAAAGGATTTTGCCGTTTAAGCGGCGAGAAAGACGAATTTCCACCGCGGCTCTAGCATCGAGCAAAACCGACAAAGAAATTACTCCATCCGAGATCCAGGAAGAAAATCGAATGCGGGAGAGAAAGCAAAGCTCCAATGAAGCCAGAGAAGGTGGAGCGAGATCAAAGCCTCAAAACAGAGGCGGTGAACCGGAAGAGAGCCGAAGACATTCCGACCATACCAGAACTAAACCCATACCAACCTGGGAGACAGAGCCGACACGGAGGTCGGAGACCAAAACCTAAACAAATCCGGTAACAAACAACCGGAAACCGATAAAAGAAACCATAAAGGATCGGGAAAAAAGATTACTCTCTTCTGAAAGATTTGGTAGAGTGAAGAAGACAAAATCAGAAAGAAAAAAACCCGAACATGGCTCAGAGAGAAAATTATCTCTCTATGATTTACATCCTTTTTATAAATTAGCCCACATGTTCAAAGCTGAGATTTTTAGGTTTAGGAATAGAATCATTTTTTTGATAACTCACTTTTCCGGATCCCCACACACAACCGTCTCTTATCAGTGGGAATCCTGGATTATCTTTGACAAGAACCGGGATGTCCGACATTAAGAGACGAGCGCATTATCCGAACGTTCTTCGACTAATCTTAGGGTCCGGGGAGACCATGTTAAATTCCTGGTAACCAGGAGGATTCGAATTTGATACAAATAGAATCAAATTTGTATATTCATGTCTGAAACTTATTTTCTGAATTTGATCAAGCTGCCATTAACGATCACTGGAAGTGAAGAAAGAGTTGACATTTACATAACCCATTAAGTGAGAGCAGTGATCAAATTATGAGCAAGAGAGACTCAATAAAGCATAAGATCAAAGCCTCTCTTAGTAAATCCAAAAGTTATCAGATCATCCTATAAAGAAAATATTACAGAACCGAGTGAAATGTGGCAATCTCTAAAATTTCCCATGAAACCAGAACGTTTTACAAAAAGGTGATCCGGAATTTCATCAAGAATCTTCTTCGGGGTCGCGCTGCCATGAATCCTGAGAATCTGACTGAATGTTGTTAATGAACTGAGAGAGTAGTAGCTTTGAGATTCCACTTATCGCTGCTTGGACCTCATCTGGTTCCCTTGACACTCTCAATCCAGAGTACTCGCCTGCTGCAACTTGTGTCTTCTTTGACGTAGCAAGAACCTTCTCCAAATCCAACTGTGATAATGGCCTAGGGACCTGCGAATTAATGAGAGCAACTCCACAGCATCAATACTTTGGGAATCTGGTGGATGCAACATTGAAACATTCCTTATTTAAACTTACCGGACATGGTCTTCCCTTTCTCTCTTCCTCTAGGATTTCTCTGATAGGGAAGTACGCTGCTTTCTTACAGAGCTCAAAGATGTCTGATCCGGTATAGCCTTCGCATAAACGAGCTACGTGATCATAGTCAATATCTGGTTCTACCCTCTCTCCTTTCAGTGTCACTTTCAATATCTCAGCTCTCTCCCGACGATCAGGCATTCCAATCTCAAAGGCCTGAGGAAGACGTCTCAATATCGCTTCATCAAGCTCTGACGGTCTGTTAGTTGCAGCAAGAACCATAACCCTTGCATTCGCTACAACGCCAACATTATACTCATTAAAAAAAACCATATCCATGTAGAACTTGCTATAGATTGCACTCGTCTGCATTCTAAAGTAAGCTGAAAGATGATAGTTAAACTTACGATCAGTAGAAAATCCATCCCATAAAGCCATAAACTCAGTCTTCATGTTTGACATTGCTTCATGATCTGTTGAACGGCGCTGACCAAGAAAGCTATCAACCTCATCAATAAAAATGATAGCAGGTTGGAGTTTTTCCGCCAAGCTGAATACAGCAGCAACTGGAAGAACGGAACAGAACAGAGAAACTCATATCAGAAGAAAGAATTGCCAACAAAGTTCAACAATTTCATTGCCCAATGTAAAGTTGAAAGCACCAGAAGAGTTTCACAGAGCACGAAGATAGGCCTACTCAAAGTGAACTACTTTTGAGACAAATAAAAAAATCTGCACTCACCAAGCTTCTGAGCATCACCAAACCACTTGCTCATCAGATTTGAAACCCTAACATTAATGAAAACAGCTCCTGATTCTTTCGCAATAGCCTTAGCAAGCATTGTCTTCCCCGTACCAGGAGGCCCATAGAGCAAGACACCCTTTTGAGGTCCGAGCAGCTTCCCATAAGCAAAGAGCTCAGGCCTCTTCAAGGGTAAAATCACAAGCTCATACAAAGCCTGCTTGATGGTCTCCAATCCTCCAATAGAATCAAACTCCACATCAATGTGGTCTGGATTTATCACATCACATGCTATTACATCCTGTTTACAAAATTAGAAACAATTAAGCATAATTCTCTACCTCCTTCATCAGCTTGTGCACAACAATTGGGGAATTCAAGTTGCTCGATTCATAGAAGATTGAAAAAAAAATTACCTCGTATGGATTGGTGTGGATAAGAGGACGACCCAAACGCTTGGAGATTTCTTTCTTATGCTCGAGAGCTTTCTTAGACGCCTCACGATTAGGGTCAAGATGTCTGAGTCCGGCAAACAAAACCAAGCAGCTGAGTGCAGCGCTCGCCGCGTAAAGTATTAGTTCTTGTAAGATCTTTGTCTCCGACGAACCACCCATTTCTCTTCCAAAAACACAACCTTTTCAATTACAGAGGATGTTATGTAAATGATCAAAGAAACCCTAAATAGCTCAGAGATTAGGGTTCCCAGATGAAAACCGAAGATATGTTTACAGAAGACGGGGGACTCTTGCTCTTCCTGTGGACGACGACAGAGTTTTTGCTTCTCTAATGCTTGAGGATCGGGAAAATGAGAACGAAATTACCGCAATAGCCCTCAGTTGCACCGTCGTTCATTCGCAAACCAGATAGGCCCTTAATAGGCTCGAGTTGGGCCGCCTTATTAATTCAAGTCCAATAACACTGATGGGCTTGGCTACAGGCTACAGCTAAGAAAAGATGATTCCGGAGAAGATGAGAAAACGCAGGAAACGAGTCGAGAAAGTTCGTATCAAATCTTCAACCTTCAAGATCTCTCCTTTTGTCACTGTATCGTCTTCTCATCCTCATCTCACCTATATATATACATACTCTCACTCGCTCCTCGTAAATCAACAAACTCAAACTAGAATTTGCATTTTTCCAGCGAGTTTTTTGGCTCATTTTATCATCTTTAAACTTGCAACAATGGCTTCCACACTGTCATTCTCGTCGGCTCTGCGTTCACCTCTCGCTTTATCTCCATCTTCTTACTCCTACAAATCCACTTCACCGTTCTCTGTTTCTTTTCCGCGGATGATCCCTGCTCGGATCAGAGCTCAAGACCAGAGAGAAAACTCCGTTGATGTTGTTCACCAAGGACAAAAAGGGAATCAAGGATATAGTGTCGAGAAAAGACCTCAACGCTTATCCATGGACGTTTCTCCTTTTGGTAAGTTTACCAAAAACCGAACATAAGCTTGTATAACGCGAAACTCTTTCCCTCTGCTTTTACTAAAAACAAAATGCTCTGTTTTTATCTTAATGTCAGGATTGTTGGATCCTCTGTCACCAATGAGGATCAATGCGTCAAATGATGGACACAATGGACAGGATGCTCGATGACGCTGCAATGATAGTCCCAGGAAGAAACAGAGGAGGAAGTAGTGGAGTTTCGGAAATCCGTGCGCCATGGGACATAAAAGAAGAGGAACACGAGATCAAGATGCGTTTCGACATGCCTGGTCTATCTAAAGAAGATGTCAAAGTCTCTTTAGAGGACAGCGTTCTTGTAATCAGAGGAGAACAGAAGAAGGAAGACAATAATGATTCTTGGTCTGGAAGAAGCTTTAGCTCTTATGGTACACGACTGCAGCTCCCTGATAACTGCGAAAAAGACAAGATCAAGGCTGAGCTCAAGAATGGAGTTCTGTTTATCACTATTCCTAAGACCAAAGTCGAACGCAAAGTCGTTGATGTCCAGGTTCAGTAGGAATACATTTCTGTTTTCTTTCCCTGGGAGCTGTGTTGTACATAATAAGCCTACGTTTCTCTATGTAATAACAAAGAGAAGATATAATATATGAAGAAACATTTATTACAGCTTTACAAGCTTCTGTGAAGATATCCGTTACCTATCTCAGAAAATACATATCGAAAATACATTTACAAACAACATAAGAAACAACGAGGATAGTGGCCTCATCAAGAGCCAGAGAGAAGATATATGCAGAACAATATAACGCTGGAGATGTAGAACAATACCTGGAAGCAAAACAAGCCAGAAGAGAATGTTGCATGGATATTTGTACATATATGTGGTTCATATCTTCTTGAGGAATTCCATGATGGGAGTACCATAGGCTCTGCAGACAACTTGGAAGCCTTGAAAGCCGGAATCTTTGGCCAAGGCCTCAAACTCTTTCTCGGTCCGTTATTTGTCTCCGGGATTGTGAGCCTACATGAGGCAGTCAGTCCATGTGGACAACTTCTTTTGTCATAAGGCTTGAGTCTGGCACCACAGGAAGTATAGATTCCGCCACTATCACTTTCCCGTTGTCTGGGAGTGCTTCATAGCAGTTCTTAAGAAATTTCAAACAGTGTAGGTCGCTCCAATCATGACATATCCACTGTCACGTGGGAAGAATGTAAAAACCAAAACATAATATATAGGTCTATAATCATGATAACATTCTTATAGACCTTGTTGCCAAGAATAAAAATAGGACTAGTTTACTAACCTTCATGAAGATGGTATCTGCTTTAGGCACATTCACAAACATATCTCCTCCAACATGTTCAATACCTGAATCATTCAACAAAACTCAAACTAAGACACCGAAACTTTCATGGACATATACAGGGATTCAAATGCTTTTCCGAAATAGCAAAAAGAGAAGTAAGTATATATACCGGGATAAGAAACAGCTTCATCAATGACATGATGAAGATCATAAAGGATGCCTTTGATGTGTGTGCTTGGAGGCAATCATACGGAGTGTGACTCCGATGTCACCACCAACATCTACCAACGAAGACAATTCCTCAATTCCTTTGTAGGTCATGACGATGGTCGTGTGATTCGACATTCCATCGTTGAACACTTTGTTGAATATCGGGTCAGCCCCTTGGTACTCAAAAGCGTCCATACCAAATGCCTTGTTGAATGGAATCCCTCCTTCAAGAACTGCATCTTTCAAATGGTACCTACACTCATATTATATCGTTATTTACCTGTTTCTTGATTAGTGTAATATTTAATATAGAAGTTAGAATGTTGAAAGGAGGCAACAACTTAAAGGAGAATCCTAGATTCCTAGCTGGCACTATAAACCCAAGACCTCACGGTTAATGGATTCCACATTTAGTTGGTTTTCTTAACATATCAAAACGATATCGTTTTAATTTAATAATGCCAACTCGAATTATAATGCAAAGTTCAGATTATAATATCATGTAGTTGACTAATAAAATTCGGGTCAATGTATGTTTTGGTTAAAAAAAAATAGCATATGTATGTATATTTAAATAGCTAAGAGTTTGAGTACGAATTTTCACACCAAAATTATTCAGAATCTAATCGATACCAGTCGAAAGTGTTGAAATATGAATTAACTTTTTCTCAACAAATAGATAATAATTTTAACTTTTTTTAACATTGAAGATATATTGATTTTAACCCAAGGAATTACACGGTAGTACACACCAAAGTCGGCGAGATAAAGAACACTCCTGGAGACATAAACTAGCGAAAGATACAACTTTCCTTGAGACTAAAGCCAGTAGATTAAAGTACAATCTCTAGAAGCAAGAACAATCTAAGAAACAGGCTAGAGAAGAACAAAAACCAATCATAAACCAAATGAGCAAGACACACTTAAGGGATGAAACCGAGGAATGGAAGAGGAAGAAACAGGACACCCAAACCGAAACTTTATTACGGCAGAGACCACAAGCCTGCGCTTAATATACTGCTCACAAGGAGCCACGAGACCAACCGCTTGAACACAAAGCCGGGAAGACGACATAGCACACTTTTTTAACCAATCGACTTCAGACGGAGGATGCGAAAGGGAGACGACGCTCCTATTCCATGAAGAAGAGCCGGAGAACCACCCCTCAAAGCAGAAAAGTGAGGCCAACACCACAGGAACCGAACCGTTGCACCAAAACCAAGGAGAAGATATCTCCCAAAACACAGCTACAGCCCTGAAAAAGCAGAAGAAGCAAACATAGAAACAAGACCACAGGCGACAGGACCACCACTTGAACCAAAGTAAAACCTTGACCGAGCAAAACTGGCCCCAAAAGCTTTGAAACCACCAGAGCAGGCTACCCAAGTTCCAAACAACCTTCAGATAGTTCCAACACAGCAGATTGAAAAGCAAAAACCCTTGGATCTGCAAATCTAGATATAAAATTGAAGAAAACTCTAGCCATACAGATAATGATTTTAACTACCCGATCCAATCTTTACCGATCCGTATCTTCGAATAATAATTTTTAATATCCAAAATATATATATCTGTTAAATTATGGATAATTATCCATCCATTTACCAAACTTCCTCCACTTCAAGTACCAACTTCCTCCACTCCATTTTACCAACTCTCTCCACTCTCTTTACCAAATCTTACCACCATCACAATATTTTACTATTATTGTTTTACTATAAATATGTGATGTTCTTCATTGTAAAACTCACTCCAAAAATCAATAAGAATCTCTCTCTCTCATTTCTATCTCTCTTAATCTCTTAAGATCATTTTCTCTCTCAAGATATATATAAACATATATATCTTATACAAATTCCATAAATAATTCATAACACGTTATCAGCACGACACTCTACCAATCCGATCAACCACCGTCTTACCGTCCAATCAACCACCGTCTTACCGTCCGATTAACCACCGTCTTACCGTCTAATCAACTACCGATTTACCGTCCGACATACCGTGTTAATTTTACTATTCACTATCAAAGAAGGTGAAATTATTTTTAAATTAACGATAAAATTATTTTTAAATTTATCGGAAGGTAAGTGATGATTTTTCAACTATCTTAAATCATGCTTTTAAATTTCATAATTTATTCATGTTAATTCTCATTTTTGTTAATTCTCATTTTTTGTTATACTATAAATGATATAAGTCACCATAATTTATTTAAGTTTAAAAAAAAAAATGAAAAATTTAAATGACTATTATTTATTTAATGTTCTGATATGAATATTTTATTATAATATTAATATTAATTATATTATGTATGAATGTTAATATTAGTTATATATAAATGAAAAAAATAACAATCAATTTTTTTGCTTTATCTCCAACGGTCATAAAAAAAGAAAAAAAAATTCAAAATAAAAATTCAAAAATTTCAAAACTTTTCATATTTTCAAACGGCTATGAACAGTATTTTCAATCTATAAATACACTTATCTTTCACTCATTTTTTTCACTCAAATATTTCATCTTTTCATAAAATCTCCCAAAGATTTTTTTAAAAAATGATTCTCTTGTTGTTAAGTTTATGTACGGTTTCAATTTTTGCTTCCATTTATGGTATTATTGTTGGAGAATTTACTCCCGAAGAATTCATCATAGTTGTTGCACTAATCTTCTATGCTTCGATTTTTCTTTTGATTTCTTTGATCATTTATGTTAATGGTTCATATTAATATATTATCATCAAATTAAAGTTTAACGGTTATTTACTATTTTTATAATAATTTCAATTATGAATTGAAATTTTGTTAATTATGAAATTAATTATCAGTTATATTATGATACAATTATCATGGCAAAATTAACAAGTCTCGATATCATTGCCCTTGATGCCGGTGGAAGCAATTACATGTCGTGGGCATCAGATGCAGTTTGGCACTTAAGCTCAAATGGTCTTGTTAAAACCATCGATCCGTCGGAAACGACGTCAGCAGAGAGCAAGGCTAAGGCCATGGTGTTTCTACGCCACCATATCCACGTAAATTTAAAAAATGAATACATCGCCAAAAAGGATCCAGCAGATCTTTGGCAATCGCTTAAAGATCGTTTCGATCACCAGAAATATTTAATCTTACCAAAAGCGAGATATGATTGGGTCCACATTCGTTTCATGGACTACAAAAGCGTCGAAGATTATAATTCGGCGTTGTTCGGAATTACTGCCAGAATGGCATTGTGTGGCGAAACGATAAGCGACTATGACATGATTGAAAAGACGCTTACGACATTTCATTCTGGAAATGTGGTCTTATCGCAACAATATCGAGCCAAAGAGTACACTCGCTACTCTGATTTAATGCAAGTGCTTCTTGTTGCAGAGCAAAACAATGAGCTCTTGATGATGAACCATCAAGGTCGTCCAGCTGGATCGGCTCCATTCCCTGAAGCGAATGTCGTAGCATCCAACACCAATAATAACTATCGTGGGCGAGGTCGTGGACGCGGCAAAAGCCGTGGTCGAAATTATGGACGATATCATGGACGTGGAAGGAACTTTAACACCGGAAGAAACAATAACTTCCGAGCCAATGAAGGTGGTTTCAACGCCAGGCGAAACAATAATTTCCGAAGTAATGAAGGTGGTTTCAACCCCAGAAGAAACAATTACTTCCAGATAAATGAAGGTGGTCGCGAAATAAAGAAACCGACCGAAAACGCTTGTCAAAGATGTGGCATGAAAGGACATTGGGAACGAACATGTCGCACACCAAAGCACTTTGTCAATCTATATCAAGCGTCTCAAAAGGCCATAGTTAATAATGTTGAAACCAACTACAACAATAATGAAGCCGGACCTTCCTTCAGTGGCCCGAATGATGATGCTTCTCTTGATATCGCGGATTTCCTAGTGAATTCCGAAAACTAAAATGGCTATGATCGATGAGACCAAATAAACTGCCAATGAGGCTTAAAATAAATGTTTGCATTTGTATAATATGTTTGTCTTGTGTGTATGTGTGTGAAAGTGTGTTTTTCATTGTAATAAAAATAAAAATAACTTTTATATATTTATCTTACTTTATTAATACATCTATATGAATATTATGAAACAGAATGTCACAAATCGGAATTCATGATGGAGACATATGTCTGGCAGACAGTGCTACAACTCATACAATAATCAGTGATAAAAAGTATTTCTCCTGTCTCAAAATAAAAGACTCCGCTGGAAGCGTGAGTACGATTTCTGGTAATGCAAAAATTATAATGGGCTCCGGAAAAGTGAATTTTTCAATGCCAAGGGGAACAAAGTTTGAAATACATGATGCATTATATTCCCCAAAATCTCAACGAAATTTATTAAGTTTTCGAGATATCCGCAGAAATGGGTATCATGTTGAGACTATGAGTAAAAACGGTATTGAATATCTTTGCATTACATCAGAGAGGAAACATGTATTAGAAGAATTAGAAATGTTATCCTCCGGATTATACTCCACAAAAATAAATACAACTGAATCATATGTTACAATAAACCCGAAGCTTGCAAATACATTCAAAGTTTGGCATGACAGGCTGGGACATCTTGGTTCAATCATGATGAGAAAAATTGTGCAAAATTCTAATGGCCATCCGTTAAGGAACGAGAAAATTTTGCAATCGAATGAGCTTTTATGTGATGCATGCTCTCAAGGAAAACTTATAACTCGGCCATCACCAACTAAAGTTGGGAATGAATCACCAATATTTTTGGAACGTATACATGGTGATATATGTGGGCCGATTCACCCACCTTGCGGACCGTTTCGATATTTTATGGTGTTAATTGACGCATCCAGTAGATGGTCACATGTGTGTCTTTTGACCACAAGAAACACGGCTTTTGCAAAATTTATTTCTCAGATAGTCAGATTGAGAGCACAATTTCCTGATTATACAATAAAGAAAGTAAGGCTTGATAACGCTGGAGAATTCACTTCAGCGACTTTTAATGACTATTGTATTTCATTGGGAATTGATGTCGAACATCCGGTTCCGCACGTTCATACACAAAACGGCATGGCTGAGTCCTTGATAAAACGGTTGCAACTCATTGCTAGACCATTAATATTAAGAACAAAACTCCCAATTTCAGTATGGGGTCATGCTATTTTGCATGCTGCAGCACTACTTCAGATAAGACCAAGTGCGTATCATAACCATTCTCCGTTACAATTAGCATTTGGCAGAGAGCCAAATATATCTCATCTCCGTGTTTTTGGATGTGCGGTTTATGTTCCAATAGCTCCACCGCAGAGAACAAAAATGGGTCCACAACGGAGACTGGGAATATATATTGGGTATACGTCACCGAGTATAATTAGGTACCTTGAACCGCGAACTGGTGATATGTTTACGGCACGTTTTGCCGATTGTCATTTTAATGAAGATGAATTCCCCGCGTTAGGGGGAGGATTAAGAGAATCACCAAAAGATATCACATGGTGTACACAATCTTTGGCTTATCTTGACCTTCCTACAAATCAACGCGAGATGGAAGTTCAGAAAATTGTGCATTTACAAAATATAGCAAACCAGTTACCAGATGCATTTACAAATACAAAAAGAGTGACGAAGTCATATATACCCGCTGCGAATGCCCCATCTAGAATTGAAATTCCAAAAGAACGAACTGATGAGAGCATTGTTAATGAACCTAAGATTCAATTGAAAAGGGGGAGGCCAATGGGTTCAAAAGATAAAAATCCCCGAAAGAAAAAGAAGTTGGGAGAACAAAATGAAAAGGTTCATGTTGAACCACATCTGGAAAAAAGTCCAGAAGATATTTGTGAAAAATATCTCGAAAAACCAGATAAAGATGAAAACCTCGAAGTCGAGAATGATACAGAAAAATGTGAAGTTTCCATTAATTATGCCCAAGACGGAAAAGTATGGGTCAGACATGAAATTGATGATTTGGATGGAGTATTCTCATTTTCTGTATCTAAGGAATTTGAACATGAAAATGATGATTTGGATCCAACGTCTATAATAGAATGTCAGAAAAGACATGATTGGGAAAAATGGAAGATGGCCATAGAAACTGAATTACTCTCCCTCAATAAAAGAAATGTCTTTGGACCTATTGTCACAACTCCTAAAGGTGTAAAACCAGTTGGATACAAATGGGTATTTGTGAGAAAGAGAAATGAGAAAAATGAAATCACAAGATACAAAGCCCGACTAGTTGCTCAAGGTTTTTCTCAAAGACCGGGAATTGATTACGAAGAAACGTACTCTCCGGTTATGGATGCAATCACATTCAGGTACTTAATGAGCCTAACAGCATCTAGAAATCTTGAAATGTACTTAATGGATGTTGTGACAGCATATCTATATGGATCACTTGATAATGATATATACATGAAAATTCCAGAAGGAATGAAAATGCCTGAAGCATTAAATTCCAAATCTAAAGAAATATGTTCGATCAAATTACAGCGATCTCTTTATGGATTAAAACAATCCGGACGCATGTGGTATAATCGATTAAGTGAATACTTGTTGAATAAAGGTTACATCAATAATGCGATATGTCCTTGTGTGTTTATTAAGAAATCCTCGTCGGGATTTGTGATCATTGCTGTATATGTTGATGACTTGAACATGATTGGAACTCAAAAGGAAATTATTGATGCAAGAAATCATATGAAAGAAGAGTTCGAAATGAAAGATCTCGGAGAGACAAAACTTTGTCTTGGACTACAGATAGAGCACCTCCGAGATGGAATATTTGTGCATCAATCAAATTATACCAAGAAGCTCTTAAAACGTTTTTATATGGATAAAGCAAATCCTTTGAGTACTCCAATGGTAAATAGATCACTTGACGTTGATAAAGATCCATTTAGACCTTGCGAAAATGACGAAGATGTATTAGGTCCTGACGTACCTTATATGAGTGCTATTGGTGGACTCATGTACCTTGCAAATTGTACTCGACCAGATATTTCATTTGCTACTAATTTACTCACAAGACACAGCTCATCTCCCACTCGTAGACATTGGAACGGAATAAAACATATTCTTCATTACCTCCAAGGTACGATTGGTTTAGGTTTATTTTATCCAAGAAAATCCGAGGTTGGTCTTGTTGGTTTTGCAGATGCAGGTTACTTATCAGACCCTCATAAAGCTCGATCGCAAACTGGATACGTTTTCACAATTGGCGGAACTGCAATCTCTTGGCGTTCCCAAAAACAGACTTTGGTTGCAACTTCATCAAATCACGCAGAAACTATTGCGCTCCACGAAGCATGTAGAGAATGTGTATGGTTGAGATCCATAACTCATCACATTCAAGAATCAAGCGGAATAGCTACAAAGAAAGAACCAACAATTTTGTTCGAAGATAATTCTGCATGTGTCACCCAACTGAAGGAAGGATATATCAAGAGCGACCGAACCAAGCATATCCCTCCAAGATATTTCTCATACATTCAAGAACTCGTGAAAAATCAAGAAGTCAACATCGAGTACGTCCGTTCATGTGACAATGCAGCAGACCTTTTCACAAAGGCGCTTCCTACCTCAACGTTCAAGAAACATGTTAATAATATCGGAATGCGTCATCTACGTGATTTATGAAGACTTATCATTTCCAGGGGGAGATTATGTTACTGTACTCTTTTTCCCTTTTTCATGGTTTTTATCCCATTGGGTTTTTCCATGATAAGGTTTTTAACGAGGCAGTACATAATTCAAAATGGATAATTAAGGGGGAGTGTTAAATTATGGATAATTATCCATCCATTTACCAAACTTCCTCCACTTCAAGTACCAACTTCCTCCACTCCATTTTACCAACTCTCTCCACTCTCTTTACCAAATCTTACCACCATCACAATATTTTACTATTATTGTTTTACTATAAATATGTGATGTTCTTCATTGTAAAACTCACTCCAAAAATCAATAAGAATCTCTCTCTCTCATTTCTATTTCTCTTAATCTCTTAAGATCATTTTCTCTCTCAAGATATATATAAACATATATATCTTATACAAATTCCATATAGCAATATCCAACTTGTATCCGCTAGTACCCGAACTCCCCGCAAAACACACATGCCTAATCTCAATCTCAGCCACACGATTTATTTGGGATCTAAACCGAAGCCGCTGAGATGGATTTGTCTTTTTACGCCATTTATTGGGTTTCTTGTGAACCCATAATCACTTAACGGACCAAAGGCCTTTCCAGTTGCGATTGGCTTGATTAATTCAAGATAATTAAAAACTAAAATAAATTAAATTCGAAATGAAAACGAATCGCCATCGCTGCTTCTACAAACCTCGGTGCAGTGTGGAGGCTCAACGGTCACTTTGCATTTTCTGAAAAGCTCTCTCAAGAAAAAGAAAAGAAGGAAAAAATGGAGATTAAACAACCTGAAATTGTGGAGATAACATCAGATATGTGGGAGAAGACGAAGAAGACGATGACCAATAGAAGAATGAAACTCACTAAGGAGAAACAAGAAGTAGAAGGGACACCTCTCAGAGGTATATTCTGTCTTAAAACAAGACAAGATATGAAGATTTTCGAGGAAAAAGAGGATTGCTTTATCCTCGATTTTGATCCCAATGATTCATTTGACTCGCGGAAACTCTCCTTCTCCGATAACCCAGAAGGTGATAACGATGTGTCGATCATCCACGAGAAAGGCCAGGTTTGTTGCTTTTGATTTTCTGTAAAGTTTGGAGCTTTTCACTGAATCTGGTGCTTACAGGTGGCTTGTAGAGATTTCCCACATCCGAGACATCTCTGCTTGAAATATCCATTTGGATCAACTCATCACGCACTACACTGTAATCAGGTAAGATAAATATGTGTTGGGATAAGAATTGAGATGTTAAAAATTGTGTTGTTTTCTTTCTATGTCATCTAACTCAGAGCTTCAAGGGTTTAATGTAACACAAGTGTTTAATGTTATGTCACATAACTTATGAGCTTCACTTATGTGTGTGTAGTGCTACTGTTATGTCTGTGATTTGGCTGCACCTTGCCCACATTGGACGCGGAGTATTGAACCGCATTGTGACGCATTAGCGAACTTTAGGTGGACGCAATTACGGGAGCTGCTACGTGGTGTGAGTCGGTAGAGGACATTACGATGGCTGCTTGCCTTGTAAGCACCAAACAAGTGAAGGACTTGTGATGGAATTTGCTTGAGATTGATGAGTATGAGTAGTGTGAGTGTAATAATGCCCATCTTTAGCTGAATATTTTGCTTAATGAATAACCAGATTAGGCCTCTTAATGTGTTGATAGTGAGATGCTATTCTGGCTAGGAGTTTTGTCAACATCTAAGCTGATCACATGAAAGAGTAATAGCACTAGAGCAACAAATAAAAACAGAGGAACGACCAAATGTTCTTTCAACTAACTTCATAGATCCAACAAGGAGTAGATGAAAGCAGAGTAACAACTCTCATTTCATATTGAAACACACTCCCGCTCTTAGTTTCTCACATTCCGATCACTCTCAGGCCCGAAAATCAAACAAACAACGTAGAAACAAAATAGAAATCAAGAAACTCAAGCAACTTGGACCTGAATAGTCTTTGGTTTCTTAGGCTCAGGAGGAGGAAGCTTCTGAACAGTTACCTTCAACACACCATCATGACAAACAGCTGAGATCTTCTCCAAATCCGCATTCTCAGGCAACTGAAACTTCCTCATAAACTTACCCATTCTCCTCTCCATTCTCACGAACTTCACGCCCTCTTTGTTCTCTCTCTGCCTCTCTCCACTCACCACAAGCACATTCTCGTTCTCGATCTGAACCTTGATCTCGTCTCCTTTGATTCCAGGCATGTCCACGACGAAAACATACGCGTTCGGTTGCTCGATTACGTCAGCTGGTGTTGCTGCCATTGCCTTTGCGTCGCGCATGTAAGTTGTTGATGGATTGTTGCGGCTCTTCTCGTTGTGATCTTCGGGGACTTCGAGCATGTTCGAGGATTGTGATTATTGGAAACCTTCCCAAATCCATTGATTCCTTGCTGTGTTGCTTTCCTGAATCTTTTTATTCTTTGACGTTTTGATCGATACAGATTGTTTGAATATTTGTTGGATTTAAATAGGAGTAGAGACATATTCAGATTCTTCTAGAGAGATGTAGAGTGAGCGAAGTTTTAATTCCGATATTTCTCAGTCTGAAACGCTTCCGTATTAGAACTTGATTGGTTCACCCGCTGCCACCCGCAAACGCTATATTTGCGGGCAGTTGCGCTTGATATCGTTTAGAAACAATCATTACAACCGCTTTGTGTCGTTTGGTATCGCTCTTTACCGCTAAAAATCAAAAGCTCCTTCTCGCAAGCGTTTGCGGTTGCGGGCGGTTGCGTTTACAATTTTTTTTTTTTTTTAAATATGTATAAATCTAAATTTTTTATTTAAATTATTACCTATAACAATGTAAAGGCAAAAATTTGTCAGAACAAGGAAAACAAAACGTTCTCACGGAATTAAACAAACAATATGCGTTGACTCTAAATTGGAATAAAATTAAGAACAAGCTTGAAGCTTTAAAAAGGAAGAATCGTTAGAGAAGATATAGCGCGAGAAATATGGGATACTCGTTAAAGAAGAATCGTATATGAAGATAAGGCTGGATCTTTTTTCACGTTTTTCTTTTGATGTATTTCTAACAAGAAGCTATGTTAGTGTTTTGGAAATTTTCATTTAGTTATTTGAAAATCTATTTTGGACCTTTTTTTTAGAATCAGTTTTAATTTTACTTTTTCGATCTCTGTTTCTTGTTCTCCAACACGTTTAGAGGATGCTTGATACAATAACAAGTCTTTGGGAAAGTTAATTCATGTGGCTCCTTTTGGTCGAAATAATATGATTGTCCTCTACAGTTGTCCTGCAACTCATCGCCCAACTTCAACTTTATTGTAGTGGCAACGTAGAATCTGAAATCAAACTTTCTTGAGAAATGGAATTGATTCATTTTTTCCGAGAAGCATCCTAAGCTTGATTTGATTTAACACATTATTTTTATTTTACTATTTTTATTCAACCGCTATTAACCGCAACCACTTGTCAACCAGTCAAGAATATTCCGCAAACACATTTACTTCCAATTGTTAAACCAGTCGTACAAAACGTTTACAAACGCTACTAACCGCAACCACCCACTTCCGCAAACTCTTGCAACCGCAACCACAACCACAACGTTTGAACCAGTCGAGAAGCGTCTTGATCTTGCGTTGTGATATTGTAATTCGGTTTTTGGACACAATGCGGGCAATCTCTAACTATGTGGGCATTGAATAAAGAGGTACTCAGGCCCATTCATCCTATGTTTCGCAATCTTATCTTATTACTAATAAAAATGAAAATTAAATGTATTTCATTAGTCCATTTTTTTGTCAACTCATTAGTCCATTTTATCATCCAAAATTAAAATAATTTACAATTTTAATGTTTGTGCATAATTTAAAAAAATTATTTTTTAACAAATTTACAACTATTTTTTTTAGAATTAAGAAAATTATATTAACTTGAGAAAAATAAAATAATATAATAATTATGAAAAATTCTGTTAGTATCAAAATCGTATACTTAAAAAATTACAATTTAAATTTTTTTTTTTAACTTTTTAAATAATTTTATAATTTATTAAATATATATCTTGATTAGTATTAAATTTACAATTTTATCTAATTTTAAAATATTATTTTAAATGAATTAATATGGTAATGATTTACATATTAATTATTGCATTTATATTTTAACAAAAATAATTGTTTGATATGAAAATAATAAAATAAAATCAATGTATTTCATCATTTTAAAACAAAAGAAAATATTATATTAAATTTTATTAAAAACTAATCAAAATTACGAAATATTAATATTTATTTACAAATTTTAAGATTTTGTTAATAATATATATATATATATATATATAGAAATTATGTAAAATTAACACTAACAATAAAAATAAATCTTAGTTTACAAAGTTAAAAATAAAAATATACAACAGTATAAAATTACTATAAAATCTTAAAAGTAGTAAAAATATATTTTTGGCTAAGTGATTGTACGAATTTAAAATTATCTTAGAAATAATATTGTTACAAGTGAGTAACAAATAATAAAACGAAAATAAAAAATTATATAGTTGTCCTAATGTAAATTAATTATTATATTTTAGTAAAATATATTTTTATGTTTATTAAAATAAAAACTGGTCTTAATAAATATGATTAAAAAATATTATATTTTCACTATGTTTTAGTAAAATTTAATACCAATAATTTATTTTTGTTATTATAAATTTATTGTATAGTATAACTAGTAAAATATAAAAATATAAAATGTAATTTTTTAATTTTTAAAAAAATCTAGAAATTCATTTTCAGAATTTTTAAAACATATTTAAAATTTTCCTTTTCTAAAAATAAGCAAAAAAAAAAGAAAAAATATATTCCCAAACTATTTAAAACAAATCTGCAAACAAAAAAATCATGCCTTGTTCATAGCCAAGTTATCACATGCAAAAAAAAAATTATAAATAAAAAAATTATAATACTACTTCATCATATAAATCTGTTATACTATAATACTATTTTGAATTTTTCCAAGATATTTTTCTATGTTCCAGAGATTAAAAAATATGCAACAAACACAATAAATCTTTGACAACAACTTTTAAATCTGCAAATTAAATCTGTAAATTATGAAAAAATGAAAAATTACATAAAAATCTTAGACAATAACAAAAAAAACTTCAAATTAAATATGCAAACATAAATTAAAATTGTTGATATAAAATTAAATATGTTACTCAACAAACAAAACTGTTACATTGTGTATTTAGTAGTTTTAAAAATATTTTCTTCTTTGTTGGCAAAAAAAAATAACATACACCAAGTAAATTTAAATATGTAGTAAAAATCCATAACAAGAAGCTGCAAAAGAAGTACACAATAAAATAAATCTTCAACATATGTTTGCGAATTTTTAAAAAATAATTTACAGATTTATTTTGTAGAAAACATAGTATTTTGTAAATATTTAATTTTGTCTAACATGAAATAAAAATTAATATCAATTTTTAATATATTTTTCCTACCAAATTGATATATAGGTATTATAGACACGAAATTATTTTTTAAAAGAAAAATCAAAACATTAATACTAATCTAGTAATTTTGCTATTTTCCATACTAGATGAGCAAATCACATTTGATCGTTTGCCGCTTATATAACAAGTTGAAATAGTGGCTTCTGGTTATATCTTCTGAATATTATATTTGAATATTCAAATGGAATTTTATTTGTGTGTATTTTTGTAAATTTGTTTTTTGTTTTTAGGTTGAAGATGAAGTGTGAGGATGAAAAATGAATGTAGTTTATAGTTTGACTAGATTATTCTCTTATTCCAGATTTTCATCCTTCGTGGATTGACTTTGTGTTTTAAGAAAAAAAGAAGTATAAAGTTTGATTTTGTGGGAAACCAATGTTTTGTTCTTGGTTCTAGAATCTCCAACAAGTCAATAATGAACTAATTGAAAACGATGTTGCTCTTTTAGGACACCAAACATTGAATATTGTTTAAAACAGTGTGTGGTCCTCGACACAGCGTCCATAAAAATCTTGATTTTTAGAAATATTAGTCAAAATAATATGACATGACAATAATAAAACTAATTAGAAGTAATATAATCACACAGGAAAATTCAATGTTTTGAAATTTTCATGCGAGATAAATTTTCTGAAAACTGAAAAATACAAACACAGGCGCCAGCGGAATGAATATGTTCAATGTTTTGAAATTTTCATGCGAGATAAATTTCCTGAAAACTGAAAAATACAAACACATGTGCCAACAGAATGAATATGATGAACGTTTTATATTTTACAAAAAAGTTTAAAATGTAAGATGTTTTAAAAATTTGTGAAACTAATTGTTTCAAACGATTTACTTTGTTTTTTTCCGTATCGACAGAAAAACATTTTATGGAATTCACTTTGCTTACTCATTGTGTAGCTTGTTAGACAAATTTTTTTGTTCATGCTAATTAAAAACAATATTATTCTGTAACATTATTAAATCTACAAATCATGATGGAATCTTAAATAAAAATGATAGTGGTCATTTGCTTTTTTTTTCTTTGTTAAGTTTGGGATTCAAAAATATTTGTTGTATGATAATAAGTTTTTTTTTTAATATATATTATTAATTATATAACCGATCCAAACCGGGGATCAACCGGGTACAATCAGAAACAAACCAGAGTAAAACCAAGAAAACCTAAATAACCGAATGGAGTTTCCCATAACCGGAGTTGGTTAGAAACCAGAAGATGCCCAGCCGCCACACTTAGAGGACGGACCGGAGATCGATGCACCGCCGGCGGATGCGAAACGGTGAAGACGTGCGGCGCCAGACGATGACTTTCCCAGCTGCAAAGAGATCCGACTCCCGCCGCCTTTCCAGACCCGCTAGCCCAGACCACCTCTCCTCGTTTCCCGACAGGCACATCTCTCGCCGGAACCCTCCGGACTCACCCGGTAGAGCCGTTCCCGGCAAAGCTCCGATGACGACCTCTCTTCTGTTACCTTCTCCGATTCGAGTAACCTATTGATATATCATGGTTTTTACCCATTTTAGACCATGATATAGATGTGTTTTTAGTGTCTTTTGTCTTTGTTTAGAGTCTTTTACAGGTTTAATCAGGTTTGGAGCTAATTGGAGATATTTGGAGCATTTTGGGACTTTTGGGACGTTTTGGCCGAGAGCTTAACTCACTGTCCGATTTATTGATCATGCATCGACCGACACACCTTGTGCATCGGTCGACACACCAGCGAGATGGGCCAAAACTCGGCGGTTTAGAAGAGTCAAGAATTTGCACTTTGATCTAGAAGTTCCTGATATTTACAAAGAAGCCCCTGACCGAGATTAGACCTATATAATTAAGTTTTTGGTGTTTTATTTACTGACGCTTTCATAATTAAGAGCAGAGGATTTTTAGAGCTTTTGGGGCTGATCTGAACCTATTACTTCATCTGTATTTGGAGAAGATTTCGAACCCCTTTTTACTCTTATTCTTTTATGCAATTTATTCATCATATGATTATGTTTTCATTATCTATGTCTGAGTAGATTACTTGTTAGGTTTAGGGTTTCTCACATAGGATTTCATGACTTGCTAGACTTGTTCAAATTCAGTTAAGGATTCATAACTATATCTATTCTTCAATTTAATTGTGCTTAAAGCTAGTTCTAACCTGATCAATTAGAATCTAGATCTTAGGTTGCTAAATACGTCACGGAAGTGGGGTTTAGGAATCTGAACTAATTAAATTGGGCAATTAAACTTTGCGCAAACGGAAGTTTGGTTTAGGATAATTGTGAACATATCAAACTTGGGATTAATGCTAGTTTAATCTGTTATTTCTCGCAAACGAAAGTTTGGTTTGCTGCACTTAGACTTAGAGAATTATCGCAAAGGAATTTGGTTAATTCTATATCTGTGTTTTGAGTTCTAGAACTGTGCTTAATTAGATCCTTGCTGAATGAACTGTCTGCTTGTCTGATTTCCTGAGAATACCCTAGGCTTGACGCTTTTAATTACTTGCTTTCACAACCGTTAATCTCTGCTACTAATTTACTTTCTCGCACCGCTTTTAATTCAATCACATTGCTTATTTCTAGTATTAGTCTCTACTGTTCTGATCTATTGAGACCAAGTGTCCTTGTGGATTCGATAACCCTATATACTACTTTGACATTGCTGTTCACTTGCAGTTTAGTATAGGGATAAACTTTACAACCTATCACCTATCCACTCGAGTCGACTCAAAAGCTCCTCCTTTCCGTCGAAAGAGACTTCTCCGGTGGCGCCGACATGCAACTAGGCACGGACCCGTCAGCAACCACCACAGTCTCTTCGGTGTGGCCACCACCTCCGAGACGTCTCCTCGGCGGCTACGCTACCCACCAAGCTCCTCACTGACAAGAACGGACCAGATCTTCCTGCTCCGCCACTCTCTGCGCTTACCGCCACTACCGCACGTCCTCAAGCAACTGGGAGGTTCGCGACTGACGAAGATCTGGCGAAACCAACTTCTCCGACCACGCTACGCCGCTTCGAGAAGTATCCTCACCACGCGTAGTCGGAAGTGAAGGATGAAGAGCCATCTCTGGCTTGCTCTGTGTACCCGCTTGTGCTATGAACGCTTTTAGATGGTCGGAGGCTCCTCCGTGAGTCGACGGAGATCGAAGCTTATCGGAGAAGCCTTTAAGGAACAATCGCCTTTTTCGCTTAGAGGAGAGAGAGAAAAAGTTTCAGGCCGCTCAAAGGCAAAAATAATTTTATCCCTATAGTTGAGAGAGAGACGAAAAATAATAAGTTTTCGTCTCTAAGAAAATTAAATATCACTACCAAACACTATTATCAATCAATTACAATTATTATCTTACAATAAATATTTCTGATTAAAAAAAAACTTATAATAAATATTTGATGTAAGTCTTACTCAATATATGACAATGAATTCAATATAGGTTTTCAGTGTCTTTACTATACGGGAACTATACATGTCAAAATTGGTCCCAAAACGAATTAATATGGCGAATTGATAATACGATTACTAAATCATATATATAATTAGGGACAATTATACTCTCCTGTGAGAACGCCACGTCAGCAGGCGCTGTTACCCAACGTGGCATCTCCCGCACAAGCCTTTGTCTTCATTTCTGGGAATGTTCTGGGTTGGGCTCTGATGCTTATTATTTGAGCGTTCAAATATATTAACTCTTACACAGCCCAATTTCATGAAGCCCAAAATTCATTGAACTAACAAAGAAATAGGGTAAGCCCAGCTTATGATTGTCTCCTCATCTCTTAGGCGTTGTTATCCCCGCCGCCTCTTTAACGAAACAGTGTTTCCGATGAAGCTGAATCGTTCATCGTTACGCCCCTCATTCACTGGGCTCATGACTCCTGCGATGAGCGCCATTAATAGAAGCTATCATCAATTCCTTTCTAATCGTAACCGGCGGATCCCACACCTGAAACGTTTCGATCAACCAGTCCCCCCTATAAATAATCCTTGGATTTCGGTGGTCATCTTTTACGCATTCGCCCAAAAAAAACGAAGAGTCTAGATCCTTATTTCGCCTGCTGATTCCTTAACGCCCGAGAAGTATGTCTCAGTTCGATGTCGTCGCCATTCTAGCCTCCCGTGACTACTCAACCTTCGCCGATCTCAAGCTCGGCCGATCCTCTCAGACTGTTGTTGGCCGCGTTCTCCGGCACTGGGATGCTCGCAATTTCAAGAGGCAGGGCGAGTTTATGGGGGTCGTCTTCCTCCTCCTCGACGAGCAGGTATGTAGTCCTTTCCAGTTAAACTATTGTAGCCTTCTAGCCTTCCACTCTCTTCCTTACACCACCGTTATTTTTCACCCCACAGGATTCTGTGATACAAGGCTTCATTCCGGCAAGCCGTGCTTCACACTACCGGCAAGCACTGCGCGAGGGTACCGTCGTAAGCATCCAATCCTTTGAGGTCGCCAGGGCTACAACTACGTTCAAGCTGACTGAGCACCAATTCTTCCTCCGTTTCCTCCCCACCACCACCATCACCGAAGCCCGCAATGTTGTCGCACGTATTGGGCGTGAAAGCTTCCTCCTCCGTACAAACGAACAGCTCCACTCACTGGCTAATACCAACTCCGAGCTGCCAGGTATGTCTCGTTGATTGCCCGTTTATATCTACTTCGTCTCAGCTTCCCTTAATAACATGCCCTTATCTATATCTCTCTCATCGTAGATGTTGTTGGGCAAATCCGATTTGTCCAGGGCGACAACTTGACAGACCCCACTTCCACCGCACGTGTCGTCGTACGCTTCCGAATTGATACGTAAGTGTACACTGTTTCTCTACCTGTCTTCGGACGTCATACGTCCCTTTTAAATCTACGCATTTAACCTGTATGCCGTTAAGGCACGCCACTCATGAGTCTCCTCTCTTTGGAACCCTTTTGTTTGATCTCCAGTGAGGTGGTCGTGTACCTGACGCTGTGGGATGACGCTGCCGCTACATTTAGGGCTCATCTGTCGTCTCAGAACCACAAAAACGCCGTCATGGTGGTTACTACAATCAACCCCAAAATATATGGAGGTAAAATGCCTTCCCTATTTATGTGCACGTATAGCTTCATAAGTACTTTGTGGGCACTGCGTATTTGTGTTCATTAGAATAAACCCTTCAATCACTAAATTACTATTATATTAAATAGCCATCTATAATGAGCATTACTTTAGCTTTGGAATCAGTATGAAAAACCTATTACTCATTACATGATCTTCTGGTTTCAAAACTGGTGGCGTATTGGTTTAAAACATTAATTTCTCGACTATTTGCTTGACAAGGCTTGCCTATTTTTCACTCGCATTTAAACGTTTCAGTATTGGGATTTTCCTTTTCGATTTTTTTTTCCCCCGGGAAGAAGGCAGCTTCGTTTTGCTTTCTTCATATTGTTAACACACTTAAAATTAATCAACAACGAAAACAGCATTTCACATCATGTACTCACCCTAAAATAACCAACTTATGTTTTCAATTTCTCCTGTAGAAATTAATTATATTAGTACCTATTCTTATTTCACAAAACTTTGGTCTATATAAAAGCATCAGTATATATGAATCGTGTTACACTTAAAAGTATACAGTCAGGGAAGTAGATTAGAGTGAATGTATGCATTTTTTATTTACTATTATAAAAAAACACATTTCCTCCATTATTCTTCTGTGACCATATCATTTTTTAACTTAAAGCTAAGTTATAATCACCTGTCGACGTATTCCTCAGGCAGCCTATATCTGAATTCAACACCGGCGACGAGATTTTTCTTTGGCGATGATTGCAATGCCATCCAGAGATTCATCGAGAGGTAATTATTAGCATGAACGATTTGTAAGTTGTGAGGCTGATTTAGTATTAAGTTATACCGCCCCCTACCGGTTCTAAAATCTCATCTGTTGCATATAGGTGTGGGGTAGAAGCTGATGGGACGTTCGCACAGGCTGAGACTTCTGGTACAATTAAAAAATTCGAGACACTCACCCTATTGGACCTGAACAGCTACATATCTCAAAGCTCAGAGCAGGTCAGACAGCCTCAGCACTCATATATCTTACTTCCAGATATCATTAATTTCCTCTGCGGTCTCCTCTGTCTTAACAAAACCACCTTTGCTCCTTAGGCACAAGATGCAGAGTTCAGTTGCAAGGCTAGGATCGTGGACGTGGTGCGCAGCAATGGGTGGAGCTACATCGCCTGCTCACGTTGCAGCACCAAACTGGAGACGAACGGAACGGCTCTGAGATGCAACAAGTGCTGCAACTTCAACGCAACAGCTCTACTCAGGTAAACCACTACAGTCTGACTTTGTGCTTCTTAGTTCATGCCTTTGTGTTTTGTTTTTCATTGACTCCGGCACGGGGGCGGAATAATGGAACTAGCGTTGTGTATGCTGACTTTTCCTGCCTGCTTTTGACCCCAGGTACAGGGTTGAGCTTAGCGTTAATGACGACCTAGACAGTGCTACTTTTGTTGTATTTGACTCTGTCATGACTAAGCTCCTGGCCAAGACTGCCGCTACACTAACAACAGAGGTTTGCAAGCATTACTTACTATATCCAAACTTAATCCCCTACGATAACATAGATTAACCTCGGCAACAGTCCGCAGGATTGGATGAGGGTAAGCTGCCACCCGCACTTGAAGCTTTGGAAGGGCAGAAGTTTGTTTTCCAAGTCAAAGTCACCGCTTACAACTTCACTCCCAAACACAGGACCTTCACTGTTGTTAAAATGACTTCAGAGCCACCGGCTGATGGTTCTGACAAGGTAAACGTCTTCTGATATACACTTCTGATTCCATTCTAACGCTCACACCCCAATGCTCGTCTAACTCTTGCTACGCCTAACCATTGATATGACTAGGATTCTGGGGATGATGTCCCACCTCCAGACAGCCCACCACCTCCTCCAAGGAAGGATCAGGAAGTCAAGGCTTTGGCGAGTATGAAGAACAAGTCCGTTGCTGCTCCAGAGGAGGAAACTATGAGGAAGCAGAAAAAGGCACGTGGATAGGGGCATTCAGCTACTGGAAGTCAAGTTTTTTTAAGATTTGAACCCCTTGATGGGAGTATGTGTTTCCCCCTTCGTTTACTCTTGAACTATGTCTGTTTTCTTTTTTTATGCTTCTTTTTTTGTTCACTCTGAATTTCCCACTGCTCTGGGTTGGCATTCCGGATATCCACGTTGGGCCTACTTTTTAATAATAAATATTAAGGAAAGAGTACTTTGGTTCATACAACCTGCAATCTTTTACTATTAAAAGGTAGTCAGGTCGATCCCATAAACAACCTTCCCTCTATACAACACAACAAGGTTATATTTGTTAGACCACTATACAGCCCAATTACATCTACCACCTATGAGGGCCACATGTAAGACTTGGCCCACTAGACGGCCCACTTAGAGGTGCCGACCACCGGGGCTACCATCTCAGTTGTTTTATAGACTAAAACAATGTCACAATAAATTTGATATATTGTAAACTTTTATTACAAAGTCCTTAAACTTGGGAAATTTAATATTTATAAAACATAGTAACTAATGGTTATATTTCATCTTTGTATTTATTAAATTTTTTGCTTTCAGCTTCCAAATAATTATATGTGGATAGACTATATCAATCTTTTGTGAAAAATCGAAGTGATAAATCTCTTTAGCTTAACAATATTATCGTAGAAAATTTGTTTTTTTTTTTTTTCCATACTATATTTCGAGTTTGCTGCATTTGATTTAGTTAATAACGAAGGAGTAAATTGTTTTACGTTTAATATTCAGCCTATAATTTTTTGACTATGAGTCGCATTTTATCACACATATATATATCGTATGTCGAATTCAAACCGATTAACATTACAAAATAGGTGAGGTATTAGACCAAAGCACACTAATGAATCCGGTTGTAGTTCAATTATTTAACCGGTTAGTTTGATCGCGTTTTATTTGGGCTCTAAATCCCAGCTTATCATGGGCCAATGAAAAGAAAATGAAGGTTGTCATCAAATCCATAAGGCTTCTCAGCTTCACACACATGTAACATTAAAACCAATAAATGTCATAAAGCCAACGACTTTAATTCCTCTCCACTACACTGCGCAGTAATGTTAATAATATTAAACGTTACATTACAGAACACCGAGCCTTCGTCAATCCTATATAATCCCTCTTCCATCATTCCATGATCGGCTCACACTTCATCTTCCTCACATAAACTAAAAAAAAAAACGATGGATCCCAATGAGCAACGCCCTACCCGGCTTCAAGACCTGCCCCACGACATGCTAAGTGTTATCCTTGGGAAAATCGGTGAGAGATCTCCAACGGACTTCGCGAACGCTATTTCGACATGCACTGACATGAGAGCTGCTGCCGACAATCCAATGGACGTCAACATATTCTCCACTTTACCCCATTCATATGTTTGGACGTACCACAACTACAATAAAAAACAAACAAGGACACAACCCATTTAAGCGTTGCAATGGACAAAATGAACAAAGGTACAACACCACTTCCCTACGCATTAAAATAAATCAATGGAAAACGCATCGGTTTGACCAACAACATTTGGACACGGACAGAGACCCGGTACCTAAACTGCACATCGCTTCATGGGAATAACTAATGCATGCAAAAAAAAATGAGAACAAAAAAAATTCCAACAAAAAACACAACCCCCGCGCGTGCGCGGGGGGTGAAGAATCTAGTTAAATTAAAATTACCGACAAGTTGTCCTTTTGTAGTTTTCTTTTTGTCTCGAGTTGACCCTTATCGAAATAGTTGTGAATTTGCAACTAATTGTTGATCGAATTTGAAAAGATGGATACACACATGAACGGCTGACTTCATAAAGGCGGCCAAATCGCATATGAACGGTCGCTTCATCATCTTGTGTTGGCCAGTTTGCCTCCCTATTTTGCAATAATGGCTATGATTAGTAACCTCACAGATACGGCAAGTAATTTACCGTTTTGATGGTCACCAATCATTAAATCTTAAAAAAATTATTATTTTTTTCATTCAACATTTTCATATTGTTTTCCCTAACCATTTGTTTTTACCGCTCTATACTATTTTTTAATTATTTATCACTTTCGCCTATTGCTAACGCTAACTTTATCGTTCCACACTTTTGTTCACCAATCGGACCCAATGTTAGGATTGTTAGGGAAAAAAAAAAGATTAGTTTAATAAGGGCATGTACATCCATGAACCCCTATTGGGGGTTCTTAATTTTTTTTATTTTTTTTGGAAAATGTAATAAAAAAAATCAAAAAATCAAAAAAAGAACGAATGACAATCTGCCACGTGGCAGCTACAGTGTAAAGATCGATCCTTAAACAAGGATTTTAAAAACCGAGTTGTTAACTATTATGTGGATTTCATACATATTTTATTATTATTTAAAAAAAAAAAACCGTGTCAAGAAACCACGATGTACGTACGTGGTCTAATAGTCTACATTTTAACCTATTCAAAATAGTAATTATTGCAAACTTAAATCTAAGGTGTATATTTTAAACTTTTTAACTTAACATGAAAATGACAGGGTAGAGAAAAGAAGAAGGGAATTGACGTTTTTTTTGAGTCTACTCTTCAGGGTAGTGACAATTTTTCTACCAATATTTTGTCCTCCCAAATTTGGAGTGTTTTTAACATGTTGACCGGCCATATAGATTTTTCTATTTTAGTGGATTCCATTTGGTCCTTTGGGGTTTGGGATATCATTTTTGTGAGTTAGAGCAAGGTGTTGATTAATTTAGTGGATGCTCTTTGCGTCCATTTTGTAGTTATGTTTATATTTATTATAACTATTTTAATTATACGTTCTGAAATAATTTATAATTCATGGTTTGTGTTAGATAATAATTATTGTGTCATTTTCAAATTTTCATTTTTTGTCAAAATATTAAATTTATTTATCAATAAAAAATAGAGTATAATCTTTTGACTTTAAACAAAAAAAAAAACAAAAAAAATATGAATGATTCAAAAAGGTGAAAAAAAACATAACAATATTAAATTTTTATAAAAAATTGAAGTGTTGAGATTTTAAGTTTTAAGCAAACGAGTGACCTCATCCCGTCTTCGGACAGCTTCATCTTCAACTTGTGGTGAACGACGACGGCTAGTCAAGCAGCTTAGAATACTCGTACCGATGGTCTTTGCCATATAGCATGAGCAGTGTTCACTGGTCTGTGATATAATCGACTGATTCGTTCTTTCCAAATCCAATAGATTGCTCCTTGAAATGCCATCTTTGTTATTCTCCTTGAAACACTAAACGCATAGTTTGGATTTGATATATTAATTGTGCATACATGTGGTTTCTTCCCTTGAAAAGATGTGCAGTTGAGTGCACTTAGACCATCTCCAACCCCACTCCATTTCTTACTCCAAACTTCATTTTGCAGTAATTTTGCTCCAACCCTACTCCATTTTCAACTGCAAAATGGAGTAAAAAATGAGATTACTCCATATTTGGAGTAATCTCATTTTTGTTTGTTCATGACTCCATTTTTCACTCCAAAATGGAGTAGGGTTGGAGCAAAACACAACTCCATTTTGGAGTTACTCTATTTTGGAGTAAAAAATGGAGTTCTACATTGGAGATGCCCTTAAAAGCAAATGTAAATGTGCTTTTGAAGCCAACCAAACAGCATTTATATTTAAAAAATAGTCACATGGATATCAATTGCCTACACTTATAATGTACTCCAAATGTTACTTAAAGATTGATGTTTTAGAATTTTTACATATATTAAAAAATAATTAATATTTAATTATAAATTCATATTTTTCATTTATTAAAACACATTTTTATAACTTTTAACTAGTAACAATTTAATATAGTTTTTGAAATTCACAATTTGTAAACATTAATTAGTGAAAGTTGCATAGAAAACCTATAACATCAATTTTTTTGAAACAATTTTTTTTCTAAAACATCAATCATAAAAGAACGGAGGGAATATTATATAAAAGGTCTGACGATCATAACATTAACAAATTTCAGCATAACACTATAATAATAATAATAATAATAATAATAATAATAATAATAATAATAATAATAATAATAATAATAATAATAATAATACTATTTTGAATGATAAAAGACATCGTAAACTATAATGACAATGAATGTAGATCAAATCATTTTTGAACAGCTGATATTTGTATTATATCAAGTTTATATAAATGAATAAAAGTGACACGGAATATCATTCATTATACAAATTATTAGGTTTATGAATCACTCCCAATATATAATCTCTACCCACTAATTATACATACAACCTTGGTTAATAAAATGAACTCTATTCATTCTCCAAGGTGAGAATAATGATAGGAGAGGGAAGGCCGGTTTGACGTCTAAACTATATGAAAAGACAGCTTGGAATTGTAAACGATACAAGATTTGTCTTTCCTAGATAGTCGCAAAATTTGAAAGAAACAAAAAAAAAGAGTAAGGAATTATCCACAACTCATATAGTCCTAAATATAGAGACAAGTTTGATGTGTGCGTTTTTGTCTCTAAAACTCCATACACTTTGCTTTACACACTCTCATTCATTCACGTTTTTTTTTTTTAATTTTCTCGAATATCTCTTTCCTTTTCTATATGTATACATAATTTAATTATAAAACATTGTGAAAATAACCGTGATTTAGTGGTCAAGTGATAAACTTTTACACTGCCATTCTGCCAAATACTGAATCTAAATTCCCAAATACGCAATTTCTACAAAATTTATGGAAATAAACTTATAAAAAAATTCCACGTTGACAATCAAATAAATAAACGAATAGAATTAAGTGCATCTCATATAGTGTTTGGTTAACTTCAATAATTTGAGAGAGAACCCCCCCCCCCCCCCCCCCCCCCCCCCACATGCATTGATTAACAGTTTAAATAACCATATATATGTCAAATTTTCAAGATACTATTTACTAGTAAATCGACTTAAATGTTTTTTTTTTGACAAAGAGCCGACTCGAATGTTGAGGATGATAATTAAAGTGGTCCATAGGATGATAGACATTGTAGAAAGACGATAAGCCTGACTTTTACACCCCACGAGCTTCTTCTTTCCCAGCTCTTGTGTGGATATTAGATGACCAGCGAGGTCCATGCAGTCCCTTTTCAACTCTTGAGTGGGATATTCAGTTCAGTGTCGTAACTGGGTTATCCAGCTCATACCTCTGTCTAAACAGACCAATTGAAAGATGGCTTATGATGTAACTTTCCATACATAATAATACGAGTAAGGTGGGTTTACCAACCATATATTGACTGGTAACTGATGTAGAAAGTTAACTGCAAATAATTTTGTTTTCTGAAGTGTAAAATATAGCTTTGACATGAACATGATGGATCACATGCAATAATTTCCTTTGTTTTAAACTTTATTTAACTTCTCTAAGTTTTCTATGTTTTAACCATTTTCAATCCTACTCCATAGCTCACTCTAAAATAGAGTAAAAAAAAAATTATCTCCAAATTTATTTATGTCATATTTTAAAATAGAGGGTTTATAATAAATGGATTCACTCCAAATATGGATTAAGGTTTACTTTATCTTTTAGTCATCATTGGGATAAATAGTTTTACTCTATTTTTTAGTCATTATTCCGACAAATAGTTTTACTCTATTTTTTAATCATCACTATATTTTAAAGTACAAAATAGATTTGATGTTAGAATAAAACTCAATTTCATTTTCATTTTGGAATAAAAGATATAGTTTTATATTTGAGATGCCCTAAGTATTCTAATTCTCTAATTTTCCATATAACATAGACGAGTGAAGGCGATGTTAGGGTTTTTAACAAGTGAACTTGTTTTATTACTTTCACACAGTTACACAACCATCGTAATACAACCAGCCTAACAGTGTATATACGATGGTTTAAAAGGGAAATAACAAAGGCTAAAAAACCGACAAAATGCGTCTCATCAGAAGAGAAAAGTGATCCTAAAACATCGGCTTCTCATCACGTTCTCCAACAAGCTCCGGAGAGAACACAAAATTGAGATCTGAGAAAGTTGGTTGCGGCTCAGAAGTCGACGAGATGAGAAGAGAAATCAGGAATAGGTGTCGTTCCTGGAGGAGGAAAACGGAGAGAGAAACCGCCAATCCGTACTACGTCTCCGTCTCCTTGCCGTCTCGGAAGAATCCCGGCAACGATTTTCGTGAGTGCTGCCGTGTACTCCACCAGTAGCTCAGTGATAATTACAACAGAAATCATGATAGGTTGTGATATATATTTGCCGGAAAGTCCTAGATGTTTCTTGAGTTCTTGAGCCTCTCTTTATCTACTAGAAAATGGTGTTAGAATTGAGCGACGCCCATACATATAAGTCTCTTTATATAGCCGAATAATCTATTTGTACAAAAAAATGCCATAAAATCTAAAAGATCCAGATGACCAATTAAAAAAAAAAAAAACTAAAAGCTCTCAGTGGTTCGTTTTTTTTTTTTGTCAAGGAACTTATATTAATTAGAGCTAAGTGGACAAAGGCCCTAGCCCATTTAAAGCAGTTTTGGCTGCATAGTCTGCCAGCTCATTACAGGAGCGTTTGATGAACTTGAAAAAACAAGAGTCAAAGGAGGAAGAGAGGATAGAGATGTCAGCCAAAATTCTATGGATCTCTGTGATAGACGATCCCGAATTGATGAGGTTGATGAGTTGAAGGGAGTCAGAGAAGACTGCGATCCTTCTAAGCGATCGATTTCGAGCGGAGCAAAGGGCTTGTCTCAGGGCTAAGGCTTCGGCCATCAAAGCTGAAGAGACTGATGATTCAGAAGCAGAGAATGATTCAGGGGAATCACTCGTTGGGTGGAAGATCCAGCCCAGACCTGCTTCTTTGTTGCTGCTACGCCAGGCTGCATCTGTGGCAATCGGGATGATCGTGGTCAGTTCAGGATTTGAGATCAGGTCCGAGAGAAGTCGCCAGTTGGGAGTCCTTTTTTGAGGAGGAGAGCCGTTAGCTTGTGCCAGGGACCATTCTCTCGCGTTTTGGATTGCCAGAAGGATTGTTTCTGAAGCTGAGAAATCTCGATGCTCGAAGACCTTTTTGTTGCGAGAATTCCAAATCGCCCAAAGGATCCATGGGAAGAGCGTTTCAGCGTCAATACCAATGGGAGGGGAGACTCTCTGCTTTCTTAGGATGGAGATTCCTTCATTTAGATCAGATATCAGCCTCGGGTCGAAGCAGTCCAGGAACGGAGCAAGGTGCCAGACTTCCATCGCGATTGGACAGTGAAAAAGGAGATGAGTCGTGGTCTCCGTTTCGTTACATCTACAGCAGGCGGAATCTGCCAGGATTCCTCTTTGGACTAGATTTATTCCCACTGGTAGGGCTCTCTGTAATGATTTCCAAATGAAAGTTTTTAGCTTTGGAGCTGTGTTGAGATTCCAAACTTGTTTGTTCCAATCAATTGGAGATGAGAGGACAGTTGGAGTAGAGATTGTATCTCTTGAGGCCGCATTATATCCCGACTTTGTGGAGTAGGAGCCTGAAGGGTGAGCCAACCATTTGAGCGAGTCGCTCTCAGTGGTTCAAGAGCTACTACTTGTACACGTATATCCGTTTGAGAAAATGTGAAACAAATAACAAACTTATATAATTTTATTTTTTATTAATCTAGAAAATACAACTTAAGTTAACCAAACCTATTTAAATATCAATTTAGTCAACATAATCTTTATTTAATGCCTGTTTATTTTTATAACAAATATTAAAACGATTTTGTTTAAAAATATAAAAAATGAAAATAATTAATAAAATATTTAATTTACATGTTCGCTAAATAAAACATAAACTCTTTACTAATTTAAAAACATTCAAATTTATATTGCTCGAACTAAATTTGATATAAAATTATTATTATTAAATATGCAAACTTATATCACTTTCTTGTTTATTATTATTATTTTAAAAAATAATTTGCTAGATAACATAGTCACGGTGTTGGCAACAAGACCCGCTTTTCATATACTATAAGAACTTACCGGATAAAGTATGCAAAAAATATATATATTCTCCCATATCTGTCTACTTTTTTTCCTTCAAAAACTCTCCCATATCTGACTACTTGATTTTGGAACATTCTATTCATTTTAAAAATTTGTATAGCAAAAGAAAATTTATTATTTCAACAACAAATTCGACGTGAATTAAAGTTCTGACTAGCAATAAAAAATGGACATAAAATCGGTTGACCAAATTTTTTTTTTTTAAATAACATCTTTTTTTTTTTTTTTTTTTTTTAAATAACATCTTATTCTATAAAATTTATTGTATATATATATATATATATATATATATATATATATATATATGTGAGCTCTTGAATTCATACCACAGTTTGTATAATTATGGATTTGGATTTGTATTATTAATTTTTTATATAAATCAAAATATATTTAAAATTAAATGCCGAATAGTAATATAAAATAAAATAAAATGTTTTATAAGATAAACCGAGTTTTTAGTAATTTGTTTTGATTATGTATCGAATTCCTTTATAGAACGATAATTTTTTTTTATACCTCGTGTTCCCCACTTCTTATTCATGTCTTCACGTTGATTGCAAATTACTGTTAGTTTGTATCTCAGTATTCGGAAATATACATACAATTCTTTAGTTTTGATTCCTTCCTCGCTTTGTTTGTGGTCTCTGCATGTTAACTAGAACCAATCAGAGCTTGAATCGGTTCGACTTGACTTACCAACGTCCTTATTGGGTTTTGAAGAATTCTGAATCGGGTCTAAGTTATGTGACAGATTTCTTGTGTGAAATCCAATATCGTTTGATGGTTGATGTATTATTCTTTAAATATTAACTTTTTTCGCAATTGATCCATATCACCAGAATGCATATAAAAAGTTTTAAAATTGTTTTATTTATTTTATGTCAGTAAAGTTTGTTTTTCCATCATCTATCTTTAGTAAGAATCTTACACAAGCTTAAAAATAAAACTAAAAGAATGATTGTTTTTGTTTGGTCTGTTCTGAAATTTTATTAGTTTCAAACGAGCATGAAAGGCTATAAGTTCAACAAGGCTGCTTGGAATGTCGTGTAAGATGCCTGGAATCTCATTCTAATCTGACCCCTGAGATCAACATAGATTTGGTAAGGACTTCTAAATCCGAATATACTTTTAGAACGAGTACTTCCGCCGAAAGGGTAACTCTGCTTTATTGAACATTTGTTTTTATTTTCTGCAAAATTTATGATTGGAGCCAACTATGATGACTAACTCTTTGAAATCATCATTGAGCGACCGGGACAATTACCAATTGGACAGAACAGAACAGAAGTACTGAACAGATGAAATCAGTTATCATAAACTATGCAAAAAGCAATGGACATTAAAGATATATAAAAAATCATAATTTATATTACTATAATTCAATACAAATCTATAGGTTGCTCAATATCCAAATGGGGTGGAAAAAATCCTCAGCTGTCAATCATCTACTTGATCAAAAAATTGGAGGCGAAAAAAAAACATCAACGATCGTCACTGATCAGAAATCGACGAGATGCGAGGAGAAATCTGGAACCGGAGACGTTCTAGGAGGACAGTAGATGGAGAAACTGCCAATTCGTATGAAGTTTCCGTCGCTTTGCCGCCTCGGAAGAATCCCGGCGGTGAGTTTAGCAAGAGCCGTCGTGTACTCCACCAGTAGCTCAGTAATGATTACGACAGAGATCATGATCGATGAGAATTAAAAATTGGCCGGAGAAGAATGATGTAGAAGTTTCTTGAGTTGTATTTCGAGAGTTGCGATTGAATTTGCTTTGTTATATGACTTGTTAGAATGAGAGAGATCTCTTCACTTATTTATACAGGGAGGGAGACCAGAGAAGAAGCGTCCACTTGGGTAGTCGTTTACTCGGACTCGTGTTTCATATTTTAATAATTTTGGTTTTTGGACAGACAAGAATAGAAAATAAAGCACTGCACATTACCACTAGCTGTTCCTATAATCTACCGATTTGATTTTTAAATGTGTTTTATTTCACTAATATAGCTCAGCAGATACATCACTCTTTTTTGGGGTTAAAGTTTTACTTTACACTTCTAGAGAGAAATGAAAAATACTCCAACACGTCTTCACTCACCTCTTCATAACTCGATTTTCATGTAAATGTTCAATCCAAAAGAGTTAGTGTTCTTCGGTTACATTTTGTTTTATGTTTTTAATTTATTTATTTTCAGTCACATTTTGTTTTATGTTTTTTAATTTATTTACTTTCAGTCACATTTTGTTTTATGTTCTTGTCCGAAAGTCTTCCCAGGCCAAAACTTCCTTAGAATAAAATTTCTAAAGTATATATAATTCATAGTCTATAACAGTTGATTCAACATTCTGAGTCGGAAGATAGATAATTTAATGAACTTAAAATTGGACAATATTTGTTTACTTCCAAGTTGTTGTTTCTGTCCCGTTGTTACAAAATCCCGTTTGTCTACCTCTACCTCAAGTTAACATTATTAAAGTCGTTTTCAATCGTCCGAAAGTCATCCCTGCAGGCCAAAACTTACTTAGTTATAACCAAATCTCTAATGTATAATTCATAGACTAGAACAGTTAATTCAACATTCCGAGTCGGAAGATCTATAATTTAATGAACTTAATCAATCAAACTCAAAGGTGATGTATCTCAAATATGAATATACTAGTATTCTAGCCCGTGCGTTGCACGGGCATTGTTTTTTGTTGCATTGATTTCAAATAACGTTTCATAGTTTGACTAACCGAAACCAATACCATGAAAAAGCGAGTTTAAACTTTACACTAATAAGATATTAGGGATCATATTTTGGAATAATCATTAATGAAACACATAAAACCAAAAAATGTATCTAAAATAATTAACCTAATGTTCAGTGGAAAAAAGTTAGTACCGTAAAAAAGAAAACGTTTGCTCATAGGTAGATAGATCTAAAGAAGAAATAGTATTAACACGTAAGACCGAATATATAATTAAGATAAACTGAGGATAAAATGTTCTTGCCCGAAAACATTATAGTAAATGAAAATGTTTGAAGAGTATGATAGAAATTAAGAATATATACATAGGTGAATCACCTCATCCAAAACACAGTTAATCCATATTTTTTAATCCGGATGTTGATTTTACATGTATAACAATTTATATTTTAAAATATACACATATTTATTATCACATTTAAATTCACAGTTTGTCTATACCATTCATAAATAAACCGCTTTATATTAAATAAAATGTTTACCTTGCTTAACGTCTTAAATTGATGTATTAGCTCAAATGATGTAAAGAGCAAATAGTATTAAGACCTAGAAGCGTTTTTTCTGATCCAGTAATTAAAGTATTAAGACATACACAGTTAAACCATATTTTTTAATCCGGATGTTGATTTTACTTGAATAGCAATTTATATTTCAAAATATAAACATATTTATTATTACATTTAATTCACGGTTTGTCTATACCATTCATAAATATACAGCTTTATTTTTGAAAAAAAAATGTTTACCTTGCTTAACGTCTTAAATTGATGTATTAGGAGAGATTTACAATATATAATTTGGTTAATATCTTTCTTATTCTTCTTAAAAGTTGAATAACACGTCATATAGAATTTTAAAAATAAGGAAAATTTAAAACATTTGGACGTATAACAAATATAATTAGTATTTTTTAGTTAATATTTATGATGAGTTTAACTACACAACTGAGACTATACAATTAATTGCTCGCGACAAAATACTTGTATATCTATTTTACATGTAATCTATATATGAACCGATTTAAGACTTTCGCATATGTTATTTTCATCTAGATAACTATATAAAAAATGTCTAACAATATATCAAAACAGCCATCGAGAAGATAAACGAAATTTTTTTAAAATTATACAAACAAATTTTAGATTGTGACAAAAAATAAATAATTTTTTTATTAACATATATTAAGAGGGGTGATTTAGTTTAAAAAACAAACATACTATAAATCAGTACTGAATATCGTAATAGTATCTTTAGTTTGTTTTGTTAGTAGATACTACTAACGATTTCGAGTAGCTAAGATAGCTAAATAATGTATCTTACGTACACATACTTATCCGGTTTTGATAACATCCAATATTAGATGCTCTAACAAACTATCTAACCCTATGGTTTAGAGGTGAAAGAATCGTTTGTGTTATTGTAACCTAAACAAAAATGTCGGCGTTTACTCATAGATTCTTAATTCCTTCACCGGTTCTGATACTGATTAATTTACTTTTCTATGTACAGTTTTAGAAGGAGATGATTGCACCTATACTGGTGGTTATCTGAGAGCTTATAACTTGTGATTTCAGAGATCTGGTTGATAGCAGGGGACTGAAGCATTACATGGAGAATGAGTTTTCAGAACGAATCAAACGGAATCTGCAGATGCTATGGATTACGGTCCAGATTAAGGGCAACCGGAGAAAAACGCAAAGCTATAATGTTCGTCCGATGAATGAGTAAGTTTTGTTAAAAAGTAGTTATGTTTGATTAGTTGTTTAACACGATTTTCATTGTTTTGAGAAAATATACGATGACTTAGGAAGTTGATTGAGTTATACATAAATTTACGATAGAGTTTATGAACATATTATTGTGGATTAAAATAAATAACTATGCTTACACATTTGAATATATAATGTAGCCACGACGATGTTTATGTTCATCCATGATGAGGATAACTTAACACATGATTTTTCGTCGAGCCGTAAGCAATGAGAGGCCAGAACCGATGAAGAACTTATGAATCTCATTTTTTTCTCCAATCAGTGAAAGAGAGGTATGCATATTAGTTGAGAAACAAATTGTTCACGTTTTTGGATGGAAATGTTTAAACAATAAAGACTTGTGGTTAGGATAAGAATACTTGGTTGTTTTCTCTGACATTTGAAAATACACAAACATGCAGGTTGCTACGTTTTTGGATTTTTTATGAAACCGTTCTAGAATACATCTATTCTTAGTCTCGCAAAACTGATCTTAAAATCTTATAAAATGAACTCGTTAAATTGGTATCTAACTCCACCACCTTATTTAGGATCATGTCTTAACTCTCCGGTGTGCTAGCGGCGGAATACACTGCTTTTCGATGTCGTTGAAATCAATCTCTAAACAAACCTGGTAAGAACTTTATCAAGAAGTCTAACTATGAATATTTTCTATATTACGTATTAGTGCTGTGTGTCTACTCTCCAAGATCTTTCATACTTCTTTGGTAAATAAAAAAAAAAGTATATATACGATAACTTAATAGGATAAAAGTTCATAGAGAAAAAATGATTATAAGCTAATAACAGAAGAAGTGTAGATTGCAGCTAGATATAATTAACTGTCCTAAACTTCAAACTATAGAAACATAATTTAATAAAATTGTGTACAATGATTGCTGAGAATATAGATGGAATGATTTTATGCATGTGATCGATCATATTCCTTGATGTAATGTGAAACCGAGAGAGAGATAAAGCTCGATCACCAAAATAATAAGATCATCGCACACCTGAGAGTAATAGAGATGAAGATTGTATGAAAAAATATTTAGTTTACATTAGTTTTTGAAATGGTTTAAGAAGGGGATAACTAAAGAATTACTCAACAAACTCTAGGCAATAACATTGACTATTGACTAATGAGAGCACTTACCTTGACTGTGTTGTCGTTTTGCTTGTCTAAAACTCAAAACCCTTCACACATTCGTATCTAAAAATTAGAATTTAAAATGATTCAATAACTAATTCATAACATCAAAAGTAAATCGACATAAAATAGATGAATATAGTATATTCGTATCTCAAATATGAATATATATATTCTCTCTGATTTTTGACGTCATATAAATGAAATTATACTTGTTCGGTTGTTCATTGTCATAAATGTAATTAACCCCGTAAAGAAAAAGATTTTGTTAAAGATCATCATCGTTCGTCATTCGGTAAAATATATTCGCGACCAACGAACAGTATATTAACACTATTTTGGAAACCTCTTACCAATCATATATTTTCTTGTAATTTACATTTTTCGAAAAATTGCATTTGTTATACTAATGCATTTTTTTTCCAAACCACACTGCATTTGAATTGCACCGTACTATAAACCGGTCATGCAAAACGTGGTTACGGACCTAAGTTGTATGGTTTCCAATCAACACTAAAGATTGATCTATATTTCTTATATTTTTTTCCTTTTTCTTCTTCTAATTAGACTTTATGTTTTTTTTTTTTTAGAGCTTTATATAACAGCATAAAAAAAGATACGCACGAGATCTGTTTTCATCAAGATTATATATCACAAAATTTACAAGGCTCTAAGCGATTCACAACGTAACGAAAGAGAGGCAGAGAGACACTCAGTGGAAAAAATCTCAACCTTCGCTCTTCGATTAGATCAAGAAGGATCCGAAATCAAAAATCTCAAAAAAGTCGTCACACAGATCAGAAATCGACGAGATGAGAAGAAAAGTCCGGAAACGGCGACAACTGATTACTACTCGACGGAGAAGGACACGGCAAAATGAAACCACCAATCCTTACAACGTTGCTGTCGCCTTGCCGTCGTCTCGGAAGAATTCCGGCGGTGAGTTTTGCAAGAGCCGATGTGTACTCCACCAGTAGCTCAGTGATGATTACGACGGAGATCATGATCGATGGATGGATGATAACTGGAAGATTCGAGGGATTTTCAGAAGAAGAAAGATCTAGAAGTCTCTTGTTTTTTGAGAGGGAGAGAGTTGCAATGGAAGTTTGGTGGTGGTATGACTTGTGAGAAAGAAACACCTCTTTATCTCTTTATATAGCTGAAGAGTTTGTCTTCTTGACACTTGTTTTAATTATTATTATTTTTTTTTAACTTAAATAGCTAGAAATAACCGCGTCATACGCGCATAACTACACATTAGCGTTTAGCTGTCTCTCTAATCTACCGATTAGAATAATCAGTGTGTTTTATAACTAAAATAACTCAAAACACATCGTTGTCAAGAAAACTACACTTGTTGCCTTCTAGACGTTTAAAAAAAAAAAAAATCTATTTAGTTCTAGATATTATTTATTGTATAATATATCTGATATATCTGAAAAGTTCATGAATTATCTTCTTCTTTTTTTGTACAAGATTACAATTATAATGTGTTTGGTTGGAGGTACACTTGAAAACAAAACAAAACATCAATAATTAACAAGGAGATGGATTTTAAAAAGTTACTAGCATATGATTGGATCTCTAGTCATATACTGACATATATTATTGGAGTTTGGATGTAGATAAGGAATTTCAGATATTTGTTCTGATTCTCTGAGGAGGAAATATTATAAATCAACACACTAATAGAGCTTGTGTCTCTCCATATGTTGACACATCAGCATTTTAAATTAATGAGGATATGACACATCAATTAATGAAAAAACTTAAAAATCAATCAAAACAAAACAAAAATACACATCATAAATTTAAGTGGTAGGTTTAGTAGTGGACATTCAATTATCGCGTTTGGTTCGGTTTTCAGAATTTAGAAAAACAGATTTTATTCAAGTTCGCATTATAATTCGGTTTGTCTCGGTTTGAGTTTTTAGAATTCAAAACTATCAAGCTCTAAAAAATAAGTTCACATTCTAGATTAAATAATAATTTTTTTTTTGGGATTTTAACAAAACGTATAAGAAAAAATAATCTACTTATTTAATTAAGATTATAGATTTCTAATATAATTTCTATATGTAGTTAAAATATTAATATTAAGTGAATTTTATTAAGTTCAATTCGGTTTTATATAATATAGTTTGGTTCAGTTCAACGTTAGTTTATTTTTATATAGTATATATACTATTGGGTTATTTTATAATTCAATTTGGTTTAGGTTCTAGAAATTTGGTTCAAGTTTAGAAAACTTGGTTCGGTTCATTTTAAAGTCGTAAGGATGTGACACATCAATTAATGAAAAAGTAAAAAAAAAAAAAAATCAAAACAAAACAAAACAAAAATATACATCTTGACACATAAATTAATGAAATTATTGAAAAGTCAATCAAAACATAACAAAAATACACATCATATTTTATTATGACTTATAAGCTTAAGTGGTTAGGTTTAATGGTGGACATTCGATTATCGGGTTTGGTTCGGTTTAGACTTTTCGGTTTTCGGAATTTAGAAAAATAGATTTTATTCAAGTTTGAACTATAATTCGGTCTATTTCGGTTCAGTTTAAATTTTTAGAATTTGAAAATTTTCGAGTTCTAAAAAATAAATTCGCATTCGAGATGAAATAATAATTTGTTTTTGGATTTTAACAAAATATAAAAGAAAAAAAATAATCCACTAATTTGATTAATAGATTTTAATACAATTTCTATATTTAATTAAAATCTTAATATTAAGTAAATTTTATTAAGTTCAGTTCGGTTTGTATATAATATAGTTTGGTTCGGCTCAATATTAGTTTATTTTTATATAGTATATATACTATTGGTTTATTTTATAATTCAATTTGGTTTGGATTCTATAAATATGATTCAAAATTGAAATTTTTTATCCAGTTCATTTTAAAGTCGTGAGGATGTGACACTTCAATTAATAAAAAAATTAAAAATCAATCACAACAACACATCAATAAATGAAAATTTTGAAAAGTCAATCACAACATAACAAAGATACACATCATATTGTAATATGACTAATAAGCTTAAGTGACTAGGTTTAATGGTAGACATTCAAATATCGGGTTTGGTTAGGTATAGATTTTTTGGTTTTCGGGATTTAGAAAATAGATCTTATTCAGGTTCAAAATATAATTCGGTTTGTTTCGGTTCGAGAATTTAGAATTTCAAAAAAAATGAGTTCTACAAAATAAATTCACATTCGATATTAACTAATAATTTGTTTTTGGATTTTAAAATATATATAAGAAAAAATAATCTACTAATTTATTTAAGATTATAGATTTTTAATATAATTTCTATATGCAATTAAAATATTAATATTAAGTAAAATTTATTAAGTTGAGTTTTTTATATAATATAGTTTAGTTCGGTTCCATATTAATTTATTTTTTTAGAGTACATATACTATTGTATTATTTTATAATTCAATTTGGTTTGGGTTTTGTAAATTTGGTTCGAATTTTGATTTTTTTTTCCATATCATTGCCTTTCTCTTATTTAGTTTATGACATTTTAGTTTATTTATAAAATTTAAGAAATTGAGAAAGGGGTAATCAAATATGAACTGAGATATGACAATTTTGATATGTAAATTAATTACAAGACCAATAAGTTTGAAAATACACATTTATATAATTAAAATTTACAATAAATATGCGGCTTAGCTAGTTTATCCTATATATAATAGGAGAAGGGGGGGGGGGGCTCTCTCAAGCCGCCACATCAGCCCCCCTTAATTGGTTAATTTTCATCAAACTTTTCCACATCATCAACTAAAACATATATTAAAATTATTTAATTTAAATATAATTACTTAATACTATTGAAACATAAACTCTAAATTTGAATTTAATTTATAATTTATAATCTCATAATTATATAAATATTATATAATATAAGATTTAAGTACATTTTCCATATTTCTATGTAATAAATAAACAAAAATAAATAAATCTCAATAAAAATGAAATATCAAATTATAAGACTAAAAGTAAAAATATCATTACTAAAATTTTAAAATTATTAAAAACTAGAAGCAAAGAACCATAAAAAATATAAATAATAGAAATAATCCTATATATAATAGGAAAAGGGGGGGCTCTCTCAAGCCGCCACATCAGCCCCCCTTAATTGGTTAATTTTCATCAAACTTTTCCACATCATCAACTAAAACATATATTAAAATTATTTAATTTAAATGTAATTATTTAATACTATTGAAACATAAACTCTAAATTTGAATTTAATTTATAATTTATAATCTCATAATTATATAAATATTATATAATATAAAAATTAACTACATTTTCCATATTTCTATGTAATAAATAAACAAAAATAAATAAATCTCAATAAAAATGAAATATCAAATTATAAGACTAAAAGTAAAAATATCATTACTAAAAATTTACAACAATTAAAAACTAGAAGCAAAGAACCATAAAAAATATAAATAATAGAAATAATTATGATTAAGAATAGAAAATTATTATGAAAATGAGATACAATGAGAATAAAAAACTTATACAAAATGAGATAAAATGATAAAAATAATAAATTATATAAAGTATAAGAAGATAGAAAAAAAATAAAACCAATGAAATATATATATATAAAATTGATAAAATTAAAATGATAACTAAAAATTAAAATATTATGGATGAAAACTAAAAAAATTACGAGTTTGATAAATGAAAATGTATACATAACAAGTATATATATATATTTAAAATAGTTTGAAAAAAATAAAAGGATGATAAAAAGGCTGAATAAAATAAAATTTTATAAAAAGTTCATTAAATCTGATAATTAAAAAATATTTATTTATAAAATAAATAAAATTAATAATTACATGTTAGCGTATATACTCTTCTAAAAATCATTATATTCATAAGAAAGAAAAAAATAAAAATTTGTAAATTAAAAATATCTAAAATATTGATACTTAAAATAAATATCAAATATATTAAATATTTATAAATTTAAGAAAAATCTGCGTATTTGCGCGGGTTCTGTCTTAGTATTAATAAAAGAGTATCGTTTACAATTGTAAAGGACATATCAAGCTTCACGCGTTCACAACTTGCCTGCTGTGATATAGTCACATAAAAATTAATATATAAGTAATATTGAATAATTTAAGTTAGGTCATTTTTAATTTGATATGAGGTGTAGTCGACTGTAAGTTGTGACAATCTGAATTAAATCATTGTTAATTACCTCAGACTTGACCCCGTCTAGGATGACACGCACCTAGCGGCATATAGATATAGTCCAGTTTTGTCGCCTTGCATCGCCAAGTTGTGCATCAGTTAAGAATAACAAGTTGTAATGAAAAAAAGCTTAGATCTATTCCAACATGTCAACATCACAGAAAGACATGGTCTAGGATAGGCCTGGGATATAAAACCGAACCGAAATTATCGAACGGAAACCGAACCGAATTTTAATGAACCGAAATCGAACCGAACCGAAGAAAAAAATCGATTGGTAGATTTTTTTAAAATAGAAAAAATTGAAAAACCGAAAAACCGAACCGAAGAACCGAAGTCCCTGACCTATTATTCATTATTGTAGACTTGTAGTTGTCGATCTGTTTTGATTTTCATAAAAGTTTCAATCTTTCCATATATATATATATATACTTTTGTCAGTTTGTGTTTATGTATTTGATATATAAATATACATATAGCCTTGGAATATAAAATTGAATCGAAATTATCGAACCGAACCGAACCGAAGTTTTATGAACCGAAACCGAACCGAACCGAAGAAAAAAACCGATCGGTAGGTTTTTTAAAAACAAAAAAAAAACAAATAACCGAACCGAAGATCCGAAGTCCCAGGCCTAATCTAGAATCTAATACCAATTTATGTCTTTCTTATTGTGCAACTAATAATACCAACTGATGCCATATCCTAATAAATACTGTTCAGAAGTCTATCTACAGTTGTTTATTGCCATTTGCCAGTGAAGTGGATGGACCACGTTACGTATTTAGTTGGAGAAATTGAATTTAATGCCGATCAAGGTGCAGAAAAAACACTATAAAAGAATTGAATGCCGATAGAAACTAATAACATTGCCGTCCATCATCAGCAATTTTATCAGTAGAAAAGCTTAAAACGTATAGTTTTCATAGTTGATTTTTTTTTTTTTTTTTAATGTATCTATCTATGTATGGACTTTTGTGTTACTCTTTGTGCTTTATTGTTTTTATTTTTATTTTCCATTGGTCACACTGACTTTCTAACAAACAGCACAAAATCATTTTATTAGTATTTTCTCTAACTGGGGCATCCCGGTTCGATATCATACAAATTATCTGATAAAATAAATTACGTATCTTCACAAATTAAAACGTCAGTGGACCACTGTGTTTCAAATTGTATTTTATGGAAAACTTGATCTTAATACTGATCTACATTACTGACCTACCTAAGGAACCAATTCACTTTTTATTTCCAAGTGCTAAAATTACTTTTTTTTTTTTAATTAAAATTTTGTCCAAACACTTGTGGTCAAGTAGTTGGGGACGGACCTTGGACGATACCACGTTTTGGATTCGATCTTTTTGCCATGCGAAACTAAATCGCATTTGTTTAAGGACATCCACATGAATATGTGTCTTGCTTTAGGGGCCCATTTAAATACCCGGAAAAATGATCTATCCATGTACTGCACCTCCCTCTGGAGATTAGTCTGAGCCCCTCCATAAGCTCGAGATACCCCAAGTTAAAAAAAAAAAATTCGTATTCAAGTTATTTTTTTTGTCAACAGTTTTATTCAAGATATATATATATATATATATATATATATATATATATATATATATATATATATATATATAATTTCTTTTTATTTCATCATGTGATATTTTATCCAAAATCAAATTTTGTTTTCATGGAGCACTCTTACAACTTACAAGCAACCTACAAATATATTTTCTTGTTTTTGCATAATAACTTATATGTTCAGTCTAAAAAACAATATAGTTTTTTTTTTTGATTATCGAATTGATTTTGATCTACAAACGTATTTAAATTGATAAATTATTATCACACTTATGGTACTATAAATGTCTTGTCCTAAATTCCAAATCTAGCAAATTGGATTTAGCATAAAGCTGTCTGACCTTTGGGAAGCTGCGAAGCTAGTCTTTGTCGAAATCGAAACTGCGCCGGAGCCGTTGCAACAGGTTTGTAACTTACGTCTTTCTTACTTCACCGTGTTGCTGCGTAGATTTTACCAATTCCGGTGCATCGGCGTCGCTTGAGCACCGATTGCGAGACTTGTATTCATTTATGTGTCTTTCTAGACTCTTATTAGTGAACATACCTTCAAAAGCCTGAGAAGATGAAGATTGTTCGCAGGGATTTTGTTCGTAATGGACCCGGAAGCGTTAAGGTTTGATTGATTCCTTCTTTCACTATGAATTATCTTTGTGCTCATGTTTCAAGCTCTAAGTTATAACTCCAATTCAATTGAGGGGTAGATGGTAGCTGAGGACTCGGATGATCTCTGGTATGCTTATAACCTGATTGCCACTGGAGATAGTGTAATGGCTGTCACTTTTAGGTACATTCTCTAATCAGTTTTTCACTGCCTTTCTTGCTTTCATGGTGTTGCCCTTGTCAAATCCATTAGTTTCTGTAAGAATTTCATGGAAATCTTGTATTTGGTTAACCGATATAGTATCATGCAAGGAGTTAGCAGTTAGTGTTTTTTTTTTTTCCTTAGTAAAAAGCAAGCAATGACTTTATGCTTGCCACTTCTCTTCTTAATCTTGTTTGATTGAGATGAATGCTTGATATGAACATTTCTTCAAAGGTGTTTACCGTATCAATTTTTTTTTTAAATTATTTTCTCTGGTATCAGAAAGGTTCAGAGAGAGATACCTGGTGGGGGAAGAGATTCTGAACGTGTTAGACTGAAGCTGGAAGTACAAGTTGAGGTATGGTTTTAGGGATTGATATGCAAATTAGTTAATAATACCTTTCTACTGTAGAAACTCAATTTTGTTTTAAAACTATCAAGCTTAAATTCGCAATGACAATACATGTACTGTATTGCTTTACATTCAATTGGCTAGTACAATCGATATTGTTTACACATGTTGCCTTTTTTGGTTGTCTTTGGCCCTTAAATCCTGGTAACCTGAACTGTGGTAGGTATCTTTGTGTAATTTAATGGTCGTCTTCAATTTTATTCAATTAGGAGGTGGACTATGACAAAGACGCGTCTGTCTTGCGCATACGTGGGAAGAATATCCTGGAGAATGAGCACGTAAAGGTAGATTGCAAGGCTGAATGTTAACATATATGTTAACATTTCTGTGCTGAAGCTTGTGTTGTATCGCAGATTGGTGCATTCCATACGTTGGAGATTGAGCTGAAACGACCTTTTGTTTTGAGAAAGGTAAATGTACTCTCTTTACTATTTTATCCTTCACAAGTTCTGTTCGATTTCTACTTTGTAAGTGTGACATTATGCGTCTTGCAATCTAGATTCTATTTTATGAGTAACTTAGTGCACGCTGGTGTAGTGTGGATACTATTGGCAAGATAATTGAAGCAGCGACACTACATATTGTTTTAGATTGGATTAAATTTTCAGTATTTATTTCTAGAATGCCTAGAAGTGTCAAGTTGCCTTTAACTATGGTTACTAAACTACACGATGTCACAATCCAATTTAAGCAGTTTTGGACGTAAAAGCTATCTTGCTGTACATAGGTCTCAATGTTGTTTCTGTAGCAGTCTGCTTAATGTGTTGGTGATTGATTTGAACTTTTCACTTCATTTGTAATCGGTACTGTGTGCATGGGTGATTTTCAGGGGTTTTGGGACTCATTGGCTCTTGATACACTCAAGCAGGCCTCAGGTATGCTGCTCCGTTGATTTGACCTTCTAATTTTCTGGGAAAAATACCTTTGAAATTGTCACAAAACCACAAAGGTGTCTATCTTGATTGTTGGCACATGATCCTAGATCTGTGGTCTAGTGTAGATATCGAATGCAATTCATTGGTTTACAAACTTTCATATGGAGTAGTCCAGAATTTTGCTTCTGTCTCCAGTTTATATATGCTCATAGGCTTGCAAGTCATTACTTATTTTGGTCTCTCAAGTTTATTTCACTTTCTTTTCCTTGCATAGATCCCGCTGCTAGCGCTGATCTAGCTGTAGTTCTAATGCAAGAAGGACTTGGACAAATCTTCCTTGTCGGCAGAAGGTACTACTTTTGTTCGAAGTAGTGTGAGTGAACGGAGTCAGATTAGATAAAATCATTCATTTCTGTTCTTGTTCATTTGATTGTCTAATGTTTGGCAGTGTGACAAGTAGCCGTGCGCGAATAGAAACATCAATTCCTAGGAAACATGGGCCTGCAATTGCTGGTTACGAGTCTGTATGTTCCTGCACTGTTTCATTGTATTCATGCCCCAAGTATAGTTGATGGAATTTCTCTGATTCAATTTTTTGTTTTTGTTTTTGTTTTTGTAGGCTTTGAAGAAATTCTTTGAGAATGTTCTGCAGGTTTGTTTTAGCTCTCAGAATAGACATGTTTCATATCATTGTTTTCTAATTCACACCACGAAAGTGTACCTGAGTGTACACATGCTAAAAGTCTAGTGCAATATCACAGGCCTTTGTGAAACATGTTGACTTCAGTATCGTTCGCTGTGCAGTTATCGCAAGTCCTGGCTTTACAAAGGTAATTTTTGTCTCTCGAGACTGTTTCTTAACTTACAGGGTTAATTATTTTTCAAATTGCAGCTGGACAAGCTTATACTTGATGAAAGCACTTCCAAGTGTTATTGGTTTCCCATACATATATGACATGTTTGGTGAGCTTTTGATTTTTCTTGTCTTCAGGATCAGTTTCATCGTCACCTATTATTGGAAGCAGAGAGAAGACAGTTGAGACCTATAATTGAAAATAAATCACGTATAATTCTGGTGCACACAAACTCTGGATATAGGTAGGGTTTATGTTGTGTGTCTGAGTTGCTTTCTGCTAGATAAACCTAATAATTTGTTTAGCAGAAAAATTCACACACTTGTTTTTTCCTGTATAACAATGTTCGAATTTACCAGATGACCTACTTTATTTATGTTAACGTCTCACCTCTAGCTTTTTTGTATTGTTTTGCTTGTTCCCTTCAATATTCTGTTCATGCAAATATTAAATCATTATGTTTTGGTGCACAGACATAGCCTGGGAGAGGTTCTAAATGCTCCCAACGTGATGAATATGATCAAAGATACTAAAGCAGCAAAAGAGGTGATTTTAGATGTCAATCTAGCTATCATCGTTTTCTTTTCAATATTTTTGAATTGCTCACTCTGTTATAACTGCCTCTTGCAGGTCAAAGCTCTCAACGATTTCTTCACCATGCTCTCAAATGTGAGATTCTTTTGCAATGAACAAAACGATTCTCATCCGTTTAAAGAATGTTTCAACGCGACTTAATATTCTTTTGCTTTATTTAATACAGGATCCAGCTCGGGCATGCTATGGACCAAAACATGTAGAAGTTGCTCATGAACGAATGGCAGTCCAAACACTTCTCATCACGGATGAGCTTTTCAGGTTTAGTAGTGGAAGGGAATGCTAATCGCATTTCGGGTTTTGTAGTTTTAAGATGCAAATGTGTTTGACATTATAAATATTTGTCCAGGAATTCTGACGTGAAAACAAGGAAGAAGTATGTGGATTTGGTGGAGTCGGTGAAAGATTCAGGAGGAGAGGCATTTATATTTTCGTCCATGCATGTTTCAGGGGAACGTGAGTGTTTTGCAGCTTCTTATCTCTTCTTCTTTTTGTAACAAACTCTTATACAAGTGTTGATGAACTTGCAGAGTTGGCACAGCTCACTGGAATTGCAGCTCTTCTCAGGTTCCCTTTACCAGACCTCGAAGACATTGAGATGTAAACTATCTTCTTCGGCTATAGAAAACAATACAAAATCATATAGGTCTCATTATAATTTTTAGTCTTTCATAATAGATTAAAAAGAGATTTGTATTGTGGTCTAAGAAGGCAACTGTTACAGTAAGTTTAATCAGTCGTTGATGTTGTGCAGCTGGGCTTCAGTCATATAGGAAACATTATTATACCTTGTTGAATCTTGAGCTTTTCTGATCTATAAAACATATATGTGGAGCGCACAGCATAAAACAATGGTTTCGTTAGGGGAAAGCTGATATTAGGACATACCACATCAGAAGTAATGTATAAAGGATATAAACCAGACGGTTGAAACCTATTCTCAATGAGATCATTTCAGAGAATCAATTAGCATTCATATCTGGGAGAGCCATTTCAGATAATGTTCTTATAACACATGAAATTCTTTACTATCTAAAAGTCTCAACAGCCAAAAAGTACTGCACCATGGGTGTCAAAACAGACATGAGCAAAGCTTAGACCGCTTCAAATGAATTTTATTGAATCTGTTATGTCAAGAATGGGCTTTCATCATACCTGGAATGCGTGGATTATGCGGTGCATATCCACTATTTCTTATGCCTTCTTGATAAACGACTCTGTCCTTGGAAACGTCACTCCCCATCGCGGTATACGTCAAAGAGATTCTCTTTCACTGTATATTTTTTATCTTATGTGGGGAAGTCTTATCCGGACTCTGCAAAAAGGCTCAAGATAAGGGACTTTTAACAGGCATCAAAATCGCAAAACAAACTCCTAAACTTAACCATCTTATACTATGTTTTTCATCAAAGCTAATGCATGCAACTGAAAAACTCCACTGTTAAATGGAGCTGAATCCTGTTGTATCTGAATGATGTCTGAGATCTATGGAATTTTATCATCACTTATATTGGTCTTGTTCTTTTAGTAGCCGCAACGGCAACGTCCATAATCATTAAAATACAAAGGAATTATTTTATTATTTTTTCTCTCTCTGCCGCAGCGTCCTTTTTACTTTAGATTGAAGACATCCTTTAAGCCGCCGGAAAAAATGGCGTCCAGCTTTCATTTAAGATGCAGAAGAACTTCAATCCTTAGCGTTCAACTTTCACTCATCCACGTGTCAATTGCCTTTGTTTATGTGCTTTTTTTTGGACGCACGGTGCTGCGGCAGCGGCTACTAAAAGAACAGCACCATTATATGGCATCTTGTTGTTATTGTACCGGTTGAATTGGGTAATTGTACCGGAAATTATGGAAAATAATATAGTTTGGTACGAGTTCGGTTTAATATTGATCAAAGATTTGAGTGAGCCGAGAAACAAAAAAAAAACTGGCGATTTCGCTTGGTGAAAGGAACCGTTCGACCAAAAAAAAGAAAGGAATCGTTCGTCGGCTAATTCAACACACCGGAAGCTCACAAGACTGCTTGCTTATGAGAGAAGCGAAAGAGATCTGAGTTTCTTCTTCCTTGTTTGAGGGATTTTGGATCAACTATGGGTTACGGATGGGCGATCTTCGAAGGCATCCTGGTGATGGGATCCCTGTGTCTCTTAGGATCGGCGGGTCTCTGGTTCCTCAACCGTCGGCTTTACAAGGAGTACGAAGAGAAACGAGCCTTGGTTCAGATCATTTTCAGCATCGTCTTCGCCTTCTCTTGCAACCTCTTACAGCTCGTCCTATTCGAGATTATTCCAGTCTTATCTAGAGAGTAAGCTTCTTTCTGTGCCTAAAATTCCACTTGAGGTTTTTGAACTCTTTTACATTTTTACTTGCTGCCTTATTATTGATTGTTCTTCAGCTGAATGGTTGGATTTAGTTTGATGCTCCTAAGAGTTTATTTCAGCTGCTTTTCTCAGATGAATAAGAGAATATTATTGATTCGTCCTCTATTTCATGTGTACCTATTTCTGGATAATGTGTAACATCATAGAAGATGAAATTTGTCATTTGACATCATCTGAAACCGTTGTGAATGTATTCATTGAGCTTTGTAAATTACATCATCTTACTTCTGTATTAGATCTGAGGCATATCATGAGACCTATAACTCTTTTTATTAGTGTGAAAATAGTTAAAGCCTTGGAACTTTATATTGAGATTATTTTGCTTTGCAGGGCAAGGATGGTGAACTGGAAGGTGGATCTATTTTGTTTGATTGTGCTCCTTGTTTTCATGTTACCGTATTATCATTGCTATCTCATGCTTCGAAATACTGGTAAGCCTTCTCCTTATGCTAACTCTCTTTTTTACTTGCGATTCATGTTCTTCCTTTTTCCATTTTGGTATATATTAAATAGAAGGTTACTAGCATTATTATTTGTTAATGTGACATTTCAGGCTTTCTAGGAATTACCAAAACGGTTCTGGGCATATGATGGACCGTCTTTTGCTCCATCAGCTTATCGTTTAGAAATGATTGACATTGTATTAGATTTTTGGCTTAAATTTATTTGATTCTTTGGCATCGTTCACGAATTTCTGTTTGGATTGATATCGATTAATATTTATGAGCAGTTCCTTATGGCTTGGTTTTTCCTTCTTATGTTTCTTTGTAAATATTGTAGCGCCTCGTGTTAAAGCAATTACTTAACCATCCTTTCAGGTGTAAGAAGGGAACGTGCTTCTGTTGGGGCCTTGTTATTCTTGACAGCATTCCTCTATGCTTTCTGGCGCATGGGAATTCACTTTCCTATGCCTTCACAAGACAAAGGTACCTCTTCGAGTTTATGCACTCTCTCTATTTCTCCCGTCAACACTGTATGAGCAAGAAGCAATTTTATTTAAAGTTTCAGAACACATTTACATTTTTTATGAACAATATGTACTTCTGATTGTGTGGAGTAGGGGATATGATGTTTTTAACTTGAAAGGAGAATGTGAGTATGTTGATACTGACTATAACTGTAGAAAATACCTTCTGAAGAAATTTGCAGAATCAATCATTCTGCCTTCTCTATGATTTTGTCTATTTATTCTCGACAGTAGCTTCTATATATACAAACGCTCTCGGTACTTTTTTGTTTTGGATGCTTAAGATCTTGTTACTTGACTTAAACACCCTTTTATCTTGAAAGGTTTCTTCTCAATGCCTCAACTGGTCAGCCGAATCGGGGTTATTGGTGTGACCCTCATGGCTGTCTTATCGGGTTTTGGAGCTGTAAATTTGCCCTACAGTTACATATCGCTCTTCATCAGGTATTTCCCTACCTTATTCAAGTTTTCTTGTAAGGCTGGTATATTTATATATCTGTTATTATCTTTTTCTCAGCTTGTGCTCTATTCTTATTGCTTTTGCCGTTTAGTTTTGTCTTAGCTATCATTATTTTCCTCTGGTATCACCATTAACAAGGATGAACAATTAGATAGACATGATTAGCATTGCATGCGTCAATTGCCACTTTGTTTTCCTTCGAGAGGAGGAAAAAAATTGCAACTGAGAGCAAATTAATTATGGAGGAAAAAGAGATGTGGACATGAAACTGTGCATCATGGGAACGTAATTACTGAAGTAGCTGAACTCTGAATGAAGTGATTTACCTTCTGTGATGTAAATGGATCTACACTGATAGAAGAGCAGCTGGCTAGGAATTTTTTATATATAACAGCTCGTTTTCCTGTTTCGCTTTCACCCTTGAAACATATAGGGAGATCGAAGAATCAGAAATAAAATCGTTGGAAAGGCAACTGATGCAATCAATTGAAAGCTGCATAGCTAAAAAGAAGAAAATTATTTTATGTCAAGTGGAGGTGGAACGAAGTCAAGTATCAGAAGAGGTATGTTTCTGTCTACTAGTTTAGCGAACTCCATGCGTAATTGTAATTTTAAGTTTCATATTAGTTATGCCTGCTTAACATTATAGAACATTGTTTTGTGTTTTGTACTTGTATGTCAAAATGCTTATCGAACTCTGAAATGATTTTTGTATCATAACAATGCTTTTTCTATGCGTATGTCAAAATGCTCTGTTTATGCTAATTCTCTGATGAGTTTAGGAAGTAATCATCTCGTGCTTTTGCCTTCCAGAATCAAAAGGGTAAATCTTTCTTTAGAAGATTTGTCGGGACTGTTGTGCGGTCGGTTCAAGATGACCAAAAAGAGCAAGGTCAGTTTATGTGTTTTAGCTTTAAATGCAGTTATGCCTGCTAAACATTATATTCTTAGGAGTGATTTTACATGTACAGTATCTTTGATTCCGTTAGGTTTTACTTTTATGTAATCTAAAATTCATCTGACATATTAAAGTTTCATCTTGTTTCTGTAAGCTGGAAAAATTCATTGGTGTTTTTTTTTTCTTTTGCAGATATAAAACTAATGGAGGCGGAGGTGGAAGGTTTAGAAGAGCTGTCAAAGCAGCTCTTCTTGGAAATTTATGAACTCCGCCAAGCAAAGGTTCCTTTAAATACTGTGCCATTAGCTTTGATTTAACTACGTAATTCTACTCATTGCCATGTCACTGACATCTTTCTAAACTATCTTTTACTTAGGTTATTTACTTGGTTGTATTGTATAGTTGTAATACATTTACATGAACTTTACTACTTCATCCCTTTTGCAGGATGCTGCTGCTTTTTCTCGAACTTGGAAGGGTCATGTGCAGAACTTACTTGGCTATGCCTGTTCCATTTACTGTGTGTATAAGATGTTAAAGGTGAATTTTGTTTCTTTGTGACAGGTGCCTTAAGTATTTTGAACTCTATGTTATCCCAGTATTGCAAGACTATGTTAAACTCTTCCGCATGCTGTGTAGCAACAGATTCTTGGTTTATTAGATGAAAATGTCCCTGATATATTTTGTTAAATATTTTCTCAGTTGTAACTGTTAACCAGTGTTTCTAACTTCTCTGTTTTTTCTTTTGTTTTCTCTGCAGTCTCTACAAAGTGTCGTTTTCAAGGAGGTATTCTCATGCTCATGTTGTCTTATACGCTTTGTGATGAACGCCATCATTGTTATCATCATTTGTTTATACGACATGGAATAGTAACCTGCTTATTTACAGGCGGGCACTAAAGATCCTGTCACGATGATGATCAGCATATTCTTGCAGTTCTTTGATATAGGAGTAGATGCGGCATTGCTCTCACAGGTTTGCTTGACTTTGGTGTTTTTTTCTTTCTTATGTATAGAGTAGTGGCAGTGAAATTCATCTAGGCTAGTTAATATATGTTCTTCTTACAACGTGTCTTCAACATGAAAAGCTGAAGCAATTATTTTTTCCTCAATAATAGCTGTTCTTTTTAGGGCCTTTGATGGCATGTAGAATTTTTTTCACTGGGAGTTCACAGTTTTCTTAGGCGTTGTACTACTATATAATTTTTTATCTTGAAAAATGCATATACGGTTCTGAAGTTACCCTGTGAATCTATTGGTTGCCCAGGATATCTGATTCTGTCTCTTTCTTTATTATTTTCAGTATATTTCCCTTCTATTTATTGGGATGCTGATCGTAATATCAGTGAGGGGATTCTTGACGAATCTGATGAAGGTGAGTTCTGATTATAGCTTTTAAATTTCTTCCATTCGTCTTAATACGATATTCTAGATTATCCACTTATTTCGATTACTTCAGTTCGGTGTCTATGGAATACTTTCTCTGACATTAATATGTTCAAATATTGTAGCTTTCCTTGTGACAGTCACATAGTTGTTTGTGCAAAGCACATGGAACGTATATCCGAAAAGTAGCTGATGTTGAGTGATTTAAATTGAGTATTTGCTGGAGTAGAAGTACGGATCTACCCAATTTAAATTTCAACCTGATCGGAAAATCAATTTTTTTAATTATCTAATGGATGGCTACTTACTTGATTGGTAATAGTATGGTGAATTATGACTAAAGATTTTGTTTTGAATGCTGTTATGAGTTTTGGTAATTGACTTGGAGTATTTTTTCGATTGTACAGTTCTTCTTTGCAGTGTCGAGGGTAGGAAGTGGATCATCAAGCAATGTAGTGCTTTTCCTATCTGAAATCATGGGAATGTACTTTTTGTCTTCCATTCTTCTTATAAGGAAAAGCTTGAGAAATGAGTACAGGTACGCTGAGTTCTCTGATCTTTTGTTAGAAGCATGAACTAGTTGCTTGCGTCGCTATCAACTGGAATATTTGTCACTAAAGCTATTTTTGTTGGCTGCAGAGGGATAATAACAGATGTATTAGGAGGAGATATTCAGTTTGATTTCTATCATCGATGGTTTGATGCAATCTTCGTGGCCAGTGCTTTTCTTTCTCTGCTATTGCTTTCTGCGCATTACACATCTCGTCAAACTGATAAGCACCCGAAAGACTAAACAAGCAAGCAATCAATCATTTGTAAGTGCCCTTGCATCCAGAGTGTGGTTATATTTTTGATCTACAAGAAAAGCTTGATTCAGTTAGTACTACTTAGTACTTATCATGGGCAAGCGCATTGACTTGTCCTTTGAAGGATATATTATTAGTCTTGATTTGTTTTCTATCCACGAGTGTGATTAGTTGTGACAAGAATGAGATACATATATAAAGAGTTTTCTTGCTTCTTTAATCTTTAGCAATGCCCATGCTTTAATTTTATATTATATAAACATCATCTTTCATGCAGTACTTTTAACCAAAAAAGGAAAAGAAAAAGAGTAGTGGCCACAATGATTTCATGAGGCATTGACTGAAAGGACTTTATATTTTTGTGAGGAGATTGTACTTGAGAGAAGTTTGGTATGCGTGTTAGGTTCAATATACTGCTTCTGCGTGTATACATTTTTTATATACTATATCGGGCTATGGTCACTTTTTAAAACTGAGGTGCTACAAATTACGTGTATATACATGTGTTCACTCAAATTACGTTATACTTGTTTGATCTATCTAGATCTCGGTTCAGAACTAAATGGAGGAAAGAGATACGTATAAGTGTACAATACGGTATACTTTCGTAAACCTAAGTTCTTTAATTGAGTAGCTCTGTTGCATTGCAAGTAACTTCAAGTTCTATCACTGTAAACAATTTAAGCACTGTGATTGCGAACAGCTATTAACGTAGCAGTCAAAGCACTAATAAACGGAAGTATATTTTTCTTTTTGGTCGTAATCTTTTAACTCTTCTCTTGATCACATTCACTGCTACTTATCTAGAACAAAATTACAAAACAAAAGGTGACAAAAAAAAAATTACAAAACAAAACATTATGTGCTACTGCATCTTGTTTTCAACAAGTAAATTTTACTGCATCATGTACTCTTTTTTTTTTTTTTTTACTTTTGCACTAATAAACAAAAAAAAACAATTTCGCGTCGACATTGTAAACAAAAAATATCGATGGGTCCACAACAATTTTGTTTGCCGCTTCACGGCGGGGTGAAAAAGGCTTCAACGGCGTTAAAAAAGTTGTTCTTCCTACCTCTGCTCCGCGTTCTCTCCCTCTAAAAAATTTCCAGGTATGCTTCTTCGGTTTCCCTCTTAGACAATTGATTTGTGCCCGTTCTATTGTAAAAACTTTACCTTGATTAGTCTCGAATCTTATTGATCGCTGTGACGTAGAAAAAACCCTTCATTTCGAAACTGGCCCTGCTATATTAACAACCATTCCGATGACCTTTGTGTTCCGATTATTGTCGTCGTATTTTTTGGGGGTGATTTTTTTTTTTTAATAAGTCTTTGTGTTAACGAATTGATTGCCGTTATATGTTGTTTAGGGTTCGCTTATGTATATTAATGACTTCTGTTCAGTGCCCAAAATTATGGGTATTTGATTTTTCTTAGTTTGCTTCATCTTACTGTCAAATATCTTTTTTTCTTCTTTTCTATAGCTCTCTAATTATAGAGGTGACTGAATATGAACCCAATGGGATGGAACTGTAGGGAAGTTTTTTGGTTAACGACACACAGTGATGGCTGCTACAGAAACTATTTTGCCTGAATGCATTTGATTTAGAGCTATAGTTCCAGTGAATGATACACTTTCTCAGTAGTAGCTCGTCTTTGTTTTAAGCTTCTCATCTTTTTCATCCAGTTTGTTTTGTCTTGCTTTCCTGTAACTGTCAGCTCTTTTTCTTTGAGACTGTGGACTTCCCTCTCGAGTGTTTTAGAACATTAGATGTGGAATTCTTTCGCTGGTTGGTTATTTGCCTTCATTTGTTGAGTGGACACAAGACTCTTTGTAAATTCCTTATATATATTTATTTCCGGTGTAGGTCAAGCTTGGATGGTAGAGACACTTGACTTTCTCTTAGAATGAGTACACGAAGAAATGGCATTTCCAGGCATCAGCGGGTTGAGAGTTTTCGTGTTGAAGGGCCAAACTGGATCCTAATTGCAGGGGGTGCCTTGTTGAGCACATTGTCCATACGCTTTGGGTACAAGTTAAAGCAGTTAAATGACTCAAAACCTCATTCGGATGGCACTGGTGGAATAAAACGTACTTATCACTTTACTGCTTACATCCCCCCAGGATTCGTTTTTGTTTTCAATCTTATTGGATGGTTATTGTGCAGCCAATGGAACATCTGACAGAGGAAGATCTCGAGGATGTTGCTTTCATTCTAGCTCATCTTCCTGTGGAAGGAATAATGATTGTTGCTTTCACTGCAGTCCCGGTGAGAGTTTGGGAGTTGGTTATTCTTACATCTGAATTTTCTTATACATATCTTGACTTCACTGCAGTCTCTTACTGTGTTTGCTTTTGCCGTCATTTTTGAAGTGAAAGGTGATTTTATGATATGTTGTAAACTAGTTGAAGATTACGAAGAACTGGAGAGGAGATGGTTCTTACAAAGTTGTAGCCACTCGTATTTTACATTATGATATCTTTGTAGCCCAATCAGGAATCATATTTAAGTAGCTACTTGCATCAATGAGGTCGTAACTTGTAACTATGGAAAAATAATATTCTCGCTGATGGGTTCTTAACACGGTTGGTTGATAATTTGGTTCTCAAAGTTGGCATTTTTTTGCATACAGGAACTGAGAATGTGGAGGGAAACCATGCCATAAACGAGCAAGTGGTGGTTCCCAGTAATTCACTACCTCTTGTGACGGTTACTGCTCCATCATACAGAAAAGACAATGGAGTCATGTGGCCATCTTCTCTTGATCACTTGGAAGTACCCATGAAACCATACAATCACCAGTCGACCTGCTCAGATTCTCCTTGTGTATCTGAATCAGGGTCAGACATCTTCAGCAAGCGAGAAGTAATACAGAAACTAAGGCAACAGCTGAAGAGACGAGACGACATGATACTTGAAATGCAGGAACAAATTACAGAGCTGCAAAACTCTCTGAACGCGCAAATGTCACACTCTAGCCATCTCCAAACACAGATAGACGCAACAAACAGGGATCTGTTTGAATCAGAAAGAGAAGTAGAGAGGCTTAGAAAGGCAATCGCTGATCACTGCGTGGGACATGGAGGAAGCAACGGATGGAAGGGAGATTCGAACGGTTTTATGGAGAGTGAAAGCAACTATGAGTCACCGGAGAAGGGATCAAGGGAGGGAGAAAGAGTAGAGATGTTGAGGAAGGAAGTGGGTGAGCTTAGAGAGGTGATAGATGGGAAAGAGTATCTACTTAGGACCTATAAAGAGCAGAAGATTGAGCTTTTAGAGAAGGTCAAAGAGTTGCAGCAGAGATTGGACTCACAGCTCCCAAATATTTTGTAGGTGGAAAGGCTGCTAGGTATTGTATTGTGCATTCTTTACTAGTCTCTTTTTATTTCCTCGAGAAACAAAATCTCTTCTGACTACAATTTGTTTTGGTTTATTGGATTCGGTTTGAATGCATCTAATAAACCAAAACTCTACACTATGGTAAAAAAAGTTGATATCAAGTTGAAGTTCATTGCCTTTTTTTTGAAGAATGTTTGTGGGCACTTTTTTCCTGAGGAAGTCGGTTGATTGGTCAATTTTAGCACTTATTTCGGTTAAAAGGTTTCCTAAGGAAGAATTTGATCAAATCAATTTGATCAAAATTTTCACATTAGATAAAACCATAAATGGAGCTGGCAGTTATTGTTGTATTGCATCCCACTTAGAGATGTCAGACGGGCTAACCCAAGCTCAAATAGCCCAACCCAACGCGGTTTAAATTTTGTTTCGGATCATGCGGGTTGATCCGCACGGGCTGCGGTTTGAAATTCAATGGCCCAAGCCCAACCCGCATGTATTTTACGGATTAGCGGGCTGACCCGCGGATTTTTATACAAACTTGTTTTATTTCGATTTCAGCTTTATAATTGACTATAAATAAACTTGTATCCTAAGTTTTATAAATGTTCTAAAAAAATATATATTAAAATATTAATAAAAAAATAAAATTTTAAAACAACATTACAACAATCCAGAAAAACAATAATCTTACCATTGGACAATCCTAAAAAAGTAAGAAAAACAATAAATTCGATAACACTATTAAAAAAATAAAACAAACACCAAAACATACAAAAGTAACACAAACTTTTTTAACTTTTATTTTCGTCCTCCTCGTCAACAACATCTATAAATACATATCAATTAGCATAGTGAATATGAAATAACAAATTTTCTTGCAATCATTTGACAATAAGAAAAAACTGAATAAATAGTGCTTGAATTTTATCATAGTTGTATTTGTATCATAGAATCTAATAAAAGATCAAAGACATATAAAAATCGCAAGTGAACAAAAGCAAATTTTACACTAACTTTGAAATGTTCGCATACTCATGTTTTAGAACAAATATTACAAAGCTAGACAATAAAACACATGCATATACAAATGTAGATTTTCATATTATATATGTTGGTAATCTTCTTAAACAAAACAATTATAATAAAGACTAAAGAGCACAAAAAGGTTCAAAATAAATGTTTTTCTGTAAATTTAGAATTGTCCGCGGGCTAACCCAAGCTCAAATAGCCCAGCCCTATGCAGTTTCAATTTTTTCTCGGATCAAGCGGGTTGGTCCGCGCGGACTGCGGTCCGAATTCTAATGGCCCAAACCCGCCCCGCAGCGGATCAGGGATTCCCACTGATCAAGGACGATAAATATAAGAACATAAACTAAATAATAATAGTGTTGACCAAAAAATTAAATAATAAATTACCATAAACAACAGAATAGCAAATTTAATCTAAATTTCATTTCGTTGTTGACAAAAAAAAAATCTAAATTTCGTTAGTTGACAAAAAAATATAAAAAACTAGATTTCGTTATTAAAAATTGGAAATCACAAAAACAAAGTGTTAAGCTGAATTATTATTTTTAATAATAATTTAAATCAATTAACTGTGAAGGAAGGAGCGAAGGAGTGGAGGCGCCGTTTCTTCAACCTCTTCCTTCCTCCTCCATTTCTGGGTTTTACTGCAAAATTTTACCATCCGAAACTCAGATTCTTCCTGGAATCTTCTTTCTCCACGGTTTCTCTGATACCGACTCTTTCGATTCTAGAAACTGCTACGAGAACAGCTAAGATTGAAAGCAAAAAGCCAAGGAGAAGTTTTCTGTCTATATATGCAGATTATGGAGCCGTAATGTCCATTTTTCTTATGAGGTCTGTATTGCGATTACTCTCCTCTCTTTTGCTCTTCACTCACTCACTCCCTCAATTATTGTTATTTTTTCTTGGGAAAATCTATTTTGAGTTGTTCCTTGGAATGTGTGGATTGTCCCGGCCTTCCTTTATTTTCATTTGCTTCGTGATCAAGTCAAGTATCTCTTGTATATCAGCCCTTTTGGGATAGAGGAGGAGACTTACTCCTACTGTCTAATCAAATCCCCATGGCCTCAACCATATTGATTTTTTCTACTTTTCTCCATTTTGATTCCCAGAGGTAGAGTGCTTGCTACCCTTTTACTTTCTCAACTGTGTATGTTTCACTACGATAATGTACCCTGATTCATTTCAAAAGCACAACCTTTTTGTGTGTTACATTCTTATTGTTGATGATCATGTATTACCACGAGCTGGAATCTTTAATTAGTATTAGGCATTTGGTGCCTTTGAAGAATCATCAGGATTCTTGTATTTTCTGTTCTTTCTCATGATTTATGCCCATTTGATTCTGATCATTGATGATGATGATGATGATGATGATGATGATGATGATGATGAATGATGATGTATTGCATTGGGTTGATGTAGGTTATGTTTTGATGACAAGACACTTTTCGACCTTCTCTTACAATGAGTACACGAAGAAATGGCATTTCCAAGCAACAGCGAGCTAATAAATTTTTTGGTCAAGGGCCAAATTGGATCCTAATTGCAGGGGGTGCCTTGTTGAGCACTTTGTCCATTCGTTTTGGGTACAAACTAAGGCAGTCGCTTCATTTCAATCCTAAATCAAATGGCTCTGCTGGATTAAAGGGTACTTGCTTTATCACTGTGTTACTTAACAAGTTTTGTAATTTGTTCTAGTTTTCGTCTCTTAATGCCAAGGTTTGTTCTGCAGCCAATGGAACATCTGAGAGGAACAAATCTATAGGTTGTTGTTTACACTCCAACACGCCTTCATGTGCACATAGTAATGATTACTGTTGCTTCAGCTCCATTCCAGGTGTGACTTTGTAACTTATTTTTTTTTTATTTTAGTTTCTTTTTACAGATGAATTCTCATAAATATGTATAAGTGAAGTGTCTTTGCGTTGGCATCATCTCTTACTGGGATTCCTATCATCAACATGTGAAGTGAAAACGATGTGTGAGTGAGATATAGTAAAATTTCGTTGGAAGAATGTGTAGATGCTGCTACAGAGTTCTAGCGTCTTTTATCTTGCCTAATGATGTCTTTGAATGCTAATTAGAGAACATGTAGTTGATGTTCATTTATGAGGTTGGAAACTAGGAACTCCAATTTTAAGTTGCAGAGTGCTTAAGTCAGTTTTCAATATTTGTCATCTTTTAAGTGCTAATTGAACCTTAATAATTCTTGGTTCTTTGTGGCATACTATCATTAATGTGCATTATCATTAATGTGCATTAGTGAAGGCTGGCACTAGGGAAGCAGATTTTCTCCAATGACGGCTGTGTCTAGTTGCTGAATGCTAGCAATAGTTACAAGAGTTGTCATCATCCAAAAACCATACTTAAAAGATTTGTAAATCCCCTTCCTCTGCCCATGTAGTCGAGAGCAGTTAGATCTTATCAGACTTTGATTTTCTTTTGTTTTTATAGGAACTGAGCATGTGGAGGGAGAAGAAGAGCCAAACGAGCAATTGGTATCTGCATCTGACACTTCACTGCCTCTTGTGACAGTTCCATCATACAGCAAAGAGAATGGAGTCATGTGGACTTCTTCTCCTGATCGCCTGGAACTGGAACTGCCCCTGAAACCATACAATCACCATTCGACCTGCTCAGATTCTCCTTGCATATCTGAAACCAGCTCAGAAATCTTCAGCAAACGAGAAGTGATACAGAAACTGAGGCAACAGCTGAAGAGGCGCGACGACATGATACTTGAAATGCAGGAACAGATTCTAGAGCTACAAAACTCGTATAACGCACAGATGGCACACTCTAGCCATCTCCAAGCACAGCTAGACTCGATGAACAGAGATCTGTTTGAATCAGAAAGAGAAGTTAAGAGACTGAGAAAAGCAATCGCCGATCAATGCACAGGTAGTAATGGCAAGACATCTCCTGTTGCACCTTGGAGTGACCATGTGAACGGGTTTATGGACAGCGATGAGTCACCGGAAAAGGGATCAAGGGACGGAGAAAGAATAGAGATGTTGAGAAAGGAAGTGGATGAGCTTAAAGAAGTGATAGATGGGAAAGAGTATCTACTTAGAAGCTATAAAGAGCAGAAGATTGAGCTTTCAGAGAAGGTGAAAGAGTTGCAGCAGAGATTGGACTCACAGCTCCCAAACATATGGTAGGTTAAAGAGTTAGGGCATTGGTTGTGGAAGCCAGTTTGTAGTTTTTGTTATGAGAGATTTTGTTAAAAACAGAGGTGCCAAAAATAAGAATTTTATAAATAAAAAAGGAAGCTTTATCCTCCCAGCCGTCTCCTCTCGAGTTTTGGATGGAGATGTGAGATTCTTCTTCTTCATCCCCCCTTCATGGCTCTTTCTCTCCAATTCCTTCCTCTGCCTCTCTTTCTTCTTTCACTCTCTCCGCCATTTCCGCTGCTAACAATGCCTCTTCTCTCTCTCCTCTTTACTCTCTATATCACCTCAAAGGAACCCTTGGAAGCAGCAGAACCGCGACCTCGATTTTCGGCGGTTTCAGAGGCTCAGCGAACTTGAGGATTGATTCCATGGCGGAGAAGAGGCAATCGGGTTTCATGGTTTCTAGAAACGGCGGCGGCGGAGAGTTGGATGATATGGATGGAGGGGAAATCGAGAGGATTGGAGATCAAGACGAAGATGACGAGGAAGGCCATGCTAATTCATCTTCTTCCCCTGAGAGATGGGATGTTTTGGGTCTCGGCCAAGCCATGGTAAGTTTTTGCTGCCATTGAAACACAAAAACATTTTCTAACTGCCCTTTGATAAACGAACGCATCTGAAGCTATATTGATGATAAAGGTCATTAATTTAGCTCAATAATGCTTACTTGCTTATTCCATCTCATATCATCTGAGTTTTACCTCTTTACCTGATCATGTTTGTTGTGTTTTAGGTAGATTTCTCTGGAGTTGTGGATGATGGGTTTCTAAATAGACTTGGTTTAGAAAAGGGGACGAGGAAACTGATAAATCACGAGGAGAGGGGTAAAGTATTACAAGCAATGGATGGTTGCAGCTATAAGGCGGCGGCTGGTGGGTCATTGTCCAACACTCTAGTTGCTCTGGCAAGATTAGGTTGTGGATCCATCAGTGACCGCCCTTTGAATGTGGCTATGGCAGGCAGTATTGCAGGTGACCCTCTCGGTAGCTTTTACAGGTACAGAACACTATCATTCCACCGATTTATGATCAACACTTTTCACATTTGACCCTCTCTATGCCAATCACCGAATTAGTTATGTCTTGATTTAAAAGTTTAGTTTTTTTAGTTCATCTTTCTACATGGTTGGTTTGATTTTCTCATAAGGGCAGTCCATCTTATGTTCTCTAGGACTAAATTTTCTTTCTGCTCCAATCATGGATGGAACAACAGGAACAGTGATAGTTCTTACAACAACTGATGCACAGCGGACTATGCTTGCATATCAGGTATGGTTTCTCATTTCAATAAAATGCTGTTGCAAGATGTTAGAGTATCCCAATATTAACTCAGACAGACCTTTCATATTAGTTTTGTCAGTATGACTGAAACCGGTAGATAACAAACCCAACTTTTCTCTGTATAATTTTTTCAGGGAACATCTTCTGTCGTTAACTATGATTCTTGTTTGGCCAGTTTAATATCCAAGACAAATGTCTTTGTTGTGGAAGGCTATTTATTTGAGCTTCCTGATACTATAAAGACCATAACAAAAGCCTGCGAAGAAGCACACAGAAATGGAGCGCTTGTTGCTGTGACAGCATCAGATGTGTCTTGCATAGAGAGGCACTACGATGATTTCTGGTGAGTCTTCTTGCTCCTGCTGCTTCAATCCATTCTTGTGTCTATTTGCTTTTGTAGCTTGTTAGTCAAAGAAGATTTGATGCTTTAGGCTGTGAATGTCTTAACCTGAAGCATTGTGTTCTGTTGATTCAGGGACATTGTGGGCAACTATGCGGACATTATATTTGCGAACAGCGATGAAGCAAGAGCGTTTTGTCACTTTTCAGCTGAGGAAAACCCAATTTCAGCGACAAGGTACTTAAGTCACTTTGTTCCGTTTGTTTCTGTGACCGATGGAATCAACGGGTCATACATTGGAGTAAAAGGAGAGGCCATATACATTCCTCCATCCCCGTGCGTGCCAGTTGACACATGTGGTGCTGGAGATGCATATGCTTCAGGGATCTTATACGGTATTTTGAGAGGTGTGACTGACTTGAAAGGAATGGGAGATTTGGCTGCTACGATTGCAGCCACTGTGGTTGGCCAACAAGGAACCAGGCTTAGAGTTCAGGATGCAGTTGAGCTGGCTCGGTCACATGACTTCCGTCTCAACAGTTCTGGTGTTGGAACTGATGTTGGGTCTTGATCAAACCTCTCTAGCCTTTTTGTTTGATTATTTGTTTCTATGTAGTAGTGCTTTGGCAAATTGACTTGTAATCTTTATTTCATTTAGTTGAAACATTGATATATTTGTTGTATGTAACATTTTAGTATATAGCATCTTCTCACTATGTATATACTAGTGTTTTCGACGGTGTATGTAACATTTATGATTATGGGTCATGGATAATAATATATCCTTGGATAAACTATTGATTAGTTTTATGAAAGGCCAAGTCTAATCCCATGAGATTTTTTCAGCCTTAACAGTGTGGTTATGGAGCTCTTAAACTTGTTTTAAGACTGATTTGGACTTGGAATATCCATCCTGAAATCAGGTTAGTTTTTGTCCATAAAATATGTCCCTTATACGACATTAATATTTATTCGAACCTTCTGGTACAACTAGAAGGCCATGATACAGATCTAAGGGCTTATCGAAGCCGATTGATGGGGCTCGGACCGGTAAACTGAATAACACAGAACACGCCGGAATTTCTAAATAAGCAGAGGCTTATAGCATCTTTCCGATCATCGGATCTGCAGCAACGAGCTGATTAGACTGCTTTAGTCATATATTTCATCGAAAACAGACCTGATATAAAATCTCTCAAACAAAATTAAAATCGAGCTTTTCATGTAAATCTAGGGTTTCAGAAGTCTTTTTCGCACAGATTCGTCGAGAGTTCAGTCATAGTTTCAGTAAATGAAAGAAAATAAGAATCGAAACCGTGAAGAACAAAGGAGAACAAATCGATCAGTGAAAATTTTTGGAAAAAAAAAAATTTGGACCATTTCTCGATTTGTGCGTGTCATCCTTGCGCAGGGGCCATGCTAATCTTCTCTGTATCGTTCCAATTTTATCGGATGTCCCCGAAGGGACAATCATGTTGCCCACTCGAACGCTATATAAACTCATCTGCTTTTCATCATACAACCGATGTGGGACAAATGCTATATTATTTCAGCGCAAATGGGCCTCTTTATTACATGGCCTCTATTTTATAATTCTTTATGGGCCTAATTTATTATTTGGTTCAAAACAGAGCGACTGATTTTATTCAAAAACTTCTTTTTTGGGGTCAAATTGTTCAAAATATTAGAAGAAAATGTAAACGAGACTTCCTAAACTTTTATGATGGATCCTTGTTCGTCTTCGTCTCGAAACTGGAGATTCAACGTCTTCCCGAGCTTCTGCGGTGAAGATCTTCGTAAAACCTTTCTCAGCCATTTCCTCAAGGAGTTGCAAAGGAAGGGAATCACCACATTCATCGATAACGAGATCAAGAGGAGCAACTCCATCGGCCCTGAGCTCGTGGGAGCGATCAGAGAATCAAGGATCGCAGTCATCTTACTCTCGAAGAATTACGCATCTTCGACCTGGTGTTTGAACGAATTGCTCGAAATCATGAGCTGTAAGGAAGAGATTGGCCAAACGGTGCTGCCTGTTTTCTATCAAGTTGATCCGTCTGAAATTAGAAAGCAGGCCGGAGATTTCGGAAAGGTCTTTGAAGAAACTTGTATGGGGAAATCGGAAGAGATGAGGCAGAGGTGGTCAAGAGCGTTGACCGGTGTCGCGAATCTAGCCGGAGTGGATTCTCGCCTCTGGTTAGTCATTTCGATTTAGAAATTAAGAGTTTAATCCAGTCAAAGCCTTAAGTATCTGTAGATGATATCTTAGGAACAATGAAGCGGACATGATTGAGAAACTTGCGTTGGATATCTCGAATGTTTTAAACGTTACAGCTGCAAGGGACTTTGATGGTCTGGTTGGGATAGAAGCTCATATCAATAATCTGAAGCCATTGTTATCTCTAGAGTCTAGTGAAGTGAGGATGGTAGGGGTTTGGGGTCCTGCTGGAATAGGGAAAACAACCATTGCAAGAGCTTTGTATAATCGACTCTCTCCTACATTCCAGCATAGCGCATTTATGGACAACATTAAGGAAACATATAGGAGAATCAACCTTGACGACTACGGTTTGAAGTTGCATCTGCAAGAACAGTATTTGTCTAAGCTTATCAACCATAAAGATATCAAGATACCTCATTTAGGTGTGGTACGGGAAAGATTAAAGGACAAGAGAGTCCTTGTTGTTCTTGATGATGTTGATGAACTAGAGCAACTAATTGCCTTAGCGAGAGAACCTCGATGGTTTGGATCTGGAAGTAGGATTGTAGTGACCACGCAAGATAAACAGCTTTTGAGAGCACATGGGATTGATTGTGTATACAAGGTGGAGTTTCCATCTGCAACTGAAGCTCTTCAGATCTTCTGTAAAGCTGCTTTTGGGCAAAAGTATCCTTGTGTCGGTATCAGGGAGCTCGCGTTACAAGTTACTCATCTTGCTGGCTATCTTCCTTTGGGTTTAACTGTTTTGGGCTCATACTTGCGAGGGTTTTCTAAGGAAGAGTGGAATTATGCAATGCCTAGACTTAGCACAAGTCTTGACGGTAAGATTGAGAAAACTTTGAGATTCAGCTATGACGTCTTGCATCGTAAAGATAAATCCATATTTCTTCACATTGCTTGTTTGTTCAATGGTAAGAACGTCGAGGATGTTAAGACGTTGCTTGCGAATAGTAACTTGGACGCTGACCACGGACTTAAAGCCTTAGCTGATAAATCTCTCATAGATACTAAGTGGGGACGAATACATATGCACTCTCTGCTACAAAAAATGGGTAGAGAGATCATATCTCAACAGTCTGTTCACGAGCCTGGAAAACGCCAGTTCTTGGTTGATGCTGAGGAGATTGGGGATGTACTTGCCTGTAATTCAGTAAGCACTTCTATACTTATATCTTTACATTTAAGGACTAACGAAATCGTCTCTCACTCATAAGGAGATTTTGCAGGGTACCGGAACTGTTTTAGGCATATCATTCGATGTATCCAAAATCAACGGGGGATTATCCGTAAGTAAGAAAGCCTTCCAAGGAATGCCTAATCTCCAGTTCTTGGAGATATACAAGAAAAGGAGAGATGCTAGATCCAGACTAAATCTGCCCCATGGTCTGAACTATTTACCACACAAACTTAGGCTGCTCCACTGGGATTCATTTCCGATGAGATATTTGCCTTCCAAGTTCTGTCCAGAGTTCCTCGTGGAACTCAGAATGACAGATAGCTTGCTTGAGAAACTCTGGGAAGGAATCATAGTAAGTTTTCCTGTTTGTGCAAAATTTTATTACTTTCTCGGAGCTCTAACTGAGAATATTCTGTTAGTTTGGAGCTTCGGTTTTGTAATTTTGTTGTTGAACTGACTCTGGCCTTATTTGTTGTTGTGGTATGATTCCAGCCACTTCGGAGTCTCAAACTGATGGATTTGAGTTTCTCCATAAAGCTCAAAGAGATTCCTCATCTCTCAAATGCCACAAACCTTGAGAAATTTTCAGTGACTGGCTGTAAAAGCCTCAATGCGTTCCCACAACTCCCTTACAGCATCCAAGAGCTTAAATTAAGCTCCACGGGAATAGAAGAAGTTCCTCCCTGGATCGAGAATCTCTCTCGGCTGCATACACTCTATATGTTGAAATGTCCTAGACTGACCAATATCTCTGAGTACATTACAAAGCTCGAGAATCTTGAAGTAGTTGACTTTTCAGATTCTGTGTGTGGTATCCCGTTCTCCACAACAATTTGTTGGGTCTCCGGTGTCAAGAAGTTTCTGAGAATAAGGGCTAACAATATTGAAGAAATGTTACCAAAATGTCTACCAAGGAAGGCCTATACTTCTCCAGTTACATTGGATTTGAGCGGTAACGAAGATCTGGAAACCATTCCAGATTGCATCAAACATCTCTCTCAACTTCATAAGCTTGACATTGGAAAATGCAGAAAACTCGTATCACTTCCACAGCTTCCAGATTCGCTTTCAGAGCTAAATGCACAAGAGTGTGAGTCTCTTGAGAGAATATATGGATCCTTTCACAATCCCGACGTCTGTCTCAACTTTGCAAACTGCTTGAAACTGAACAGAGAAGCAAGAGAGATCATATGTACATCGACTAGCAAATACGCAATCTTACCCGGTGACGAACGTACCGACCAAGCTTCTGGAAACTTTGTGAAGGTCGTCCATATGATTCAAAGACCCTTTCCTCGATTCTTGAGATATAACTATAAGGCTTACATTACGCTTGACGCTCGCTCAGCTGTCTATGACGATGACTCTGGTGGTATTGTCCGTGTAGCTTGTTGCATCAGGCACAAACGCGATGGCAATGTTGTGAGAGATGAATCGAAAGAGTCACACATACCTGTACTTGTAAAAGATCATCTCTTTACATTGGGAGGTTCTTCGATCCTAAATGAAAGCAATTATCCTGAAGTAGAAGCAACTTTTAGCGAGCTTCTGTTCGAGGTCAAGGCCAACATAAAAGTGAAGATCATTGGATGTCAATTTACAGTTCTTGGAGGCAAAAGGGACGGTGCTGATGCAACCTTGAATCTCCAACCTGCAATATGAAAGATTAGCCATGAAACTCACGAACAAAGATAGGATTCTTAACAAAGAAGATTGTCCTGGTTTCTTCAGAAGCTGGAGTCACTTGTGATCTTAGCTTTGATTGATTCTTTGTTTTTGACTTGTAACCTTTTCATTTAGTATAAACATCATGATATTTGTATGTAACGTTACGATATCGTATATGTTTTCAACAAAGTTTGAGACTTTACAATTTTTTATTTGATGGGTTTGGTAATATGTTCTCGCAGTATTGCAAAGTGCAAATCTCTTGGGGAATTTAAAGCCTTTGTTATTACAAAGCTCGGAACAAAACTTGATGAAAGTCAGATTTGATCAAATCCTGAAATCAAAATTTATTAGTTTGCCTTATTCTTGGTTAACCGGAAAAAGGCAACTAAAGAATAAAACCATGATTCAGATCTACCGGCTTATCCAAAACCAATAACCTAACCGGGATTTCGCTGAGTTTTATCGTACCGGAATATTGAATGATAGAACAGAACATTGTCGCCGGAATTTATAATAAGCAGAGGATTTTAGAAGATCATTCCGATCATATGATCTGAAGCAACGAAAGGATTGGATTGCTTCAGTAAATATTAGTCGTAATCAGATTAGTTAACCAGCTCCAAATCTCCGAAACAAATTAAAAATCGAGCTTTTTCCAAGTAAATCTAGGGTTTCAGAAGTCTTTTTCGAACAGATTCGTCGAGAGTTTCAGTCATGGTTCCGTAAAACGAAGGAAAATAAGAATCGAAACCGTGAAGAACAAAAGAGAACAAATCGATCTGTGAAAAATTTTGGAAAAAAAAAATTTGGACCATTTCTCGATTTGTGCGTGTCATCCTTGCGCAGGGGCCATGCTAATCTTCTCTGTATCGTTCCAATTTTATCGGATGTCCCCGAAGGGACAATCATGCTGCTCACTCCAACGCTATATAAACTCGTCTGCTTCTCGTTACATACCCGATGTGGGACAATTGCTATATTATTTCAGCGCAAATGGGCTTATTTATTACAAGGCCTCTATTTTATAATTCTTTATGGGCTTAATTATTTATATTGACTGATTTGTTATCTTCACAATCACACATTTTATGAGATGTCGTTTTTTATGTTAAAATAGTTTAATTTTGGTGAAATAGTTTCATTCATTAGCACAAGTTTGATGGCTGTTATATTATTTTTTAACTATGGTTCCAATTTTTTCAATGATATTAGAATTAGTGGGTGGGGGGCATTACACAGACAAATGCTTCATGAATAATTAAGAGGAACAAATTTTCAAAGATCCACGAACTCAAAATTTTACAATATTTTTATGTTTCCATCAAACCTTAAACAACAGCTAGCTTAATCGACAATTTGATTACACTGGAAAAGATATCTCATCCTATAGACGATAAAAAGTTAAAACGAATAAAACTACAACGAACCACAGTTTGACGTGTGATCTAAGTTCTAAATTAGAATGATTAAGGATAGATATAGATAAGACTTTGATTTGTTACTCACTTCATTGTGAGCTATCATAATCGTTATTTTTTTCTTTTACATTATATTTCAAATTTCAATCACTTAAGTTTTTTTTATAACGAAAATGTAATGATATGTGCCAACGGAATCAACACACCCATGATGATGACATGAAACAAATGTTAGGCTACACACCATTCATAATATTATTTGTTGAACACTTCAACACACGGATTTGAAAACTATCGTCTTTTATTTTACTAAAATGTACAGTTTCCAGTATTAGTGTTTCAATTATAGTGTTTTTAACACTATAAAATCATGATAAATGAAGAATATTTCTTCCCTTTCACATATGTCGACATACCAAATTGAACCAAAGTTTGACCGGAAAACAAACAAACAAATTAAACCAATTACAATTAAGCTGACATTGTTTACAATCTTTGCAAATCTCCCGTTTTTTTTTTGTTGTATCCTGTAAATTGAATCATTGTTACTCGGATCTGTTCAAATATTTATCTATTGACTTATAATTCAACAACTTAACATTTTTTACGGTAGAACATCATATCCAAACAAAATCAAGTAAGAAATTGAACATTAGCCAATCTAAAATATTGGTTTGGTTGAAGTTTAATTTGTGCAGAGAAAAAAAACTCTGAAACAAAGATCAAAGAAAACTTTAAGAAGTCACAATAAATTAGTATTTTTAATTTTTTCACATTAAATAAGAGAAATTGTTAGAAAATTAGATCAAAACCGAAATAAATTTGAACCAAACAAGAACCACTTTATTTGGTTTCAACTGCATAATTGTATTTCTCTAAACAAAAATAATATCCACACAAATCCTTGCAAAAAAGTCTAAATTGCCTTCATAGTATATGCAAAAAATGAATTATTTGAGAATAAAAAGAGTTGTATGTTTGAATTATTGAAAATTAAATAATTGATCGAAAGCCACATGCAGTCCACATGATCAAATGGATCTTAAGATTTGTAAAACAGATCGTCGGAGATTTGACATTTTCCTTCTCTGCCCACATTATGAGCAACGTACCATTCATATTCGTTGGTCCACACAAACCACTTTTATCATTATTCAATGCAAAACTTTAAACCATGGTTATTTTCGTAATTTCATGTCCCACACGTATTTCTTTTTAGTTGAAAAAATTAAACCGGGAAAATGAAAGAAAAAGACGATAGAGATATAGAAAGAGGGTGACCACTCTCGGAACACCATTACCCATTACCAATTATTTTCTAGAAAAAAAAATTGTTTTTGTGAAAAAGTTCAAGACTTTGTGGAGAAGCAATCCGACCCAGTGAAGAAGAGACCAGAATCGATCTGGGTTTCTGTTTAGTCTCTCATCACAATGCCGGAGATTTAGTAGCCAACATTTGTCGGCAGTGTGCTTTTTCCTTCTAATTCTTCTGCTTTTCATTTTTTTTCTTCTTCTGGGTTTTCCAGTTTGATTGTCTCCTTCCGTCCTTTGAAGGTGTTCTTCTGCGGCATCAATGGCGTCCAGAACCAAGTGGGGATTTTTCTTTCTTTTTTCCTTTTAATTGTAGAACCAAAGTAGTTTATCTTGGAAGACAATTGGATCTGAGATGCTGTCTTCTGTTTTCTTTGTCGGAAATGTAGATGTGTTTGACTGTTTGTTAGATTCTATATGTGGGTCACTTTCTCTGGGCAGCTTTGTTTTTTCTTCTGAAAATTCAGTGATCTGTTTTTTTTTTTACATTAATTTTGTTACCTTATCTGAATTTTCCAAATTTTGGTTTGGATCTTACAGAAGATAGAGTCACTTGTTAAGTCTAAAAAAGTCTATATCTTCGGTTTGGTCACTGCAACAGTTAGAATAATTTTCCGGGAATTCTGCAATATGGTCTTTCACTTTGTCAGATCATTCGATTTACTGTGGAATAATGTGTTCTGGATATAATTGAAGTACCTATGTTCAATTATATGCTTATTGATCTGCTTAATGATAATTAGATCTCTAAAATGAAATGGATCCTATTTTCTAGCAATCGAATCTTGAAAATGGAAAGTGGTGAGTGAGTCAGATCCATAGATTCACAGAAACTAGAGATGACGGTCTGTTTGGTTTCATTATTGAATTCATTGATGTGATTGTGACATTGTACTTTACCTTTCTGACAATGTAGAACTGGTTTAATGGAGACTCCTCGTAGCAAACCATCACCACCAACACCAAGAGTGAATAAACCGACAGGTACTAAATCCGAAGGCAGTTCACCATCCCCGGTTCACGGCACTCGTCTTTCACTAGACCGTTCCCCACAATCTGTTAACTCCAAGCCTAATCCTGATCGTCGGACTGCAAGAGTTCCTACTCCTCCTGAGGCAAGTTAAAACGCCTTCCCTTTGACATCTTGAAGCTTCTCTAGTTTTGATTTTGTGTATTGATCCATCATTTTTGAGTCTTTACAGAAATCGCAATCACGGTTAGGGAAGGGACTTGAGCTGCAGGCTCAACTGAGTCAGATTCAGGAGGATTTGAAGAAAGCTAATGAACAAATAGCAGTGCTCAAGAAAGATAAAGCTAAAGCTCTTGATGACCTTAAAGGATCTGAGAAACTAAACAAAGAAGCCAATGAGAAACTCAGAGAGGCATTGGCAGCTCAGCAGCGTGCTGAAGAGAGTTCTGAGATTGAGAAATTCCGAGCGGTTGAACTAGAACAGGCGGGAATTGAAGCGGTTCACAAAAGTGAGATCTCTTGGAAGAAAGAGGTTGAGTCTATTAGAAGCCAGCATGCTTTGGACATCTCAGCTCTTCTCTCTACCACAGAAGAGCTCCACAGGATTAAACAAGAACTGGCTATGACTGCTGATGCTAAAAACAAGGCGCTAAGTCATGCCGAGGAAGCAACGAAGATTGCTGAAGTTCAAGCTGAGAAGGTGGAGATTCTTTCGTCTGATTTAAGCCACTTAAAGGCATTGCTTGGCTCAGAGGAAGAAAAGAAGGCTATTGAAGGAGATGAGGTTGTGTCTAAACTGAAATCCGAAGTTGAGATGTTGAGAGGGAAACTTGAGAAAGTTAGCATCCTCGAGAATACGTTGAAGGATCAAGAAGAGTCCATTGAACAGCTCCATGTTGAACTCGAAGCTGCTAAAATGGTTGAATCCTGTGCTAATAGCTTAGCAGCTGAGTTGAAAAACGAGGTTGGTGCGCTTGAAAAACAAGTTGAAGAATCAAATAAGTTGAAGACATCTGCTTCAGAATCTTTAGATTCAGCTATGAAGCAGCTGGGGGAAAAGAGTCAAGCACTTCATGAAGCAGAGTTGGATAATGCTGCGTTAAAAGAAAAGATTGAGTCGCTGGTGACTACGACTGCAAGGCAGGAAAAAGATCTTCAGGAATCCCAACGCCAAGTTTCCATTTCAAACGAAGAAACTTCCAAGCTTGAAAAGCTTGTTGAGTCAATAAAATCTGACCTTACAACCGCCCAAGAAGAAAAGGCTAGAGCTTTGGACAATGAAAAGACTACAGCAACACATATTCAGAGCCTATTGAATGAAAAGACAGAACTTGAGACAGAATTGGAGAACTGTAAGAAGGAAGAAGAGACAAGCAAGAAAGCTATGGAAAGGTTAACTTCTGATTTGCAGGAAGTATCTATGGAAGCAAGGGAAGCTAAGGTGAAGCTCTTGACATGTCAAGTAGAGCTTGAACATTGTGGAACCCAGATTGAAAGTTTGAAGTTGGCTGCGAAAGCGACAAATGAGGAGTACGAAAAGATGCTTGGAGATGCAAGAAACGAAATTGATAGAATGAAAACTAGTTTAGAAAATGCTCAGAATGAGATTGTCAATTCAAGGACTGAGTGGGAACAGATAGAACTTCATTTGATGGCTTGTGTGAAGAATTCGGAAGATGAAAAGGTCTCTGTGCAGGGAGAACTTGGCAAGGTGGAGAATTTGCTTAATCTTAAGGAGATTGAGGCGCGGACAGCCAAAGAAGAAGAAGCCGTGGCGAAAAAGAATCTTAAAGAACTTGAGGAGGAGCTTAAAGATCTGAATGAAAGAGTTGGAGAAGTGAAAGCTGAAAGCATGAAACTTAAAGAAACCTTGTTGGAGAAAGAAGAAGAGCTAAAAAACGCTGCTGCAGACAACATAAAGCTCAGAGAAATGGAGGTTTCTTCTCTCGAAAAAATCGATGAATTGTCAAGGGTGAATGAAAGCTTAGTGGATAAAGAAACAAAACTGCAGAGCATTATTCAAGAAGCTGAGGACCTCAGAGGGAGAGAGATTGATTATCTCAAGAAGATTGAAGAGTTGTCAGCGGCGAATGTGAGCTTGGTTGACAAAGAAACCAAACTGTTGAGCGTTGTGCAAGAAGCTGAGGAGCTTAGAAGAAGAGAGCTTGCTTGTCTCAAGAAGATTGAAGAGTTGTCCATAGTGAATGAGAATTTGGCTGGTAAAGAAACGAAACTGCAGAGCACCATTCAAGAAATTGAGGTGCTCGAAGAAAGGCAGGCTGTATATATCAAGAAGATCGAGGAGTTGTCATTGTCGAATGAGAGATTAGTTGAGAAAGAAGCCAAGCTGCAATCAGCTGTTCATGAAAATGAAGAGTTAAGAGAAAGAGAGTCTTCTTATCATAAGAAGATTGAAGAGTTGTCAAAGGTAAATGAAATCTTTGCTGATACAGAAACCAAACTCCAGAGTTCTACTCAAGAAAATGAAGAGCTTAGAGAAAGAGAGGCTGCATATCTCAAGAAAATTGAAGAGTTAGCGAAGCTGCAAGAAAATCTTCTTGATAAAGAAACTGAGCTTGATGCCATGTTCCTTGAGATTGAGGACCTTAAAGTTAAGGACTTACTAGCCCAAAAGAAGATTGAAGAGCTATCAAATCTAAATAAAAGCTTGCTGGTGAAAGAGAGTGAGTTACATGCTGTTGTTTGCGAAAATGAGGAGCTCAAATCCAAAGAGGCTTCATTGCTTAAGACAATAGAGGAGTTGTCTGGTCTTAAACAAAATTTGGTTGATAAAGAAAATGAGCTGAAGACTGCAACTGTCAAGAATGAGAAGCTCAAGGCTGAAGCTGCATCATTGGTTGATAAGATTGAAGAGTTGACAAACCTTAAACAGAGTTTACTTGACAAAGAGAACGAGTTGCAGGGTGTTTTCAATGAAAACGAGGAGCTTAAAGCTAAAGAGGCATCATCTTTGAAGAAGATTGACGAGTTGTTACATCTCAAGCAGAGTTGGCTTGAGAAGGAAAACGAATTTGAAAGAATTCATCAAGAAAATCAAGAGCTTAAGGTGCAGGAAGTTTCAGCCGTAAAGAAGTTGGAAGAGTTGTCAAAGATAAAAGAGAGTCTACTTGACAAAGAAACCGAGTTGCAGGCTGTAGTTCATGATAACGTTGAGCTGAAGGCCAGGGAGGCTTCCGCACTTAAAAAGATCGAAGAGTTATCGAAGTTGCTAGAAAAAGCTTCTTCCACACAAGAGAAACCAGATGAAAATGGCAAGCCTAGTGACATCGAAAAAGGTGATGACTTACTCCCTAGAGCTGTAGAATCTTCAAAGGAAAATGGTTCCAGGTGCATAGAAACCGATCCTTCTCCCCACAGAAGCGGAGAACAAAAGGTAGAAGAAAGTCCAATGGAAGCCATTGATAAACATTTGAAAGATGAAACATCAGTCCATTGGTCAGCTCAAGGGGGAGACAGAGATAAAGACTCCATGGAAGGGGGATTCAAGACATGGGAAGGCTACCATATTGAAAAGAGAGAAGCTTTTTCAGAGAGGGAGTCAGATCACGACTTTGGTGAAGATGAAGATGAATCGAAAGCAGAAGGCAGTGAAAACTTCGATCAGTTAAGCAATGGATTGTCTTCCGCAGAGCAGGCCGAAGATGCTGGAAGTCTGCTCTCAAAGGAACAACAGCAGAAAAAGAAGAAACCTTTGCTCCGAAAGTTTGGAAATTTACTGAAGAAGAAGAGTACAAGCAGCAGCAGCAGCAGCCATAAATAGAGGAGTATTGATCTGTTGACACTATTATCATCTCTATTGCAACTGAACATTATTATTCCTTGGTTGATTTGTCTTAAATCTTTTAAGAGTATAGCTCTAAATTCAATTTTAAGATGTTTGATATCTGCTTTCTCAAGATCTCATTAGCTTGTCTATGTCTCTTCTTCTAAGTTTCTTCAAACTGAGATCTAATTGACTGATATTCGTATTTCAAAACAAGAGGAAGCCATAATGTTGAAAACTTAAATGACACATACGCAGAAGAAACAAACTAAGAGTCCTGACATGAATGATATAGAGCAACGTGCAAAAGAGAAAGAAAGAGACAGCAAAACGATGCGTTTGTATTTGTATTTTTTTTTTTAATTGTTTGTATTTTGTCATTGGCAACGCAAGAAACAACCAAGAGTCCGATAGGATTAAACCGGAAATACCAATTTATGTGTTGATTTTGAGCCTATTAATCCATGTTTATCCGGTTTTACTTTGGCTTGGGACAAGGTCCTTTTTTTCACTTAACCGTAAGAAACCGGTAGATAAATCTGTTTCCTTCAGATCGATATAGGGTTGTTTTGGGTGGCATCTTGTACTCAGCTATATATATATATATATATATTTTAACTTATGAAAATTATTACAAAATCCATCAACGGTCATGATCAACGGCTCTACTCGTGAGAGTGAAAATGCTGCTTGCTTCTCCATCATTTTGCGCATATTGGGCATTGTCATGCCAATCAAAATGAAAAAATCTCATTTTACTTATGAAAAAAGTCATAAAATAGCACAAAAAACATACCTTATCATAAATATAGCACCAAAGAAAACAATTCACATTTTTAGCATTATTTTAATTACAAAGACTTTTATAGCATTATATAATTTAGGGTTTAGGGTTAATTATTTAGTGTTTAGGGTTTATTATTTAGGGTTTAGAGTTTAGTATTTAGGGTTTATTATTCAAGGTTAGGGTTTAGTATTTAGGGTTTAGGGTTTAGTATTTAAGATTTAGGGTTAGTGCTAATTTAGTGACAAAACATGTTTTTGTGCTATTTTTATGATTTTTCTTCCTTGGTGCTATATTTTTGACAAGTCATGTTTTTTGTGCTATTAATGCGATTTGCCCTTTACTTATAAGTAGTGGATTCATTTTAGCTGAGGCAGCCCAACAGAGTCATTAGTGTACCAATGTCTCACAGATATACAAACTCTTTGTTGAGGTGCTGACAGTGGATGACACAGTCAATCTGTTGCTTCTCTTTAGTGCTCTGAGAGCGCACTTGAAAAACATTGATAAGCCTTTGCAACTGTATGTGAGGAGAAATGTTACACGTGAGAGACTGAGAGTACAGAGAAGGCACATGAAGAGTATAAATAGAATGGCACAACTGTCTAAGTAGTTAGATGATGACTGGTTGGAACTAGTATCTCAATTCCAAGTAGACCGAGTCACAGTGCATAACTTGTTTATAAACAGCATTCCCTTTGGTATTTTGACAAGCCAAAAGAGGGCTGAGTAGCAACAATAATAGTGTCCAGGCGAGTGACTTATAGTTTTGCTGCCCAAAACAAAACACCAACAGAAGATCTGTTGCAAACAAAAGAAGGCTTAACAGTTTTCATCCCTATCTACTCCAAAAGGACACACATAAACAAGATCCCACACCTGCATTTCTTGTGTAGCAAGCAAGAGCTTAAGCTTCACATGTTCTCTTTCTACTCCTTACATATCAAAAATATGTTTTAGGGTTGAAAGAACAATGGATTTCACAAGCGCTAGAGCATCTTGGCATTGTAAGAAGTTCTTGAAGGAAGCCACACTTTGCTTTTTCCGGACAGTAAATACCGAGCTTTAATATTTCCAGGATTGTTGCATTCTTCAGCAAGTATCTTACTAGCTCTTTTTCTCCTTCATACCCTGTTTCCTTCGACTGTTTCAATTCCACAAACTTGAGCGATGACACCAAACACCGAGGCACTGTTGAAAACATCACATGAGGCGATGGTTCTTTCTTCTTCTTATGACGCATGGACAAGTCCCAATCAAATGTCTACAAAAGCAGAAGACACAAAAAGAGAGTAGAAAAGAAATTGAGTAGAGATATTTTCACAAACATAATGCTTAAAAATAAGTGATTTATTACCAATATGAAAGATTCTAGTTTTGGGCAGCTCTCAAGGATGGTAGGCAACATTTCAAGATTAGATTTAGAAATTCCAGCATCCAAGCAGGATAGGTCACCAAACTGAAGCACCGGTCCTGATTTGGAGTATAGAAAGATATCCTGGTAACACGAGTAAACAAGTCAAAAGGAATGTAATGGTGTGAAACTTTCAGAGAAGAATATTCTTATATATGCTTAAACATTAATATGTATACCTTCCAAAAATCATTTCTAATAACTAGGTCCCTGACCCTCGATATACCGGTGAGGATGTCATGAATCACGCTACTATTACATGTCTCATTGCAGTAGCGCGCAGCAACAATATCTAATTTGGTAGATATACCCAAACTGATGATCTCAAAGTTGCTTGTTGAAGAAACCACGGTCCTCAGATACTGGAGTAGAGGAGCATCAATCACAACTTTGGTAGGAAGTTTTATTTGGATTCTCTTTACTGTCTGAGAGAATATTTGTAAAACCTTTGCATAAGAACTGGTGATTCTTAGATCTTCCAAAACTGGAGAGCCTGAGATAAGTTTCTGCAACATGGTCTCACTAGGATCTTTAACATCTTCTAAATACATGATCTTCAGGCAAGGTAAGGAAACAAACTCAGCATAAGCCAAGGTGACACTATAGAGTTGTAAGTGTACCAGTAGAGGAGCATCAATCACAACTTTGGTAGACAGATTTATGTAGATTTTCTTTACTGTCTGAGAGCACACTTTTAAAACATTGCCATCATCTTTTGAAAAACTGTAGATCATTAAATCTTCCAGAACTGGAGAGCCTGAGATAAGTTTCTGCAACATAGTCTTATTTGGATCTCTAAGACTTTCTAAATGCATGATCTTTAGACAAGGTAAGGAAACAAACTCAGCATAAGCCAAGGTGACACTATAGAGTAGTAAGTGTACCAATAGAGGAGCATCAATCACAACTTTGGTAGACAAATTTATGTAGATTTTCTTTAATGTCTGAGAGCACACTTGTAAAACATTTCCATCATCAGTTGAAAGACTGTATATCCTTAAATCTTCCAAAACTGGAGAGCCTGAGATAAGTTTCTGCAACATGGTCTTATTTGGATCTCTAACACTTTCTAAATGCATGATCTTTAGACAAGGTAAGGAAACAAACTCGGCATTAGGCAAGGATGCCTCCTGGAATTGTAAGTGTACCAAGGTCTCACAGGTGAATATGCTCAGGGGTATCTCATCATTTCCCTTAGAAGACTGAACAGAAAGATGCTGAATCCTACGCCTAGTGACAGCATCAATCACTCTGGCGAGAAGAGACTTTTCATGATGAGAAAAATAAGGCGTACTCAACCGGAGTTTGCGTATCCATGACTCCTTATGGGAATCAATAAACCTTTCGGCGAAACTCACAAAAGCATCCAAATTCGGGAATGAGGAGTGGCCTAAGTCTAATGCAGGAACCCATTGCCAAAGATTTCTCCATCTGGTGGACAAAGCACCTGTTCTCACAGCATCCTTAGTAGGGAGGTGAGAAAGTATTTCAGATATCAAAGGATCAGGTAACTTGCTTATCCTATCTTCCTGCGACAATTTGTCACAAATTTTGGGTTTCTTCTTCCTACCCACCATTTGTCTTTCTTCACAAAACTAACGAAAAAAAAATTTTGCAAAGTCATAAACAAGCAAGCAACCAATTTACAAAATAAATCACGGACACATAGTACAACTAATCTGGATGCGTAGAAAGTTTGTTCGGACAGATCAAATGCAACAACAATACTTAAATTCGCCTTCAATTTAAAATCTTAAGTTCGTAACAGAGCCAGAAGAACTAAAATCATGGGCGAGGCTTGTTAGATACTTAGGTTTCTACTCAAATACATTGGAGGTGACACTAAGTCAGGCTAGGATTTTTCAAAGTCTTTTCAAGATGATTTTACAACAACAAAAAGAAGAAGAAGAAGAAGAACATTTACAATGTTTGGCTCCGGTAGAATGGAATTACTTGCCGGGACTGTAGGCCGAACACAGTGGAAACACTTGCTGGAAATTAGGAATCACTTGCTACCGGACGGAACTGTAGTTAATAGTTATGTCGTGCGTCTTATAATGAGACACAAAAGCCCAACAATCCAACATGGCCCGCTAAATCTGGGTTTAAAAATTGATGGTTTATTAATTTTAATGCATATGTTCCCTCTGGTCAAAGTTAAGTCAAACTATTTACTAGCTTCATTTCTACGACACATCCCAAGATTAACTCTTTCACTATGGATATCTGCATTGCCATAGAAAGTTTGAAACCGACTTGACAAACCAACCATGAAACTACTACTCATATTCACTTCGTCCTCTACTACTCTTTTACCCATAAAATGAGAATAAAAAGGACACACTATTCACTAAAGATACAACTCTGCTGTTGAATGGAGTTGAGCTGATTTTATTTTCAGGTTGAATTACACCAAGGAGAATTGGAAGCTGGTTAACTCAGGATGTTCGGTTAAGGCCATAACCGAGTAAAGTCAAGACAAGTCAAAGGAGCTGAGAGTCTCTAGTCGCGATAGAGGGTTTCACCTTTCAAATGTGTTCTTATACACTTAACGTCTCTTCTTCGTCGTTGTTGTTGGTTGTTCAGCATTGTTGATCTTGGTTCTTGCTCAGGTTTTTCGAGCTGTAACAAATTCTCTCAGATAGTGAATTTGTCGGATTGAATCGGCTCCAGACGTAGGCTCAATCATATCGATTGAGTTGAACTGGGTTAACAAATCTGATTGTGTTCTTAGTTTCTGTTTCAATTCGATTTTGTTCATTCATTCATACGAGAGATTCGATTGAGAGTTCGTGAGCTTAGAGAGTGAGTTCTGGGAATTGAGGTTCCGTTTTCTTGTTCAATTCGTAACAGATTGGTATCAGAGCCAGGTTCAATGGCGAAAGTTAAAGAACTCATGTCAAGCTCAAAGATCGATGTCGATCGATTCGACGGAGAAGGAGATTTCTCACTTTGGAAGATAAGAATGCTGGCGCATTTTGGAATGCATAAGATCAAACACATGCTCTTTGACAACAACCTGAACAAGACGACATCATCGACTGCAGGTGATGAGAAGCCTTCAGCTGATGGAGAAGATGTCAAGTCGGTACCAGATCCTGAGAAGATCGAACAGAATGAGAAGGCTGTGGGGTTGATTGTCGCGAATATCGGTAATCAAGTTCTTCGTAAAATCAAGCATTGCACTACTGCTGCGGATATGTGGACTATGTTGGATCGATTATATACAGAAACCTCATTGCCAAATCGTATTCATTTGCAATTGATGTTTTACACATTCAAGATGTCAGAATCGAAGAACGTAGATCAGACTGTAGATGATTTTCTAAAGATTGTGGCAGAGTTAAGTAATCTTGATGTCACCATCTCTGATGAGGTACAGGCTATATTGTTCTTGACGTCATTAACTTCAAGTTTTGATCAACTGAAGCACACCTTGAAGTATGGTCGTGATACCTTGACTCTGGAAGATGTAATCTCTGCAGCAAGATCAAAAGAAAGGGAGTTGCCTGAAATCCAGAAGTCTGATAAGGGAGCTGCAGCCAGTTTGTACACTGAAGAAAGAGGTAGGACTGGCTCAAGGAACAATAAAGGAAAGAATGATCGCAACAGGAGCAGATCAAACTCTAAAACCAGACTTACCTGTTGGTTTTGCAAGAAAGAGGGTCACCTCAAGAAAGATTGCTATGCTAGGAAAAGGAAGTCTCAGAATGAGGGACAAGGAGAAGCAGGTGTAATTACAGAGAAGCTAGTGTATTCAGAAGCTCTAAGTGCAGATGAGTTGGATTCAAAGGAACAATGGGTCATTGACTCGGGTTGCACATATCACATGACCTCTAGAAAGGAGTGGTTTACCAGTTTTGATGAAAGCATTGAAACAATGATTATGCTTGGAGATAATCACACAGTTGAAGCAAAAGGGTGCGGATCAGTAAAGATTGACACACATGGAGGATCTATAAAGATTCTAAACAATGTGAGATATGTGCCCAATCTCAGGAGAAACTTGATCTCAACTGGCACTCTTGACAGACTAGGTTATACACATGAAGGTAAAGATGGTGGTATAAAGTTCTTCAAAGGAAAGAAGCTTGCTCTGAGCGGAAATCTAGTGAATGGTCTGTATATTCTGGATGGGAAAACCATTGTTTCAGAAAGCTGCAATGTTGAGAGCTCCACAAGTAAGACATCTCTGTGGCACAGTAGGCTTGGTCACTTAAGCCTGAACAATATGAAGATTCTAACTGGAAAGGGTCTCATAGAAAAGAATGAGGTTAAGGAGCTTGGGTTTTGTGAGAACTGCATTATGGGAAAGTCTAAGAAGTTAAGCTTCAATGTCAGTCAACACAACACTAAGGACATACTTGGATATGTTCATGCGGATCTATGGGGGTCTCCAAATGTCACTCCATCTATTGCAGGTAACCAATACTTCCTGTCCATCATTGATGATAAAACTAGGAAGGTGTGGTTAATGTTCCTCAGGTCCAAGGATGAAACATTTAGTAAGTTCTGTGAGTGGAAGGATTTGGTAGAGAATCAGGTTGATAAGAAGGTAAAGATACTCAGAACTGACAATGGGTTAGAGTTCATCAATACCAAATTCAACGATTACTGTAAGAAGCATGGGATTGAGAGGCATAGAACCTGTGCATACACACCCCATCAAAATGGGGTAGCAGAGAGGATGAATCGCACTATAATGGAGAAAGTCAGATGCTTACTTGATGAATCAGGTCTAGATGAGTCTTTCTGGGCTGAAGCTGCAGCAACAGCTGCATACTTGATTAACAGGTCCCCTGCTTCTGCTATTGATCATAATGTGCCAGAACAAATGTGGTTAAGTCGTAAGCCAGGCTACAAGCATCTGAGACGTTTTGGTTCAGTTGCGTACATTCATCAAGACAAAGGAAAGCTCAAGCCAAGGGCTATAAAGGGGATTTTTCTGGGCTATCCTCAAGGCACTAAAGGTTATAAGGTCTGGTTGCTTGATGAGGAAAAATGTGCAGTCAGTAGACATGTGGTTTTCCATGAAGAGATGATGTATAAAGATCTCAAAGCAACTGTGAAATCAAGACAGACATCTGAGGTTCACCCAGTTACTGTTGATATTGAAGATTTCACCACTGATGGTTCAAATAAGAAACAAGACACAAGGACCCCAGAGGTAAGATAGAGTTCTACTGAAGGTGGAGCTATTACAGTTAGCTCAGGAATATCATCAGAAGATGAACATGACTCAGAAGGAGAACATGAGTCAGAAGTTGAACATGACTCAGAGGAAACAGAAGATCCTGAAACTGATCATGTAACTCAAGGGAGTAACCCTGGTAGCTATCGGCTTATCAGAGATAGAGCCAAAAGAGAGATCAAATTACCAGCAAAGTTTTCAGATTATGCTGAGGTTGGATTTGCTTTACTAACAGCAGAAGACATTGACATTGAAGAACCTCAGTGCTATCATGATGCTAAGAAAAGTAAAGACTGGGAATCATGGAAGGCTGGAATGAAAGAAGAAATGATCTCACTACAGAAGAATAAGACTTGGGAAATTGTCAGTAGACCAAGGGATAAGAAAGTCATCAGTTGCAGATGGATATACAAGAGGAAACCAGGTATTCCAGGTGTAGAACCAGAAAGGTATAAGGCCAGACTAGTGGCCAGGGGTTTCACTCAGAAGGAAGGAATAGACTATGAAGAAGTTTTTGCTCCTGTGGTTAGACATACTTCAATCAGAATTCTAATGTCCCTGGTTGTGAAAGATGATCTTGAGTTGGAGCAAATGGATGTAAAAACTGCGTTTTTACATGGTGATCTAGATCAGGTGCTATACATGGAGCAACCTGAGGGTTTTGAAGCAAATTCAAGGAAAGATCAGGTATGCCTGTTGAAGAAATCCCTGTATGGGTTGAAACAAGCTCCACGACAATGGAATAGGAGATTTGATGCTTTCATGAAAAAGCATAACTTCAACAGAAGCAGTCATGACTCATGTGTCTATGTCAAGGAATTCAAGACGGATATGTTTGTGTATCTGTTACTTTATGTCGACGACATGCTTATAGCTGCAAAAGACATATCAGAAGTCAACAAGGTAAAAGCAGTCTTGAGTGTTGAGTTTGAAATGAAGGATATGGGAGCAGCTAGCAGGATCCTCGGCATTGACATTGTCAGAGACAGGAAAAGAGGTACACTAACGCTTTCTCAATCAAAGTACCTGGAGAAAGTGATTAAACGTTTTAACATGGGAGAATGTAAGTCTGTGACAACTCCCATTGGTGCTCATTTTAAGCTTGAATCAGTAAAGGATGGTTTCAGTGGGTTAAATACAGAACATGTACCATATGCAAGCGCAGTTGGTAGTGTTATGTATGCAATGATAAGCACTCGACCATATGTTGCCTATGGAATTGGACTTGTAAGCAGGTTCATGAGCAAGCCATCAGCTGATCACTGGGAAGCTGTTAAGTGGTTACTAAGGTATCTGAAAGGATCGTTAAAGCTGAGTCTGCAGTATACAAAGGGAGAAGACTTCAATATCAGAGGATACAGTGACTCAGATTTTGGCTCAGACCTAGATAGAAGGAGATCGATCAGTGGTTATGTGTTCACAGTTGGTGGAAACACAATAAGCTGGAAATCAAGTTTGCAACACATTGTTGCTCTATCCACAACTGAGGCTGAGTTCATTGCCCTCACAGAAGCTGTAAAGGAAGGAATGTGGATCCGAGGTTTACTTGAAGACATGGGACTTAAGCCTAAGAAGTCCTCTGTATGGTGTGACTCTCAGTCAGCCATATGTCTTTCAAAGACAAATGCATTCCATGAGAGAACAAAGCATGTTGCAACTAAGTTCTACTTCATAAGGGATGTCATTGAAGAAGGAGAGCTGGAAGTGCTAAAGATACACACCTCAGTCAATCCTGCAGACATGCTCACAAAAGGTATTCCTGTTCAGAAGTTTGAAGCAGCTTTAGAGTTTCTAAAGTTGTGTAGGTGAAGCTGACCTTCATGTTGGCCGAGGTTAAATCCAAGAAGTGCAAGTTTACGGTTGAGAGTTATCAGAAAATGAATCAAGGTGGAGTGTTGAATGGAGTTGAGCTGATTCTATTTTCAGGTTGAATTAAACCAAGGAGAATTGGAAGCTGGTTAACTCAGGATGTTCGGTTAAGGCCATAACCGAGTAAAGTCAAGACAAGTCAAAGGAGCTGAGAGTCTCTAGTCGCGATAGAGGGTTTCACCTTTCAAATGTGTTCTTATACACTTAACGTCTCTTCTTCGTCGTTGTTGTTGGTTGTTCAGCATTGTTGATCTTGGTTCTTGCTCAGGTTTTTCGAGCTGTAACAAATTCTCTCAGATAGTGAATTTGCCGGATTGAATCGGCTCCAGACGTAGGCTCAATCATATCGATTGAGTTGAACTGGGTTAACAAATCTGATTGTGTTCTTAGTTTCTGTTTCAATTCGATTTTGTTCATTCATTCATACGAGAGATTCGATTGAGAGTTCGTGAGCTTAGAGAGTGAGTTCTGGGAATTGAGGTTCCGTTTTCTTGTTCAATTCGTAACATCTGCTATTACTTTGTAAATAAGATACACTCAGTGCAATTAACTCTAAAAAAATATGTGTCTCTTTTTTTATTATCACATATCATATATTATTATCAGTACTAGGAGATAACCCGCGCAAATGCGTGGATTTATTTTAATTTGCGAATATTTTAAATATTTTAGATTTAAAATTAATATATATTTTTTTTTTTATAAAATTATCTTTTTTTTATCTTAATAATCATATGAGAAAAAATGCATTAATATGCATTTTTAAATAATATGATTTTGTATTTTTGATTTATTATCAATCGTTTTTTTTGCATCTTTCATAAATTTTTATTTTGTATGATTTTTTGTGTGGATCATCTTCTAATATTTCTACACATCATTTTATAAACATTTTCATATATTGCCATAACTTTTTATGTTTTTCATTTTGTATATGTATTTCATTTTGTTTTTCTTTTTCTCTATTTTATCATATTTTGTTTTTGCTAATTATAACTTCAATTATTTATTGAATATATATTTAATAGTTTTTAGTTATAAGTTTGTTTTCAATCGTTCTAAACTATTTTAATATAATATTTTAGTTTTGATCTCCTAATTTTTTTTTTATTTATATTTAAATTTAATTATTTTCTTATTTGTGAAATGATTAAATCATATAAATAATTAATTTAAATATTATATAATATAAAATTTATATGTTTAAAATATTTTAATATTAAATTTTGATATTATTTATTTTATACTTATATTTTAGTAGTTTTTAGTAATTGATTGAAATTAAATAGTTTGAAATGAAATAATTAATGTTGATGATGCGAAAAATTTTATTTAAAATAGACCAATCAGGGGGGGCTGACGTGTAAATACAAGAGAGCATGCCCTTCTTCTTTTATATATAGGATTATATTTAAGTTGATTTAATTTAATAAATAAAATTTAGTTTTTTTAAAAAATTTGAACCAATAAAAAAGGTATATATGTTATGGGTATCTTATAAAGAAATTTAAGATTCTTATTTGAGATACTTGGGGTTTTTCATAAAATTTCTTCTCATTCTCTCTTATATTTTTTATTTTTTCATTATTTAAAATTAAAAAAAAAAATTTAGATACCCACTATTGGAAATACTCTAAGATCTCATTGTTAAAGAGCTCTTAGTCTTTAGGGCTAAGCTCTTACCAATTAATTAAATTTGTTTTATTTGGTTCTGTTTTTATTTCTGGTTTCTGCTATAAACCGGTTGACCTTCAATTTGGGTCGAATTAATTATAATATATATATATATATAATGGAGCATATATATATATATATAATGGAGCATATATATCTAGGTGTCTAGATGGGCTGAGCCCAATAATAATAGCTACCAAACTGAAGCCCATAAGATGGCTTGACGGCCAAGAAGAGTGAAGACGACTTTATAGGTTTTGATTGGGAGGTTTTATGATGAACCAACTCGTCCATACATATTCAGTCGGTAACACCGCCTTGAGGTCCATTTTGTACCTCCGGCCATCTTCCTCTGCCGTAGCAACTGTCCGGCAGTTCACCTCTGTCGGCTATGCTTCCAACAGGTTTTCGTCTTTCGATCGGTTTAAACTTTGTGAAAATTCTAACGATGTTGAGGCAGTATGGTTTCCACTTCAGATTTGAGCACGAATATTAGGAATTGATTTGATTATTTGGTTGATTTATGCTTCTTCAGGTACCTCCGGCAACCTTCCGTTGCCTCTCCACTTCCGTCTGCCTCATCATCACTCATCAGTCCGCCACTTCACCTCTTCCGGCTATCTCCACTTCCGTCTGCCCCATCATCACTCATCAGTCCGCCACTTCATCTCTTGCTGCTATCCTTCTAACAGGTTCGCAGCTGAGGATTTCGTTTATTAATACTCGAAGGAAGTTGAGGCATTTGGTTTCAACTTCAGATTTGAGTAGAACCTTAAGGATTGATTGATTCTTCAGTTTATTTATTGATGTTTTTCGGTGGATGTTGTGTAGCTTTCAGTTAACACCGCCGACGAACTGGGGAATCGGGATTGTTCCGGAGAAGAAGGCGTTTGTGATTGAGCGATTGGGTAAATTCGCCAAGACTTTGCCGTCCGGGATTCACTTCCTCATTCCCTTTGTGGATCGCATTGCTTATGTTCACTCCCTCAAGGAAGAATCAATCCCGATTCCGAATCAGACTGCGATTACAAAAGACAACGTTAGCATCCACATCGATGGCGTTCTCCACGTTAAGGTTATATTTTTTTCTTTTGCCAATCCATTTCTCGTGTGATTTTTTTATGTTAGTTTCATATCTAAACACATATCTCTTCTTTTTTTGCAGATAGTGGATCCTAAATTAGCTTCTTATGGCGTCGAGAGTCCTCTCTATGCTGTTGTGCAGCTGGCTCAGGCCATAATGCGTAGTGAGCTTGGTAGGATCACGCTTGATAAGACCTTTGAGGAACGAGATACTCTCAACGAGAAGACAGTGGTTCGTTCCCTCTGCTTCTGTATCTCCTTTTAAAGATTTAGGACTCAGTTTAATTAAGTCAAGTCACGTTAGCTTGATTATATTTGTTGATGTTATTCCCTACAGAACATTGTACTTGGGTTGTTTAGCTGTAACATTTAATTACACCTGGCAACGTGTTTGGATTCTACTTAGTAGAAGGATTTTAGACCCAGCTGGGAACTTTACTCATATTGTATTTGTTCCACATCCCAAGCTGTGTTGCCTCTCTTTTCCAAATCACAAGGAGAACTTAGAAGAGATATACATACCCACTGAAGTAGAAGACATGTGGTGGATTTTTGAGACAGATTTACATTTTTTCAGGAAGCCATCAATGTTGCTGCAAAAGACTGGGGTATTCAGTGTCTTCGTTATGAGATAAGTAAGTTGTTTTTGTTTGTTTGTTCTTTGCTGGTGATTAGCTTCATATATTTTCTTCTTAATTTTTAATTCATGTATCTCCAGGGGATATTATACCCCCTAATGGAGTAAGGGTTGCTATGGAGATGCAAGCTAAAGCTGAACGTAAAAAGAGAGCCCAGATTCTTGAGTCTGAAGGTAATATTGCCTTGACTTGTCCTAGAAAAGTCATATTTTGGGACTGAACAGTGCTTGATGATGTTCTTCAGGTGAAGCTGAAGCAATATTGGCTAGAGCACAAGCAACTGCTAGAGGCCTTGCCATGTTATCTCAGTCTCTCAGAGAAACTGGGGGAGTAGAGGTGAGTAAATGAGACCAATAGGTATATTCATCATTTGAGTTTTAACAAACTAGCTCGTTGCTTATCGTGTATTTTCTTTATTCTCTCTAGAAAATGGTTTATGTGTCTTCTTGGACTTGCCAAATTGTGATTGTTTTAAGTCATAGCTCTAATCTTAATGGGTTTAGGCTTGTTTTTCTGGCCGTCCAAATCTGATCTTATGCTTCGTCACTGTACTATTTGCAGGCTGCGAGTTTGAGAGTTGCCGAGCAATACATTCAAGCCTTCAGTAACATTGCCAAAGAGGTAAACAAACAATTTTGTATATTCTTTTGGCACTGCTCGGGCTTATCTAATGTTAAATGTTTTTCTTTTGGGGGTTTAGGGGACGACAATGTTGCTTCCAAGTACTGCTTCAAATCCTGCTAGCATGATTGCTCAAGCTTTAACAATGTACAAAAGCCTTGTCAACCAAGTTCCAAACCGCGATCACCAAGAAACAGCAGCAATGGAAGGAGAAGGGGAAGACATGGTTGAGAAATATATATCAGAAGGTTCTAAAAACCAATCAGGCTCAACAACATTCGACTCAGAGAAACCAAGAATGGGATAATTCTTGGTTTCTGAAAGAAAATAAAAAGCCATCTTTTGCAGCTTTCAAATATAAGACACTCTCCGTATGAGCGGCTATAATATGATATCGTTTTGCAAATAGATAACATATCTGAACATTGATTCACACATGATTTGGTCTGAACATTTAGCTATGAAAGTCTGGTTATATGTGACTCATTGTTTTGTTATCCAGTTTGGTTGTAGTATCTGGAATCCAGGAAATGTTTGTGAATTTCCAGCGGGAAAAAGAACCATTGTCCCTAAACCAGACATTGAAGTACGGTGGAGCATAAAGCTATCCTCCGGATAAACAGGTCGTGACAGAGATTTGAAGGTGTCATGACTAATGGATCTGAATTTTTTTACCTAATATAGCTTAGTCCATATACCATCTCCTATATATAACTCTTTGCAGGCCTCTTTCCAATTTGCTCAGCCTCAAAAACAAGAAATTAGTTTGTCATCTTTGTCTCGAGGAGTTCTCTTTTCTCCCCCTCATCTAATATTTTTTTGCTCCACAGCTCTTCCCATTGTAATTTGTTTCCCAGCTAATCCTTTCAACAAAATAAAACATGGGAGCCTGTGCGAGCACACCTAAGGAATCTGACATCGTCGAAGGCTCTGTCCCAACCGAAAATGTTGTCGAGTCCAAGGATGTCACGACCGAGACAGATACCACATTAACTCAGGTTTTGTGAATAACCCATTTGATCATTTCTTTTGGCTTTGTCATTGTGGTCTCTGTCTTGATTGGACAAACAAACTCATATTAAGATGAAACTATTGTTGTTGATGTTTTCATATACAGGAGAAGAAGGAAGAGTCTAGTGAAGAGGTAAAGAAGGAAGATGAGACAAAAGAGGACTCCTCTGAGGAAACCAAGGCCGAGCCAACTCCAGAAGCTGTGAAGGCAAATGAGACTGAGCCACAAACACAAGAGACCGCACCTGCCAAAACCGATGAGACGCCTCTTGTGGTTCTTTGATTTTTCATTATTAAATTTAAATATCAAAATCATGTGTGTGCTGCAAGTGTTTCTTATCTTAAAATTCGTATGTTCATCTCTGTTGTATTGTCAATGCTTATGTACATTGTGTTGTGCCCGCCTTTAGTAATTCTATGAGAGATTTATTATGAAAATTTATTATCCTTACCACTACAGTTGCAATCAGAGATTATGTGGCCTCATAACTTGTTTTAATAACATGTAGCCCAAAGCACATTACTTATTGTGCCTTATAGCCGGGCCGGGCCGGGCCTAGAGACATTCTTTTAGTAGTAGGACTGTTATGGTTGGCAATAGCTAGAATGCAAAGCGGCCATGTGGCACTCAAGCACTGTAAGGTAGGACCGTGATTGTTGTTGATATTTTAGTAAATTCTATGAGAGTTTTATTATGAAAATTTATTATCCTTACCAACTACGATTGCATTCAGATTAGGGTTAATTGGGTGAATATTAAGTTGTGGGTCAAAAATTAGGTGTATAAAAAGTTTTGACCACAAATTAGGAAAATGACAGCACACAATGAATTTGACACGTAAATTCTGACATCCCTGCCCTTGTTACCTCGTCTGCGACAACTTTCAGACAGTGACAAGTCGCTGAAAAGCTCAGCTACTTTTTAGAAAAAGTTTTGGCCGCTACCCATTTATTTTGAACTGTAACGTCGCTAACTTTTTCCCTAACCTCTATCCATAGCTGAGCTGGCGATTACCCTTCTTTTTGCCCGCTCAAATTTTCAAGGGAAATATCTTAAAGGGACCCTATCTTCAACCCCATCTACAATCCTCGACTAGGACTTATCTGGTCCCTTGAACAACAGAAAATCTTCACCTTCATTGGGTCATCTACATTCCTCGAAACTTAGCTGGTCCCTTGTCAGAGTAAGAATCTGACATCCATTTTGTCACCATTTAGACGACTATTTAGAGTTGTAGTCAAAGTGGAATACTTTGCTAAAGATCTAACTTTTGTTTGGCTGTAGATGGATGGAAGGAAGACAGTTTTGCTGCTCAGAGGGAAATGGCGTGAAGGTAACACTGGAATTTGGAGCTTCGAGGTCGAGAAAAAAGGAAACACCAAGGCTATTTGGTTAAGCTCAAGGTCAACTTTTGACTATCTTGAGAAGATGGTCGAAGAAAAGATGGATATCAAAGAAGATCGAGTTGTGGAAATAACATACCAATGGCCGCAGTACATGTTGATGGATGAGGGAAGAGACGCACCACCTGTTCTGGTTCAAAACGACGACGATGTGTCCCTGTTTGTCGAAATGAGATGTGAAATTGATCAACTCAACTTGTGCGTGACTTTGAAAGATACTGAAATTGTAGAGAATGATGTTGGTAAGTTTTCTTCGTAAATAGTCGACTACTGTTTGCTTTTAACGGATTCTGATTTTTTAGTAGTTGACTACTTTCATGGGTTATCAGATATGGTTGACTGCTTTAACGCTGGAAAGGGGATGACACCTCAGAAGAGTGGTAAGATTCACCTAAACGGTGTTACAATATCGTGTTATAATGGTATGATATGGTCTAACACTTTTTCTGCAACGTATAAACTAGCTATGGTGTTGTTTCAAAACCCAGAAGAGAAAGTTCCAGATACTGAGATTGAAGGTGAGATAGTCGAATACTTAGTTGTATTTATAAGTAGCTGAATACTCAGGTTGTTTTTTACAACTATACTTGTTTCATTGTAGTCTTATACATAGGTAGTTGAATACTTAGTATTGTATAGTTGACTACTTTGTAACAAACTCTGTAGCTTTGCTTGCATTGAACGACCTGGACAACGACGAAGAAGTACCAGAAGATCTCGAAGAGATGGAAGATATGGCCATACTCTGTCTTGATGGAGAATATATTGATAAGGGAAAAGGTGTAGACACTTCTGCGAATAACTCAGATGAAGAATGGCATGAATTTGCAGTTGACGAAAATGACGAGAAAAACCCTGCTGCTGGTTTTAAATCGGACAATGGTGAATACAACTCAGGTGAAGAAGCTGATGAAGAGCCTGAGAGCAGTACACAACAGTCTAAGAGGTTTAGCTGCGCAAAAGAAACGATTGATGGAGTTTTCGAAGACACGGAAGACCCGCCAGCTATGTTTGGAAGAGATGCTCCACCAATCGTTGATGAGTTGCCAGGTGATGGTACGTAGTTCCGTACTTATTGCTATATACTTAGTTTGGGTAGACAACTATTTGTAGTTATCTACATATATTTTCAAATGCTTAATTCTACACAACATTATATCATACTCTACCTACTTATTTTGAGTAGTCAACGAATTGTAGATAACTATTATTTTGCACCATTGATGATTTCTTATGCAGGGATAGACGATGCTTTGGATGACGTTAGCTACGAGGGTGTCAGTATATTTGTGGGAAGGATATTTAGGAACAAAGCTGAGTGCAAACTGAAGATGGCTTTACACGCGATTAACAAAAAGTTCCATTTCAAAACTCCACGCTCATCACCAACTTACATGGAATTCGTGTGCATTAGCGATAAGTGTCACTGGCGTGTGTATGCATCCATGATGGACCGTACTGGAAACTTCCAGATCAAAACGGCAAACTTCAAACACACATGCTCGATTGACGATAGGCGTCAGTACCACAGACAAGCTACGACACAAGTAATTGGGGAGTTAATTCGAACTAGATTTACTGATGGAAGGAAAGGACCAGGTCCCATTGAGATTCAAAGGATAATGCAGGAAGATTTCCAGGTAAATAGATTTTGGATAGACAACTAACATATATTGAATACTAACAGTAGTCGAGAATTGAGGTATAACTATTTCTCAAAAATGGTTGTCTACTTCAGGTTAACATCTCGTACTGGAAAGCGTGGAGGTGTAGGGAACTCGCTATGGAAAAATCACTAGGCTCTATATCAGGTAGCTTCGCGTTGCTACCATCATATGTCGAGAACCTGAAAAACTCAAACCCGGGCACAGTGTGTGAAACATTATATGAGGTTGATAAGAATGGGAGTAAGCGGTTCAAGTATCTATTTCTTTCTTTCGCTCCCTCAATTGCGGGGCTTAAATACCTGAGGCCGGTATTGCTCATTGACGGGACTCATCTAGCTGGACGCTATGGTGGATGTCTTCTTGCTTCTAGTGCACAAGATGGAAACTTCCAAATTTTTCCAATAGCTTATGGGGTAGTCGACAGTGAAAACGATGCATCTTATGTATGGTTCTTCCAATGCCTAAAGCAGATCATAAACGATAGCAGTGATTTAATGTTTGTCTCAGACAGACATTCAAGCATTTACAAAGGGCTGAGACAGGTAATGTAGTTGTCTAATTGTAGTCGATGCACAGTAATTGTCTACGACTATTTTGTAGTTGAATATCTGGTGATATTTCTGAACCTTGTATTTATAGGTGTATCCTCAAGCTGGACATGGGGCTTGTTTAGTGCATCTAGTGAGGAATGTAACAACAAAGTTTAGGGAAAGCCGGTTGCCTTCACAAGTGGTGAGAGCAGCGAAAGCTTATACCGTTTTAGAGTTTTCTCAAATATTTGCAGAACTACAATCTGTAAATCCTGAGTGCGCTCAATACCTGCTTGATGTGGGGCTCCCACACTGGACACGTTCATACTGCATGGGTGAACGATACAATTTGATGACAACCAACGTTGCTGAGTCATTAAACAAGGTTTTAAAAGAGTGTAGAGAGTTCCCACTTATCTCGATGCTTGAAGCTATAAGAATGAGTATGATCAGTTGGTTTGTGAGGAGAAAAGCAGCAGCCTCATCAGATGATAGCATGCTAACGCCAAAAGTGAGACAACTTCTGGATGTAAATTTTACTGACGGCACTAATATGAAAGTAAGTATTTCATGTGGTCAGCTACGTAAGTAGACATATATATAAAGTATTCATCTGCGTGTAGTTTAACATATGTATTCGTATAATTGTAGGTGACTGTTCTTAACTGCGAAGAGTTTGAGGTGAGAGACACAAAAGGAGTGAGATTCGAAGTGAACTTAGCAAAAGGGATTTGCAGCTGCAGGGAGTACCAAATGATCCAGATACCATGTAGCCACGCTTTAGCTGCCGCGTCGTTAACTAATTACACAACAGACAAGCTGGTCGGAATTGTGTACACAACAACATTCAGAAAATTAATCTATGAAGGGGTGTTTCATCCAGTTCCGACACCAGTAGTTTCTGGTAATGTAGATCTCCTACCGCCCTTGATGAGGCGCCCACCAGGTCGACCAAAAAAACAGAGGATCCTCTCCCGAGGAGAATTCAAGGTAAAAGTAGGATATTTGACTATTCATTAATAAAAAGTAGTTGACTATTTTGTGGAAGTATTTATAAACAAGAATTTCTTATGAATTAGCGGCGGGCGAAGAAGGCTGCGAGAGTTTGCAGTAGGTGTCTTGGAAAAGGACACAACAGGGCGTCGTGCAAATTACCTAGGCGGGAAAGGTGAAGCTACCTTATTATTTTATTGCCATGGGAGAAGCGGAATTGATGCACATCAAATCACTTGTAATCCTTTATAGTATGGGGAATTATTAACCATTTTGATGATTTGCTTTTGGTACAATGCATCATGTTTTGGAATTACTTAATTTAGCCGGTTTGGCATAATACTCTCTAGTATTGCTGTTTTAAACTCCCATATTTAATGGCAAATTTCCGTCTTTTTATATTTTGCAATCTTTTATTGGTTGTTGTTTGAAAGATGTTAGGGTAGATGAATACTAGTACTGTAGGAATTTTTTAAACTAGTATTCAAACAATACTCATTTCTAGTAGTTGAATACTAGTAGACTGATATGTTTAGTAAGTAGACTGATACTAGTACTGGAAGTAGTTCACTTCAATTTAGTAACAAGTAAACTATAATTCAACGTAAGAATTCTAGTTTACTTGAAAAAGTAGTTAGTCAGTATAACAAAGTAGTTGACTACTAGTAGTTGAATTCTAGTAGACTGATACGCTAAGTAATAACAAAACTATAATTATACAACTAACCACAAAACGTTAAAAATTAACATAACTGAGGAAAGTAACATAATGTATAAGTTTACATAGATAGACAGATAATTTAAACATAGAACAAACTTACAGATAAGAGATAACCAAACAGTACACAAGTAGTAATTAAGGATGCTCTAAGTAGTACCACTATGGTCGATCTCTTTGAACAGAGAGAAAGCGTACTTCAGAGATGCATCATGGACGACGGCTTCAGTAACATGAGGAGAAAGTGAAATCTTGCCGGATGACTTCAAGTCGAGTAGCATAAGAGTGTGTATCCCAGAATTTTCTGTAATAGTAGTCGGCTACAGTTATAACTATTCTAATAATAAGTTAGCATGGAATAGTCAACTATTTTTGAAGATGCAGCTTACCTGATTTTTCTTTCGGCATTAGTGGCTTCACGATATTAATGATTAACGGTTTAGTGGACAGAGTCTTCATCTCTGAGTTGTAAGCAGCTTTCCGAATGAAAATGGCAATTTTTGTGCTAAGGGACTAACAGAACTCATAATCTCAGAGTCAGGAACCATTTGCTTGCTTGGTAGAACGCCTATGCTGTGGCCGTCAAGGTCGATGGATAGGCCAACCCAATGACCATTGTCCAACAGATATGGGCAGTATAGCATAAAGACATCTTTGCACCACTCCCTTCTTGTTTTCACATATGTGACAGCCTCTTTTGATACGTCAGGGAGTTTCTTGCTCAGAATTTGCAGGTTAGCAATTAATCTGATGAACTCGTACGCTAAGTAGTCATAACCTTTAAGGGAGGTTGTCGATGTAGATGCAATTTGATGGCGAATTAAGAAAATAACAGCGTCCATCGACTGCATATATAGTCAACCATTAGTAATCGTCTATGGAAGTAGTTGACTATGATTAATAAACATATAAATTTGGTGTACTTACACGAACAGACATCGGGGAATCCTGGGAGATCATTTCCTTGAATTCGGTGATAGATAACGTAAGCCCGTTCCATGGTGGGAAGAAACGGTCAGACCTATAAAGGTATGGTCAGAAGACTAATATAGTAAGACCTACAAATAGTCATTATACTGTAAAAAATGTTTTCTTACGGTGCTGAATTGATGGCAGAATGTAGCATAGATATTTCATCAGGACTGGGGCTCCCAAATATAAGAGCGAGTTCTTGGCTTTTTTTGGGCCTTTTGTTGCCGGTCACAAAATCTGCAAATGTTGATGAAGCAAGGCGCTGTCTACTACTTTTGCGTTGAGCTGGAGGTACGGGAGGTGGAGTTTTTGCATCTTGAGTCAGGCCCAATGAGAATTTTGGTTCAGTAATACCTACCGGAACCAATGGTGGAGCATTGGTTATGGAGTCTGTTGCCTGAAAAAGGTAAAAATTTAATTTCATGAATACTTATACAAGTATTTGGAGACTAATAGACAATTATAAAAGTAGTAGACTACTTAGGTACCTGTTGCTGGTTTTCTAACTGTTGCTGGTTATCTACTTTGGTTGATCCTGTTGCTTTGGTGGAGCCTGTTTCCTTTGCACCTGCTGCCGGTTTGGTGGAGCCTGTTGCCTTTGCACATGCTGCTGCTTTGGTGGAGCCTGTTGCCTTGGTGGAAACTGTTGTCTGGGGGAATTAGAAACATTAAATAAAAGTAAGTGTGGTTATAATATAGTTGTCTACCAATGTAGTTGAATTCGTTGTAGTTGGTTATAGGTAGTCAACTACTATAGAAAGAGAAAACTTTGAAACCTGTTTTTCTTTTATCCCCTGATCCTGTTGCTTGGCTACGTTTTCTTTGCTCACGTTTTTGTCAGGAATTTGTTCTTCTTTGGAAGAATCCTCACCAGTTTCAGATTCATCACCAGTTGTGTCTTCTCCAGTGGTCTCTTCTTCTGAAGTAGAAGCTGATTTTGTGTTTTTAGACGGGACAGTTACCTTGGACGGGACAGTTGCCTTGGACGGTACAGTTGCTCCAGGCACAGTTGCCGGGACAATTGCCTTGCCCGGGACAGTTGCCTTGGACGGGACTGGCTCCTTGTGGGTTTCCGTAACGACATGAAGATGGTCGTCTACATTGTTGGGTGCCATGAACTGCGCTTCCTCTTCCAATTCCTATATAAAATTAATAACAAATTGACTTTGAGAATATTAATATTCAAATACTATTAGACAACTACGAAAATCAAATTACCTCTTGTGTATCAAAGTCAGTGTCCCTTATAACTGTTTGGATAATTTTATCAGAGTCGGATTCATCATCTTCCTCGCCCGATGAACTTTCTTCTTCATCTCCAGATGTTACCTGGTGTAGTTATAAAACAACAAATTGAAAATGCATATAGTTGGCTAAAGTTATAAATAGTTGGCTATAAGTAATCATTAATAAGTAGATGACAAAGTTGGGTACATGCTTCTCTTTGTTCGCCTGAACCTCTTGTTGATTGCAAGGTATTTCCTTGTTCTGGTTTTGGTTTTCTTCGGAAGAATCATCACTTGTTTCTGTTTCGTCTCCACTATCATCTTCGGAAGAATCATCACCTTTTCCATCAGTTGATTTTGGCGAACCGACTTTCTCTTGAGAAGAACCAGTTGTTGTACAGGGGTTTAACGGTGGTTTAGGAGGTGGAATAAAACTGATGTCAGATCTCCTGAGATTACTAATCTCTGCAGAAAGTGTGTTGAACTTGGTTTGAAATTCTATCCCTAGGAGAGCGATGTTCTGATTTACAGCATCCATCTTAACCAAAAGTGGTTTATTCGCTTCCTCGGATTTCTTCAGAAAAGCAGCAGCAACATCTTCGATTAGACGTTCAACATTTATATCACTTGGAGGTGCCGATTCAGTGGTGGATGTTTGACCTTTTGTCAACTTCAAATGATCGCTTGCCTTCGCACCACCAAGCCAAGACTTCCTCGTGAACACTTCACCACGCTCAATAGCTTCCAGGAGGTTATCGACGCGGCTGTCCTCTACTTCATCATCGTAACCAAGTTCGTCTTCGTTTAAAATTCCATCCTGGTCATCGATTATTGCTTTAGCTGAGACCTGAAAATAGACAACTACTAGTTAGCTGAATACAATGGGGGTTAGAGACAACTTAAAACCCGATTATATTGAAAGGTATACGACTACTTTTAAACAAAACCATGTACCTTCCCATCTTTATCTAGCGTTTTGACGTAAGGCAAGTGTATAGTTATTAATTTCTGGGTACCCAGCCGATTTATCTGGACAGTATCTTCCTCAGCATCATCATCAGCTAGAATAAGTTTTGAAGACTTGCCTTTGATTTCCTTAGATAAAATGATGGGAGCAGAAAGCAAGACAACCATTTGTAAAGCGTGAGGGAAACCGTTAATGTCACAAGAAGCTTGACAAAGGTTTGACAAAGTGGCGGTCCAGCTTTTGATATGGTCTAGAGTCATATCAAAAGACTTGCGACCCCATGGATAGTTTAGAAAGCGTTCAGTATCTTGGACCATCAAAACTAGATCTCCATTGATCTTGGACTGCTTGGATGTTGGACAAAGAACTCCCTCGACAAGTAACAAGAGAGCTAATTTGAACCTGACAACAAGGTAGCTAATTAAAAGTAGTCGACTACTGCTACGTGAATGTATAAACTAGTAAATCAGGAAAAAAAAGTTGAAATAGAAAGCAAGATAGTTAATTAAAAATAACCGTCCATTACCTGATTTCTTTGTTCTTGTAAGGTTTGCCTAAAAGTTTTTTCATGATCCAATCCGGTGTAGGGTTCGCTTCCGTTGCAAACATTTGGGTCATGTACTTCGACAATTCCCCTTCTTCTGCTTGAGGAATGGCCTCATTAATATCTGAGCAACTTAAACTTGTAGCAATAGCAAACTCCCTGATTGAGAACCTAATAGGTTGATTACCAAACATGACCCAGATTTCGTGACGCCTCCTGATGACAAGCTGCCTAGATAGGAGGAAGTGGAGAAATCGGACAGACGTTGCTACTTGGTTCCCGATATTAATCAGTTTCCCAAATTGGGAGTTCTGTATCCTTTCCATGTCGTCATCTTCGAGAGAAAATTTAACGGCTTCAATATAATTAAGCTGGTAGTATGTGTTGAGTTTGTTGTCGCCCTTTGGTTCATGCCCAGTTTTGAACAATCGTTTGGGTAGATTCGTATCACCCATAGTCAACTACCTATAACAAGTAGTTATTTGTCAATACAGATCTAATTAAAGAAAAAGTATTCGACACCTTGTAAACGACTAATAATCAAACTAGTATTCAAAGTAGTAATACAATTTGAACCGCTAAAAATTGTTCAACCGGGGTTTGTCAATCTGGAAATACATCACTGTAAACGCTTAATCGAAGAAGAAAATACACAGTAAGCGAAAGATGTGGAAAAATTAAGTTGTTAAGTTAACTAGTTTGATACATGCAAAAGGACAATACGAAAAGTAGAAATCGACATAAAGAAGCATGCATAAAGCTAAAATTTAAAAATATGGAATAGATTCGATCAATTTGGGCGTCTAATTGGTGATGAAAATTACCTAGGCTAGATAATTTGGGGCAAGAAAGCGACTTGCTTTTTGTTGTTGTTGTGGGTACCTTCTTTTCTTCTGGGTTTCTTGTCTACTTCGGGAGAAAAATTTCGGGGACTGAACAGAGGATTTGGAGGAAAGATGAAATACAAAGATGGAGGTTGAAGAAGAAAGTGGGGGTAGAGTGAGAAAATGATATTAAAGACTCGTTAAGTGGGACGCTCAACCATCCGAAAAGAAAGGGGAGTTTTTTTTCAAAAAAAAAAACGTGATAACAGTTATCGAAGCAAAAAGTAACTGGTGTCAGAGCGATTTTTAAACGTTATGGTGGCAATTTGGTAATTTTGACTTGGGCCGTATTTGAGTCAGCGAGTAATTATCTGTCTATGGAATTAAGTTATAAATACAGGATAGTAGTCGGCTACGTTTTCTACGACAGGTAGTTATTAAATAAACGATCAATAAAAAAAGCAAATACATTGACTAAATAAGTTAAAAGCTAGTAGTCGTCTACTTGACATATCATACTAAAGTATGAGTTAAAGTCTTATAATATTACTGGAGGAAATAAACCATTACAAAGGGGTCCTTAACAATGTTTTATAAAATTCTAGGCCATATGCCAAAATTTGTTCTAGCTAGTTGGCAAAACAACATCGTTTCTAAGGTCCAGAAGCATCCATTGCACATGGTAGGTGGCTTCCACCCTTCATCCCAATAGCATAGCCATCGATTTATAGAAGCACATCCACACTTTGTGACGCTGTTGAGATCTACTTCCTTTTCCTTCTCTAACCAAAAGTTAATTGGTTCATCTGGCCAATGTAGTACTTCTCTGGCGTTTATTTGATTTCGAACTTTCTTTGCCACTTCTCTAGTTAGAATTAGCCCGCGCTTTTGCAATTCTTCATTCCCGTAAATTAATCGAACTAGCATGTAATAGATGTATTTACCAGTTTCCCAACCACCTTCAGCAGATCATTTGATCATACCCTCCCCTAGAGCCTGCTGATTAGTGTACATGTATGTAGACATACCTTTTAAGAGAAGCGCTGAACGATTGTTGTTGGTAATGCAAACTTCGACAAATTCAACGGCAGGGGCAATTGGAACCAATGGTATTTGATGGAAGAAGAAATCAACATTCTTATAGAATTCTTCGGTCTCAGCCAACTCCGTCAGCATCGTGCATGTTGCCTTTGTACGAACAAATTCGCAGAAACTACACCGGAGGGCGTTTTCTAGAATCGTTAGTAAGATATTCTCATTTAGCCTCAACATGTTGCTCGTTTACAAACAATTTGTATGGCAGTTACCTCTGTCTGATAGTGTTTTATCATCTATTTATAGGAGTATGACCGTAATAACGAGAAGACACATTAAAGACATCCCTTTATGATTGCGGTTATGAAGGCAGTTATAACGAATAATAGACAACTACACACAGTCAATATAAGAAACGATAGTAGTCCACATCTTGGCAACATAATAGGCAACTACATCTAGTCAATATAAATAGGCAACTACATATAGTCATATACTATAGATAAATATTCAATACAAATGAAAAGAAACACTTAACTAGAAGTACCTAAAAACATGACATAGTAATAAAATTCAGATCTCAGTCCTCATAAGCTGGTAGTGCCAGAAAAGGTAACATTTAGAACAAGTGGTGCGATCGTGGTGGAGAAAACATGAAGGGAAATCGGAAAACACAGCTGGTAGATTGTAACGGACATCAGTGGTTCGCATCATTGTGATGGTGTTGATAACTTTCTCGGGTAGATGGTCCATGTAATCCATACGGAATCTCCATTCATGGATACGATCCAAAATTTCAATCCCAAAGTCAGGATGACCATACGCCACAGCAAAAATAGCAGACAAGAATGTAGCCTCGTCAACCCCACCTTTCGATGCAGTGCGCAAAAAAGGAACAGAATCGAAGAGTTCAGCTCCAATTAGTATCCTATGCAAACCGGCTAAGTAATTAGCTTTGGGGTTTTTTGACTCAACTGCCAAAGTGAAGAATGCCGGAAAACGGTCAATAAGATCTGGGTGACGCACGAACTCCTCGATATCGAGCACAGATATGACTGATGGTTCTTTAAATGTTCGATAGAGAACTTTGGAGCAGCATCCTAGACGACAAGCATCCGCTGCAGAGGATCTACCAACAAAGGTTAGAATTTTAGGTAGTAGGTCCGTTAGATCTTCATCAAGGGAAAGTGGGGCCATGTTAACCTTCAAAGAAAATGAGTATTGGGTAAGTATATTTCAGGAAAATAATTGACAAAATGTAGACGACTACGGATTGGAGACAAGTATACGCAGTAACATAGACGAATACTATAAGAATAAGCGCATATGGAAACAACCCATTAGTTAGGAATAAAGTAGTTGGATACACATAAACGACTATCATAAGGATAAACACAGAGACTACTATATCTAAAAGGTAGCCAACCTTTAGACGAAACAAAGGACTAAATGACAACTATAATGAGAAACGCAGAGAACTACTGTTTCGAAAGGGTAGAAGACTACTAAAAGAAACATAGGACAAGGTTATCATGGTTGAAAACAGGATTAAGTGAAGGAAAACGCTTTTGAAATTTGAAAAACGCACCCATTCCATGAACGAGAACCAAGCGTCCGAAAACCATAAAACACCCACGAGTATCCATTATAGAATTAAATAAAGGATTCAAATAAGGGTAAATACGGTTTTCAATAGAGAGAAACCATGAGAACCAAGCTAACGAAAACAATGAAACACCTAAAATGGATAGAAATTTCAAATCTTGACAGTTTTTTTTAATGAAAAAGTATGGAAAACTTGTTTGAAACTCATCTCAAACGGAAACAAGCATGAACACAAACTAATTTTAGACGGAAACGCAATGTAGCTAAGCAACGATTTTCCAAAAAAACAGAGGAATCGGATCTTACCGATTTGAAGAGAGCTTCAGCCTGTCTAAGAAGAAGTCGGGTTCAAGTTTTCAAAATGATGGATATTATAGCCAGGGTTTGTTGATGGGCTCTTCAATGGTGGGGTTATATGGCAGTACAATGTCAGACCTAAAGGTAAAGTTGAGAGTGTTAGAGACTATTTTCAAGAGTGTAGCCGAGATGTTGGTGATGGGCAATCTCGACCTTTCCATCACCTCAAAAAGCCACTTTTTATTCTCCTAATTTATGTCCAATTGATAGTCATACAGCCCAATTTCTCTTCAGATTATGTGGCCTCAAAACTTGTTTTAACATGTAACCCTTATAGCCGGGCCGGGCCTAGAGACATTCCTTTAGTAGTAGGACTGTTATTGTTGGCATTAATTAAAATGCAATGTGGCCATGTGGCATTGTTGTTGAACCAACCTCCATTGTTTGGTTTGGTCTGGTCAGCTTAACTTTACTACAAAGCAGTTACCTCCATTGTTTGGTTTTGTCTGCTTAGCTTAAATTTACTACAAAGCAATTACCTCCATTAAAGTCTGGTCGGCTCAAAATTTGCTACAAAGCAAATACCTCCATTGTTTGGTTTGCGTGTAGACAATTGATTGATTGAGACAAAAACTATATATACATCACCGTCGGATTTAAAAGGAGGTTTGTAGTATGCCCGTGACAAATAATGAAGAAGAGAAAACCAGAAGAATAAGTTAATGAAGAAGGAAAAATACCTAATTAATTATAAGTTTATCAGTGACAAAAAAAAAAAAAATATATAAGTTTATAACTACTAGCCATGCATGCGTCTCGCCCGATTCAGTCATTTTCGCAAAATCGAACAGTTATAATGGATAAATTAATAACACTGTGACACTAATATTTTATTAATTTAAAAAGTTATTAATTTATAAAAAGATTAACTAAATTAAAAGCTTAATTTATGATGGAATAAATTGATTAGTTAATCAAGTTATTAATTTATCAAACTAGCCATCAAACTACCTTGATGGAGTACCGTAATTACCAGCTTCACGGTGGTTAGGTTTGATCTTACTTCGCATTATAAATACGCCCTTTAGTGGCCAAAACAGAACAGAGACCAAAAAAAGAAACAAAGAAATGGGTTCAAAGTTTCATGCACTTATGTATCCATGGTTCGCATCTGGTCATATGATTCCGTTCCTGCATCTTGCGAACAAATTAGCAGAGAAAGGTCATAGGGTTACTTTCTTGCTTCCCAAGAAAGCTCTGAAACAGCTTGAACATCTCAATCAATATCCACACAACATTGTCTTGCGCTCTATCACTGTTCCTCATGTTGATGGTCTCCCTGTTGGCGCGGAGACAGCCTCTGAAATCCCGGTGTCATCAAGCAAACACTTGGTGTCCGCTATGGATCTCACACGCGACCAGGTGGCAGATGTGGTCCGAACCGTAAAACCAGACCTCATCTTCTTCGATTTTGCTCAATGGATTCCAGAAATGGCTAGAGAGTTTGGTGTGAAGACTGTGAACTACTTTCTCTTGTCTGCAGCTATGGTAGCTAGTTTGACCGTCTCACTTGGTGAGTTGGGTGTTCCTCCACAGGGATATCCTTCATCAAAGGTCGTGCTCCGTAAACAAGATGCTTACTCCTTCAAGTCTATTGCTAATTCGATCGAAGAACTCAATGCATGTAACGAGCGCATCACCGCAACTTTTACCAATAGCGACGTCATTATGATAAGGGCATGCAAAGAACTTGAAGGAAATTTCTGCCACTACGTGGAGAGGAAAGTCAAGAACAAGATTCTCTTGGCGGGCCCAATGCTTCCTGAACCGGATAAGAGTATACCATTAGAAGAACACTGGAGTAACTGGCTAGGAAGGTTTGAACTAGACTCGGTGGTGTTTTGTGCATTAGGCAGCCAAACCATTATGGAGAAGGATCAATTCCAAGAACTCTGTTTAGGAATGGAATTAACTGGTTTACCATTTCTTGTGGCGGTTAAGTCACCACGTGGTGTATCAACGGTTCAAGAAGCATTGCCAGAGGGGTTCGAAGAACGGGTCAAAGGACGTGGAGTTGTTTGGGGAGGATGGATTCAACAACCATTGATCTTGTCTCATCCATCGGTTGGATGTTTTGTGAGCCATTGTGGGTTAGGATCGATGTGGGAATCTCTTGCAAGTGATTGTCAAATAGTCTTGGTGCCACAAATAGCTGAGCAAGTCATCAACACAAGATTCATGAGTGAGGAACTTGAGGTTTCGGTTGAAGTTGCAAGAGATGAAACTGGATGGTTCTCAAAAGAGAGCTTGTGCGATGCTATCAACAGTGTGATGAAAAGGGATAGCGATCTCGGTAATCTAGTGAGGAAGAATCACACTAAGTGGAGGGAGACAGTAACTAATCCTGGACTAATGACCGGTTATGTCGATAATCTCATAGCATCACTGCAGGATCTAATTATCTATGAGACCAACCATGACTAAAATTACAAGTTTAGTAGTAAAATAAATTACTGTTTATCTTGAAGTGGTTGTGTTTTCTAGTTGGCTTGAGAATAATGTGTTTCTTGGTTGGTTGGTTCAGCTCAAATGTTACTTTTACTACTTTCATTAATATAAATATTTGATTATATTATAAGAACAACAAGAGTTTCTCTCTCCATTATTGAACTAAGGAAGGAAAAACACAGAGATAAATAATAAAATAGACAAAGAGAGAAACTGAAAAGCAGAGAACTACATCAGAATCAGGGCACCATAAGATTGATGATGAATCAACATCTTTGTGTGTGCAAAGCTTGTGGATCAACTGCACAACATCATCAGATGAGTCAAGGAAATAGCTAGCCTTTGTGTGCGTTTTCCCAATAGCCACAGAGAAGTAATTCTCTCCATTCAGGTCAACAACGGTCGATGAGACCTTCTTAGGGGAGCCACTGCCTGAATTAGGCTCGAAGAAGGTGTAAACGTCTTCGTCCTGTAACATATATCAACCCATGTAATCAAACTCCTTGGTGGTAACTTATATTTTTTGATAGGTATAATAAATATGAAGCTTACTTTCCCCAAGAAACTACCAATGCACAAGACATAATCAAATGGTGTAGTCATCGACTTATTTTGCGGTACTATTTCTCCGAGTATACGCTCCATTGCACTTCCCTAAGGTAGAAGAAGAGAGAACATATGATAGATCAGAGAAAATGAGAATCTTTTGGTTACTAATGATTTAGAAACAAATGGTATTGTGGATTACCTTTGTTACACCAACCGCATGGACTTCAACAGAATGACGTCCTCGAATAACATCCACTGATGCATTAGAGATTGGTCCTGCCCACAAGTGTTGCAACATATCATTTGCTTGAGCTCTCCCGAATTTAGCTTCTACAAATAAACAAAGACAAGTGTCAGTTGAGAAAAAAGGCAAAGTGGATGATTTACATGGCTATATGCTTTGGAGATTAGACTGAGTTTTTAAGTTTGGGACATCCTAGTAATTACTTGCGAGTCAAGAAATATGTATAAAGTAAATCACCTGCATATTGGTAGTTCCATACAATCGAAGCCCCGCTTGTTATGAAGTACGATCCTGGAGTTCTTTCGGTGAAGTACTTGAAAACATGCTGTAGACAAAGCCACCACAAAAGAATCAAAAGATTGATGAGGGTAGAATTATCAAACTTGAATTCTAGAATATATATACTAACCTTGACACCATCAATCCATTCCAAATTCATGTGTTCTGGTATTTTGGTCACCCACTCCCCAGCTGTATGCCTCACAAACATTCCATTTTCCGCAACTAGCCACATATCATGCTCTCCAAAGTTCTGATCCAATGTGGTTTTTTTACTTCTACTCAAGACAACCACCGTTGTATTTGGATCACTGCATAATTCTTTAAGTCTCTCTTCAAGTTGTGGGTGAAGTTCAAGATTCATTCCTTCCCCTCTTCTCTCTTGGTTTGTGTTCGGCTTAGTGAGCGTTCCATAGAACCCCTGAACATTATTTTTCAGTTATAAAGAAGTGACCACAAAAATATGCCATGTACAAGAAAATCTTGATACATAAAAACACTTACAAGAATTAGCAGCCTATTCTTGGACTTTGAATATTGTTGAACCACATAATCTTGTGGAAGTTCAACTGGGACTTTTCCAGTTTGTAGCTCCGCATTAGTTGTAACTTCATTCAGTTTACTATCCAAAGAAGAAAATATTTGTAAGAGTCATCTAAAAGGAGCAAAAGTTGAGATGAGATATCTAAAGAGAATTCATGTTCTGATTAGCACATACTTCATGAAATCATCTGCCCATTGTTGAGTAGAATGAGTTAAAACATATTGAAAATTGATTTGATGTTTTCTTTCCTTTTCTTCAGGTGACATGTTTAGAGCTTCTCCAATAGCAGTAGAAACTTCTTTTATGTTCCATGGATTCACAAGAAGAGCTCCAGCACCAAGCGACTGTCCAGCTCCTGCAAACTGTGAACCTCATTCAAAAATAAATTACTTTTGAACATTATAAGATTCATAAATATAAAAAGACAATTCATAGATTTAACATTAGAGCTATCAAAATTAAATTACCTCGCTTAGTATGAGAACCCCTTTCTCTTCTTTTTGGCAGGCAACAAATTCAGAACTCACAAGGTTCATTCCATCTCTCAAAGATGTTACAAGCAATACATCTGAAGAAAGAAAGAAATAAAATAAACTCATTTTTTTAGAATAAAAAAAAATATATATATATATATATAAAAACATATATATGGAAGATTTTTTTCCTATCTTTAAAAAACGAATTCTACATTTTTATGCATAGTAATATTCTTTTGTAAACCGTAGAAGTTCATGGTTTTATGCCAGATCTAGAGTGAACTTTGGAAACCACGATTTAAAGAATAACATTGTAACAAATATGTTGTGAATCGGGACACAAATTAAAGAATGTATTCATTGTAGTACTACTAGACTACCAACACTTTGGTTATGCATGATAATTCGAGACAAGTTCTTTTATCTAGAGAGAGGTTATATCATGATGAATGACATGAGTAGTTAGTTATCTTAGTGATGTGTTAGAAATTTAACATTGACAATATAGAAGCTCATAAACTTTAACATTCTCGAACCCTATTATAATTTATGCAATATCAAACGTGATACGAGAATTACCTGAGATGGCGTAAAGTGCGCATAGTTGATTAAAGGCAATAGGACAATCCTAACATAGAAAGATGAAATCTTTATCATAAACTATAAGAATATCAAAAATGTATAACTTGTGACAGGATTAAAGAGACAAACCATGTGAATTATTGGAACGGAAGAGATAGAACCAAAACGACCATTAATTCGTCCAACAAGTCCATGACATTGGTCTTTGATCTTTTTATCTGTTATAGAAACACAAACACACAAATACTGTGAATTGAGTTGATGCATATAAATAAGTTGAAAGGGATAGCAAATGAAACTTACATTCACCAATACCATTCCTTGTTGGCACTGCAATCTGAAGTAACAAAACTTTACCACGCCAATCTTCATTTTCCTCAAGAAATTTCTCAAATGCTTGATATTTTTGTGGAATCCCTTTGATCGTATCCATACGATCAACACCTAATATCAACTGTGTAGTGAACAAACATATAATATATAGTGTTAAATAATATATTTCGTTTAAGAATGCAAGTATCATAAAAGAAGTATAAATATATACCTTTCTGCCTCCAAAATCTGTTTTAAACTTCTTCATGTATTCTGTGACCTCAGAGAGATTACTTGTGTCTATGAATCTCTCAGGTTCTATCCCAATGGGAAACTAAAATCCAAAAAAAAAAACAGATTCATTTTCATGATGAGATGACTAAATCATAGCAATTAATTAAGTGATTTTTCAAGATGGGTCCTTACAACAGCTACACGAGTGACTTTGCCCTGATCCACAACTCCTTCAGATGTTGCTTCGATTCCAAGGATACACATGCATGCATTCACGAAATGTCTTGCAAAATCATATGTATGAAAACTAGAAACAAACAAAAAACAGTAAGAGATAAGTTTACTTTTAATCCAAAATAATTACACGATTAAAAGTAAAAAATATTTACAGTATAACCTCTATAAATTAATACTCGATAAATTAATACCTCTATAAATTAATAATGTACTAAATTAAGTTTCGATCTAATTAAACTTTTAATAGATTAATATCTTACAAAATTAAAAATAATATTATAGTCCCGAGGTCATTAATTTATAGAGGTTTTAGTGTAATCACCCGACTACATCAGCAGTAAGAAGAGAACGAAGAAGTTCGGATCGCGAGGGCAAGGATTTGTACATCTCTGAGGAAGGGAATGGTGTATGGAGAAACCATCCAACTTTCATCTTATTGTTGTATTCTTTTAGATATTGTGGAAGAAGCATAACATGATAATCATGGCACCAAACCACATCTCCTTCTTGATAATGCTCTTTTACAACATCAGAGAAAATTTGATTTGCTTTCTTGTATGCATCATACTGTGACTGGTATGTTATGTTTGCATCGTTACGATATTCTGGTGGTGTTCCCAAGTAGTGAAAAATCGGCCACAGAATATTGTTGCAATAGCCATTAGAGTATTGATCACAAACTTCTTCCAAAAACACCGGGATACACCCCTAAAAATCAAAACCAGTGTCAACTAAGACATAAACAAGGTCTTGAAAACTCAAGATCTGTACGTACCTTTTCAGCTAGGGCAATGGAGAGTGTCTTTTTTCCAACCGCATCATGAACACCAACTCCAGGCCATCCAATCCATTTGGTCTCAAAATGTTTCAAACCTTTAAGAAATTTATCACCCAAATTTTTACCAAAAAATATATATCACCCAAAGTAGTGAAATAACAAAACCATTTACAAGAAGTTGTATACTAGCTTCATACCTAGAAGAGCACTAACTAGACCACCAGAATTCATGGTGAAAGACCAAGCTTCATCTCCAATCCTCTTTGCAGTTACCGGAAGCGACATCGACACTACAAGCAGTCGTGGCCTCACCATTTTCTTTCTCTCAATCAATATTCCTTCTGAAGATGAATTTTAAAGTATAGAAGAATGGTCTCGTCTCTCTTCTTATTTATAAGGAGCTTAGAGCATGATTATCAAAGGATCTTAGGTGAGTATCTTAGGGAAAATATATTAAAATATTGTGGGTCCCACGTGGGACCCACATGAATAGTTTAACATACTCACCCCAAAAACTCTTAGCTAAGATGTGTATCTTGTGAAGCAACCGTGGTCTAGTGGTCAAGTGGTTAAAGCTTTACACCGGCAGGTACTGGGTTCAAATCCCCGAAGGCGCAGTTTTACAAGATTAATGGAGGCAATCTTATAAGGAAGTTTTCAGGAACAGGTGGAGCCGTTGATCGTGACCATTGATGGATTCTCGTAGAACGGAGGTAGTATTATCTATAAAATTGTCCTTGTAATAGTTCTCATAATCTGTATCAGCGTTAAAAAAAAAAAGATGTGTATCTTGCCTGTAGCGCCTACGTGGCGCTACAGGATTGGTCCAATTTTTTTTTTTTTTTTTGGTTTTTTTTTCGCCTTTTAAAAAAAAAAAAAAAAAAAATTAAAAAAAAAAACAAGTTAAGATACCCTCCCCCATATCACCGATAATCTTGCTCTTATAATGCTTGTTGTTTGGCATGGTGAGGGATAATAATAATAATAATAATAAAAGGAATTAAAGTTTTTTTGTGGTATCATTTTTCTAGCTATTATCTTTAATAAAAGACATTTTCTACAGTTATGTGACACGTATCATTTTGAAATGGACTTTTAAAAGGGAGAATCTCATCGAAAACATTCAATGTGTCACTCACTTCCACTTTAAACTTTGAAATTATTACGTAATCCAATTAAACTTTCAATGTGATAAAACTGACAAATTAAATATTCACTGTGGTTTTCTTCCTCACTGCTTTAAAACCCTACAGAACTGTTTACGGTGAAAAGTAATTTCGTTATAAAAAATAAACTTTAAAAAAATTAAAATTCTATAATTATTAAAAAATTCCCAAAAATTCTAAAAAAATCCAAAATTTTTGAAATAAAAATCCAAAAAATGTCAAACAAATTTGAAAATTCGAAAAAACTCTTAAATATTTCAAATAATTAAAAAAAATCTTAAAATTTTAGAAACAATTCAAAAATTTAAATAATTATATAATTTTGAATATTTTTTTTTAAAAAAAATTGTTTTTTCTAACGGAATTACTGTTCACATCGAAAAATTTAATTGAAGTTGAAGTGGATCAAATAATAGTCTCAATGTTTAAAAACAGAAGGTTTACTTTGTCAGTTTTATCACATCGGAAATTTTAATTGGATCAAATAATAGTTTCAATGTTTAAAGTTGAAGTGGATGCCACGTTGAGAGTTTTCCATAGAATTCTCCCCCTTTTTAAAATAACTTTGATATCACTTTTATAAGTTGTATCTCAAAAGAGTCATGAAAATTCTATTTATGCGGATAAATTCTTTTTGGAACACACTAATATATTAAGACAAATTGGGTATAAAATCTTCAACTTTGTTTTTGTTATATATTTTGTAGATTTGTTTTTTTGTCAATAATTTTAAGTAGATTCTTTATTTGATATATATTACCTTCTGTTTTTTTTCTTTGTAAACATCTTTTTCAAAAGGTAAAAAAAAAATCTAATATCTTAGATTATTACAATAAATGTAGACTTTTATACGATCATCTGTTACTCACACTTTTAGACATGTGTATTTTATATATGTTTGTATACACTTATTTCAAAACCACTGTATCCATTAATCAATATGGTTTTATACATTTTACAGTTATTTTTTAGAGAAGGTTTGAATGTTAAAAATTTGACATTTTATTAATTATTACTTAGGCACATGTCTGTCTTCTATAAACTCTGTTTTATATACATGTTTTCAGTCACTAATTCCTTAGTCATTAGCATGTGTCTGTTGTGAGGTATTAAGAGCATCACCATCCATGAACTTCATATGGGGTTCTTAAAAATAAATAAAAAATTTGGAAAGCGTAAAAAAAACAAAAATCGAAAAAGGACAAATGACAATCTGCCACGTGATAGTAACAATGTAAGAAGCGATTTTTAAACAAAGATTTTAAGAACCTGAATTCTTAACTATTTAGTGGAGTTCGCATTATTTTAATATTTTTTTTTTATAAAACTCCTCTTTAAAACTTTCGATGTGTATGACCTAAGGGGCTTCTTTTAAGTGTATAAATTTGGGTTGTGAAATTATAGCTATTAACTAATGTTTTCACAAAAGCTTGTTTGGCAATAATAATTGTAAAAGCTGTCACTTTTATTTTAAAATTTATAGATATTTTTTTTGAAAAAAAAATTTATGTTGCATATATTCAATAACTGACATAAATAAAATAATAAATTATTTATAATAGTATAAATAATCAATGCAAAACAAGTTGACAAGAAAAATCTAGAAATAAATAAGATAAAATAAATTTCATTTATGTGTATTACTTCAATTAATTGCTGAATTTCTAGACTTTATTTTTATTAAATATTAAATTAAAATAATTTGATAATTAATCAAATAAACACAAAAAATCTTTAAAAAAACAAAATTATTTAATGTCTAACAGTCTATATACTGTTAGCAGTTTTATCACGGACACCTTCCATTTATTGTTTTGAAGCATCATGTTCCATACATTCAGAAGATCTTCTTCAGTTTTGGATCTTCTTCATTTGAATTTTCTGGTGTTGCTGTCTCGAAATATGGATCCCCGAGATTCGGTTTGCGAATAAAACTGTGTAAAACTATAGTTACCACAACAATTTTCAGCATCCTAAAAATCTTGTATCTCGATCATCCTTCATAATTCTCTCCTTTTCATTCTATTTTCCAAAAATTCTTTCGATAACCAATCGAATTGATGAATGTCAACGATTCAACATTATTTTTAGTTTGGCAATTTTAATTGAAATAGGTATCAAAAATAGAAAAAGAGATACAAAAAAAATTATTCAATTAAATTTTGTTAATAATAAATAATATATAAATCTACAAACTGTTTTGAACAATTTTGGGGAAAAAGAAAGAGAAAACTAATTTAAGTTTTTAAGTATTTTTTGGAAAAGTCACAAATAATTTCCTCGCTCATAAATGTTATGGAAAATGTCACAGATAATTTCTACAAAATACAAAAATTTATATTTTGTCATCCAATTTTTCCACCAAAATTCCAAAAAAAATACTAAAAAATAAGTTTACGAAGAGTTAGTAATTGGTTATTTAAATTATTAAGGAAGCCTTAAATTTTGTGGTATTTAATTTTCCAAATATATGGTACGTTTGGAGTAAAGCTTATTTGCATTGTACTCTTAGTGTATTTATTAGATGATTTAAATACTTATAGATACTTATATTATATACAATTATGGGGATTAAACTATAAAAACAATCTTGTGATTAGTCTTAACCCATGTTCGAAAACTCGATGTAGGCAGACGAATATACGCCGAAAAATCTCATTGCGGCACCCAACTGCCGCGACTTGGCTTAACGCACCCATAAAATTGGAAATCTGGGAAAAGTTCATTTTTTGATGAAATTATATATGAAATTGGTTGTTGTGTTGAAGATCTAGTAATGATTTGATAAAAATCACAACAAAAATCAAGTGAAATAATAGAAATCTGTGAAAATTTGAAAACGACGGAAAAGTAGGGTTTCCAGTCGAGAAATCTAAGGTTGATGATGAGGGTAGTTTGGTCATTTTAATTTCGTTAAAGCAAAATAATAATGGTTGTGTTTCGGATCGAATTTAGAAATAATCGTACCCAATGTATCTTTTTATCTTTTTAATAGTAGAGTTGTATCTTTAGGAATGTGCTTACAAAATTGTATATGTTTATTGTTTTCGTTAGTTGAAAACTCCATCTTACCCCTACTGAACAAATGTTTCCTATGAGTGGATGGCAGGATCTATGCTATGCATCCTCATATCCTATCTTTTGTGTATTTTTAATTTTCTATCAATATCCTCTCTCTTGTTTTATCATTTTTTCATCTCTTATATTTACGACGGTGGATGGGATGAAGGCGATGTGAGGTTTCTGGCTACAGAGGCCATCGCAATGGAGATATAATCGATCGGTATATCAAAATTCAAAAAAAAAAAACAAATCGGACATAATACGGAAGATTCAGGTGGACAGTCTAGACTAAGTGTCAACTTTATCGGTTATTCGTGGACACTATCACAATCATATCACATGTTATACGCTTTCGATGGATAGCAGGTGTGTTAAAGGATGACGACGGCAAAGAAATAACGATGCACGTAGAAGACACGCCAAGCAGGAAGATTCGCTCAGAGATTCTCGCCGTTCACAACGAAAGTATTCTAATATTCTTTTAAGGAAATTTATCTTTTATGCCGACCTTGTTATCCTATATAAGAGCTTTAAGCTCGTCATTCTAACACACGATCATTAAGATACACTTTTCATACAAAATTTGAGTCTTCTGAGAGCTTTTGAGAGATCATTTCTTAAACAAGTTTCCGACGATCTAATCCTTTTGTTCCACAACTCGTTTCCTCCCGGAGATCTAGCTTATCCCTAATTTCATATTCATCCACCGAGCAAGTTAGAGTAGACTTTCTAAATCCCTAATTAAAACCCTAAGGTTCTTTATATCTTTAGATAGGCAGAATCGAGATCTTACAAGATTAAACATGACTAAAATTACAGGTTTATTAGAAATATATGAACATTGTGATGTTTCTAAGTAGTAGTGGGCATGCATAGTTTATCTTGAGGTGGTTCTGTTTTCTAGTTGGCTTGTGAGAATAATGTGTGTTAATGGTTGTTTGGTTCACCTCGTGTGTTATTACTTTTACTACTTTCATTAATATAAATATTTGCTTAAGATTGCTTTGTGAATTAGTTTCTGCACAATAAAGAGATCAAGACGATAGGATGGACCCATTAAATTCTAAGAAGGAAAAGAAGTTTTCTCCATTATTGAACTAAGGAAGGAAAAACACAGAGAGAAACTGAAAAGCAGAGAACTATGAATGAGTTTTGCAAAGGGACAAAATCATAAATCAAAATCTGTAATAGTGCCATGTAGCCAAATTGTCTCTAATAGAATCAGGGCACCATATGATGAATCAAGCATCTTTGTCTTTGTGATGATGACATGATGTCCTCATCACTTTGTGTATGCAAAGCTTGTGGATCAACTGCACAACATCATCAGATGAGTCAAGGAAATAGCTAGCCTTTGTGTGCGTTTTCCCAATAGCCACAGAGAAGTAATTCTCTCCATTCAGGTCAACAACGGTCGATGAGACCTTCTTGGGGGAGCCACTGCCTGAATTAGGAGAAGGCTCAAAGAAGGTGTAAACGTCTTCGTCCTGTAACATATATCAACCCTAGCTTGTATCAAAATCCATGGTGGTAACTTAATATTTTTGATAGATATAATGAATATGAAGCTTACCTTCCCCAAGAAACTACCAATGCACAAGACATAATCAAATGGTGTAGTCATCGACTTATTTTGCAGAACTGTATCTCCAAGGATACGCTCCATTGCACTTCCCTAAGGTAACAGAGAAGAAAAAACATATAAACATATAATCTTTTGGTTACTAATGATTTAGAAACAAATGTTATTGTGGATTACCTTTGTTACACCAACCGCATGGACTTCAACAGAATGACGTCCTCGAACAACATCCACTGATGCATTAGAGATTGGTCCAGCCCACAAATGTTGCAACATATCATTTGCTTGAGCTCTCCCGAATTCAGCATCTACAAATAAAGATTAGACTGAGTTTTTAGGTTTAGGACATCCTAGTAATAACTTGCGAATCAAGAAAGTGTATATATTTAATTAGTTCCATGTATATGTATAAAGTAAATTACCTGCATATTGGTAGTTCCATACAATCGAAGTCTCGCTTGTTATGAAGTACGATCCTGGAGTTCTTTCATTGAAGTACTTGAAAACTTGCTGTAGACAAAGCCACCACAAAAGAATCAAAAGATTGATGAGGGTATTAAAATAGTTATCAAACTTGAATTCTAAAATATATATATACTAACCTTGACACCATCAATCCATTCCAAATTCATGTGTTCTGGTATTTTCTTCACCCACTCCCCAGCTGTATGCCTCGTAAACATTCCATTTTCCGCGGCTAGCCACATATCATGCTCTCCAAAGTTCTGTTTTTTTAGGTACTAAATTAGTCCACAAGAGAAAATAAAGTAAATTTAAAAGAAGAGAGTAAAAACATTTACTTTATCCAGTATGCTTTTTTCACTTCTGCTCAGGACAACTACTGTTGTTTTTGGATCACTGCATAATGCTTTAAGTCCTTCTTCAAGTTGTGGGTGAAGTTCAAGATTCATTCCTTCTTGGTTTGTGTTGGGCTTAGTAAGCGTTCCATAAAACCCCTGAACATAATTTTTACAGTATAAAGATAAGTGACCCACAAAAATATGCCATGTAAACAAGAAAATCTTGATACATATAAGTTATATGATATAGCACTTACAAGAATTAGAAGCCTATTGTTAGACTCTAAATATCTTTGAACCACATAATCTTGTGGAAGTTCAAGTGGGGCTTTTCCAGTTTGTAGCTCCGCATTAGTTGTAACTTCATTCAGTTTACTATCCAAAGAAGAAAAAATTGTAAGAGTCATCTAAAAGGAGCAAAAGTTGAGATGAGATATCTAAAGAGAATTCATGTTCTGATTAGCACATACTTCATGAAATCATCTGCCCATTGTTGAGTAGAATGAGTTTTCACATATTGAAAATTGATTTGATGTTTTCTCTCCTTTTCTTCAGGTGGCATGTTTAGAGCTTCTCCAATAGCAGTAGAAACTTCTTTTATGTTCCAAGGGTTCACAAGAAGTGCTCCAGCACCAAGCGACTGTCCAGCACCTGCAAACTGTGAACCTCATACAAAAACAAATTACTTTAATTTGAACATTATAAGATTCATAAATATATTAAAAAGACAATTCATAGATTTAACATCAGAGCTATCAAAATTAAATTACCTCGCTTAGTATGAGAACTCCTTTCTCCTCTTTTTGGCAGGCAACAAATTCAGAACTCACAAGGTTCATTCCATCTCTCAAAGATGTTACAAGCAATACATCTGAAGAAAGAAAGAAATAAAATAAACTCATTCTTCTAGAAAACAATATATATACACAAATATATATATGGAAGATCTTTTTTCCTATCTTCAAAAAATGAATTCTACATTTTTATGCATAGTAATTTCTTTTGTAAACCATAGAAGTTTCTGGTTTTATGCCATAATCCCTCGTAGATCCAGAGTGAACTTTGGAAATCATGATTTAAAGAATAACATTGTAACAAATATCGTTTGAATCCGGTACACAAAAGAACGTTTTCATTGTATTACCACTAGACTACCAATACTTTGCTTATGCATGAATATCCGAGATAAGTTCTTTTATCTTAAAGTGAGGTTATTATCTTAGTGATGTGTTAGAAATTTAAGATTGACAATAGAAGCTCATAAACTTTAACATTCTCGAACCCTATTATAATTTATGTAACTCATCATCAAACGTGATACGAGAATTACCTGAGATGGCGTAAAGTGCACATAGTTGATTAAAGTCAATATGACAATCCTAACATAGAAAGATGAAATCTTTATCAAAAACTATAAGAATATCAAAAAATGTATAACTTGTGACACATGATAAAAGAGACAAACCAGGTGAATTATTGGAACGGAAGAGATAGAACCAAAACGACCATTAATTCGTCCTACAAGTCCATGACATTGGTCTTTGATCTTTTTATCTATTATTGAACACAAAACACAAATCCTGTGAATTGAGTTGATGCATATTAGCTATATAAATAAGTATAAGAGATAAAAAAAAAAAGGAACTTACATTCACCAATACCATTCCTTGTTGGCACTGCAATCTGAAGTAACAAAACTTTACCATGCCAATCTTCATTTTCCTCAAGAAATTTCTCAAATGCTTGATATTTTTGTGGAATCCCTTTGATCGTATCCATACGATCAACACCTAATATCAACTGTGTCGTGAACAAACATATAATATATAGTGTTAAATAATATATTTCGTTTAAGAATGCAAGTATCATAAAACAAGTATAAATATATACCTTTCTGCCTCCAAAATCTGTTTTAAACTTCTTCATGTATTCTGTGACCTCAGAGAGATTACTTGTGTTTATGAATCTCTCAGGTTCTATCCCAATGGGTAACTAAAATCCAAAAATAAGATTCATTTTCATGAGATGATTAAATCATAGCAATTAATCATCAATCTTAAGAGATTTTTCAAGATGGGTCCTTACAACAGCTACACGAGTGACTTTGCCCTGATCCACAACTCCTTCAGATGTTGCTTCGATTCCAAGGATACACATGCATGCATTCACGAAATGTCTTGCAAAATCATAGGTATGGAAACTAGAAACAAACAAAAATCAGTAAGAGATAAGTTTAGAGGAATTGTCATGTTTGTCTAGGCCATAGATCGATTTCACTCAAGCGTGAAATTCTCTAACTATTTCTACTTGGCCACTCGTATACGCTTTTAGTGGCAAAAACCCCGGATATTGATGGGCCTCGTGTGATTAATCTTTGGATCTAGAAAGCCTTTGGGATCTCACGATTATAAAAAAAAAGTAAAAGGTATTTACGGTATAATCTTTATAAATTATTACTAGACAAATTAATACATCCGTAAATTAATAGAATTTTACAGTCCTAAATTAAGTTTTGATCTAATTAATCTTTCGATAGATTAATATCTTATGAAATTAATAAAATATTATAGTCCGGATGTCATTAATTTTATAGAGGTTTTAGTGTAATTACCCGACTATATCAGCAGTAAGAACAGAACGAAGCAGTTCGGATCGCGAGGGCAAGGTTTTGTACATCTCTGGGGAAGGGAATGGTGTGTGGAGAAACCATCCAACTTTCATCTTATTGTTGTATTCTTTTAGATATTGAGGAAGAAGCATAACATGAAAATCATGGCACCAAACCACATCTCCATCTTGATAATGTTCTTTTACAACATCAAAGAAAATTTGATTTGCTTTCTTGTATGCATCATACTGTGACTGGTATGTTATGTTTGCATCGTCACGATATTCTGGTGGTGTTCCCAAGTAGTGAAAAATCGGCCACAGAATATTGTTGCAATAGCCATTAAAGTATTGATCACAAACTTCTTCCAAAAACACAGGGATACACCCCTATAAAAATCAAAACCAAAGAGTTTTAATCATCACAAATATCAACTAAGACATGAACAAGGTCTTGAAAATTCAAGATCTGTACTTACCTTTTCAGCTAGGGCAACGGAGAGTGTCTTCTTTCCAACCTCATCATGAACATCAACTCCGGGCCATCCAATCCATTTGGTCTCAAAATGTTTCAAACCTTTAAGAAATATATCACCACAAATTAGTGAAATATCAAAACCATTTACAAGAAGTTGTATACAAGCTTCATACCTAGAAGAGCACTAACTAGACCACCAGAATTCGTGGTGAAAGACCAATGTCCATCTCCAATCCTCTTTGCAGTGACCGGAAGCGACATCGACACTACAAGCAGTCGTGGCCTCACCATTTTCTTTCTCTCTATCAATACTCGTTCTAAAGATGAATTTTAAAGTTGAGAAGAATGGTCTCGTCTCTCTTCTTATTTATAAGGAGCTTAGCATATGTAACTGTAAGAAACTCTATTGGGGTTAAAAAAAAAAAAAAACTCTATTGGGGTTAATAATAATATTTTAATTATTAATAGTGACATTTGTCATTTGGGTTTTTTACTAATAGCTTACGGTTTCTTAAAGAAAAACCTCAATTACTTCTCTTTTATGCTTTTTCTTTTTTAATTATTATTTTTTCTTTAGAAACTCTCTAGGATACCACCGTTAAAGATGCTCTTTTTTTTATCAACCGTTAAAGATGTTCTGCTTGTTGTTTGGCGTGGTGAGGGATAATTATAATAATAAAAGGAATTAAAGTTTTTTTGTGTGGTAAAACCTTTTTTAGCTATTATCTTTAATAAAAAAAAAAGACATTTTCTATAGTTATGTGACACGTATCATTTGGAAATTGACTTTTTTAAAATTAACTTTTATATCACTTTTAGATAAGTTGTATCCCAAAATAGTCATGCAATTCTATTTATACAAATAAATTCTTTTTATTTCATGGACCACACTAATATATTAAGACAAATTGGGTATAAAATCTCCAACTTTTTTTTTGTTATATATTTTTTGTAGATTTGTTTTTGGTCAAGAATTTTAAGTTGATTCTATATTTGATATATATTACCTTGTGAATTTGTTTCTTTGTAAACATCTTTTACAAAAGGTAAGAAAATCTTATATCTTAGAATTATTACAATAAATGTAGACTTTTATACTCACATTTTTAGACATGTGTATTTTATATATGTTTCTATACACGTATTTCAATATCTTTTACAAAAGGTAAGAAAATCTAATATCTTAGATTATTACAACAAATGTAGACTTTTATACATCATCTGTTACTCATATTTGTAGACATGTGTATTTTATATATGTTTATATACACGTATTTCAAAACCACCAACTAACACGTATATCCACTAATCAATATGGTTTTATACATTGTATAGTTATTTTTTAGAGAAGGTTTGAATGTTAAAATTTTGGCATTTTATTAGCTATTACTTAGGCATATGTGTATGTCCGTCTTCTATATAGTTTGTTTTGTATCCATGTTTTCAGTCACTAATTCCTTAGTCATTAACATGTGACTGTTGTAAGGGATTAAGTAATCTATTGTGATCCTGGCTCATAAATGTTATGGAAAAAATGCCAGAAATAATTTCTACAAGAAAAATCTACAAAATACAAAATTATATATTTTTGTTATCCAATATTTCCACTAATATACCAAAAATACTAAAAAAGAGTTTATGAAGAGATAGTAATCTTTAATTTAAAACATGAAAATTTTTATAAAAAAAAAACTTTTAGTCAGGTGTTATATTACATAAAATATCATTGTACATTAACGGTTTGATTAAATGTTATTAAAAGTAATTATGGAATATAACATTAATTCTATTAAAAATATTTTCAAACATAACAATTATTAAACATGTATCTAAACAATAATAGATCTAATTTCTAATTAATTAAAAAAAAAAGATTTATTATACATATAATCATGAAACTATTAAACCAGTTGATAAATATAATTAAATAGTTCATGCATCAATTATTTTGTAAATATAATAAAATATTATCTAATTTATGATTCTATTCAAAAATATTAACAATATATTTTAATATATTTTATGTTTTAAATTTAAATATATTTTATATTATAACAAAATCTTATAAAAATATTTTAATTTATTCACTTTCCTAAAAAAATAGTAATGCAATAATGTTAGTTATATTTTGATTTATAAAAATATAAAATATCAATATTTAAACCTTTACAAAAGGAGATAAAAATAGATTAAAAATGTCAATTATAAAAATAGTAAAAATAAACTTTGCCTACTTGAAGACTGATTTATAAGATAGATTAAAAAATTTCAATCGATATATTCTTAATTTGATAAAATATAAAAAAAGTATTCAATATTTATATTATTTGAAATTTTGAATATATGAAGTGCTAAATTACGGTTGATTTTATTACGGTCGCGGTTTTTAACGAGTTGTTCATCATATTTTAATAATATTTAGATTACTATTTGATGAGTTTGAAAATAGATGAATTTGTTTCAATCATAAAAACTGTTTATTGGAAGACAAGTTAAAAAGATGAATTAACCAATTTTAATTATATAAACTAGTATGATTTGCTCGCACCATGTGTGAGCACAACCATTAATAAAATTTTTTTTAAATATCAATTTAGTTTAGTTATAATAATATTATTAAAAATATTTATATCATATTAATTATAATTATTAAATAAATTAGTAAAATTTTATTAAAAAAATATTATTTAAAATAATATATAAATATCTAAATCTACTTTGTAAACATATTTTCATATTATTTATGATAAATTATAATTATACATATATAAACATCAATATATATTAATTATTTTATATATTTATCTAAATTTAAAATTCATATAAATAACAGAATTTATTATATAAATTTTTATTATCTACAACAATCATATTTATCAATATTTAAATTTTATATTCAAAAATAGTTTCGTATTTATCATCTTGATTTTTATTTTTTTATATGAACTTGTACTTATCTCTAAAATATAATAATTTTTGAAATTAATATAATAAGTAAAAAAATTATCAATATAAAGTAAGGTTAACATAGTGAAATGTCTAATTTCATTAATGGTAATTTAGTAATCAAGCATTTTGAGAGTGAATATAAAGTCAAAAGCACTTCTCAATTAATATAAAGATATTAAAAATAAATTAAACTAATGCAAAAATATTTATATTTACACTATTACAAACAGGATAAAGATAGATTAGCAAATTTAAATTATAAAAAACAAACTTTGTCTACTCGAAGACGGTTTAAAAAGATAGATTAACCAATTTTAATTGATATAATCTTAATTTGATAAAATACTAAAATTCTTTAATATTCATGTTATTTGAAATTTAGAATATATGATGAGTTAGACTATTGTTGATATTTTTACGATCGCAATTTTTGACGGTTTGTTTCATCAAAATTTAAAATTATTTAGACTATTATTTGATGAGTTAAAAACAAATTTTAGTTAGTTATTTAAGTGATTAAGGAAGCCTTAAATTTTCTGGTATTTAATTTACCAAAAATATGGTACTTTGGAGTAAAGCTTATTTGCATTGTACTTTTAGTGTATCTATTAGATGATTTCAATACTTATAGATATTATGTAAAGATAAAAATATTTAAAAAGAAGCAATCTTGTAATTAATCTTAAATGTTTGAAATATCAGATGAATGAATTGAACTAATGATATTTAAACAAGATACTTAATTTAAAATTTATGTAATTTACTTATGGTAAAAGCTTAATGTGATAATTTTAGAGAAATAAATCATTTTTACATAATCAAAATTTTAGGTGTCAATAAGCATGAATTTATGTGAGTGCGCTATTTCAGCAATTTCGAAGAAGTTTTGGAAATTTTCTGTAAAAACAAAAATAATATTATTGGGAACACCGATGAAAACTGACGGAAGGGATTATCGTGGCGACAATAACAATGTCCTTCTCTCCTAATCCTCTCTCCCTCAGCGTTCCCGATCCTGCTTTCGAATCTTGGCTCCGTGACTCCGGCTACCTAGAACTCCTCGATCACCGCACCTCCGCCGCCGCCTCGGCTCCCGCCTCCTCATCATCATCGTCAGTTGCCGCTCCTTCTTCGGCCTCTGACGATGTCGTCTCCTCCATAACCGACGGCTTATTCGCCTCTCTTTTGTCTCAGCTCGTCACTGTCTCATCTCTTCTGACCATCAACCCTTTCTCCAAGCTCTCTGCCGATGACTTTTCAGGTGATACGCCTCCGTGGACCACCGGTTTCTTCGGCACATGTGACTCTTATTCGTTCCCATCGTCTTCTCAGCAGGCGAGAATGAGAGTCCATGAGAATATCAAGCGATTCGCCAGGAATTACGCTACGCTGTTCATCGTCTTCTTCGCTTGCGCACTGTATAGATTTCATACTCTTTTGTTTTAAACGGATAGAGCTAAATCTTTGAAATTTTCTCGATTAGATTTTGTATGAATCCTAAAGTTTAATACTTTTGGTGTTCTTGGTGCTTGTTAGGTATCAGATGCCACTTGCATTGGTGGGATTGTTAGCAAGCTTAGCCCTTTGGGAACTGTTCAAATACTGTAGTGACAGATGGAAATTTGATCGTCACCCTTCTCTTCGGAAACTCTTGATGAGTGTTGGACAGTGCGGTGAGTTTTCAAGATTGATTTTTGGTTTGCATTTTTGTACTTGTTTAGCTTAATCACTTGAAAGTTGGGTTCATTGTGAATTTGTGATCATATATGGTAATAGCAAGAACGTATTGGAATTAGTAGAACGAGGCTAAACTCGTTTCTTTACTTCTCCTACTTGCAGCGACTGCGGTTCTTCTGACGCTTCTGAATGTCCAAATGGCTCTTTTCTCTGCACTTGCTGTTAGTTATTCAGGTGACTAGCTAACCAATAGTCTAAGTTCGATTTAGCTAATATACGGCCAGTTATGAACTCAGTCTCTTTGTAGTTATGCTATTACACGCCGGGTTCAGGAAGCTCACTCCCTCCAAGAAACCATCTCGAGGAAGATAAACTGCATCAAGCGACTGACCACGAGAGTTTTGGAAATCAAGAAATGTAGTGTTTGGTAACTCAAACACACAGAGAGACAGACAACAATAACGACTACGACAGCAGCTAGATGGTAGGTTAAGAAAGTGTGAATGTTGAACATGACCCCCAAATCACAAATTGTAACAAGTCAAAGGAATAGTGAGAATATATATTTTACTATGTTAAATACTTTTCTTACCAAACACAGGTACAAGTTCTCACGACAACATGCTTTCTAGTTCTACATCCATGGTTTCTACATCTACATGTATGTCATAACACAATCTATGTGTATATTCTCATCCTGATGACTGATTTTGGCCTTTAACGGTTCCATCCTCACCCACAGCTACATTCTCTTCACTTCCTGCATCATTCTCTACACTCTTCGGCTTGCTCGCATCTCCACTCTCCTCGTTTGCCACATCGACGGCTCGTTTCAATCCATCTTTGGATGTGTCAGCCGCATGACTCATTGTCACATTCGGTGCCTTACCATCTGTAGTTGTCCCCATTCCTTCTTGCTTTGGCTTCTCGCTTCCGCCCTTTCCCTGCAAAGTTTTGGAAGAATTAAGTGAAATCATATGAAAACCTCAATGATTCTACCTTTAGCTTCAACGAATTCAAAAGAAGCTAAAAGAACTTAACGCTGGATGAGAAGCAACGAGCGCTAGTAACGGTAATGACTCCATCAGCAAATGATCGAGCACGGCTGTTGTAATTCCCGTGTACGTTTATAGTTCCTCTCTTTGCTAGAAATATAGCTGCCATTCTTTTTACACTTTCAGATCAGTATATGATTCTCTCCATCTCTCCGTCTGGAATGTGTGTATATATGGAGCTTGAGGGTGGAATTAGTGTCGAGAGAAGAACAGATGGCTAATCACTGTGCCTCTCACCTGTCCACTGTCCACAAAGCGGCAAGCGAAGACTCATCTGTGGTCTTCTTTCTTATCCTTGAGAAATCAGATTTAAAGCCCATACATAAGCTCAGCCCATAAATTCAAAAGTGTATTAAATGATAGGTAAATATGGGCTGAAAATTCTAACCAGAATTGAATCGAAATAAAATATCAGAATCGAACCGAAACCTATTTAAATATCTGATTAATCCTAAATTTTAATACCTGAAAAACTGGAATGATATTAAATCGAGAACTAAATGAATATTTGAAATATCTAAAATACAATTATATATTCATAAATATTTAATTATTCTTAAATTTAATATAACTTAAATATCTAAATTTTTAACTATAACTTCAAAGCAGTGTTTTTAAAATTGGACCGACCCGGCGGTCGGACCGGATTGAACCGTGAACCGGAAGCATATCCGGGTTGGGTTGAGTATAAAATCCAATGGTAGTTGAACCGGTTAAAAAACCGGGTTGGACTGCCAAAAAACCAGAAACCAGCGACCCATTGAACCGTATCAAACCGGGTTTTATAAAAAAATATTATTTTATATGTTGTTAAATACTTTTTTTCTCATGAATATAACTATATTAGTTTTAAATATTTATTAAAAGATAAGAATAAATGTGTTATTATATCTTATCTCTTTTTTTAATGGACGAATAACATAAAATGCAAAAACTATGTATCTAAGAGGCATAACGTGTATATTAGTGAAGTCTTAAAGAAAAATTATTTATTTAAGGTGTTTCGATCTCAACATTTTCTAAATATGTTGGAACGTTGTTGATTTAACATCTAAACTTTTAAAGAATTTTTTAAATAATTATTACACATATTTTTTAAAATTATGATTATTAAATTGTCTTATTTGATAGTTTGGAATTAATATATATATATATATATATATATATATATATTTTAAATTATCATCAAATCTGGTCGAACCCGTTCGAACCCGGTCGGACCATATTAATCCATGACCCAAAAACTTTACCGGTTCAGTCGCCGGTCCGGTTTTAAAAACATTGCTTCAAAGATATCAGTTATTTTTCAAGTATTTAAGATATTTTTTGGTATTGCATATACATTTTTTTCATTTACTATATTTTCGAATATATATTTATATTTTAAATTTAGATATTTCGAGTATTAAATATTTGAATTGACTGGATCCGAAAGTTTCGAATATTTAGCACTTCTTAAATTTTGGAATTAAAACAATATAAAATTGACTGATATTGAACCGGAACCAGTTTTGTGGATACTTATCCGATCCTATATTTATCAATCCATCTGAATCCAAACCGAATATCTGAATGCTCAAACTTAATATGAACTACTACACTCCCACACTCTTTCGAGTTTGCAAGGTCTTTTGTGGAAAATTCGTAGAAGACCAAAATGCACCAATCTTAACATACTATGAGTTAATGTAGAAGTGACTAAAATATGAAAGATAAATGATGCTTCTGTAATCTCTTGCACAAATTAATCCTTTCCTTTAAGAATGAAAGGGAAAGCTTATTTTTTCTAAAGAATGGAAGCAGAGGCAGATTTAAGACTATTAGAACATTCAAGTTATTCTCTTTGGGGTTTTTTTAAAATTTTTTTTTTTTTTTTTTTACAAATGAACAAAAAAAATCAAAAAAAAGTAACCAATAAGAATGCGCCACATCACGTGAATAGTGAAGAGACGAGTTCTTAACTAAGGATTTTAAGAGTTTGTCTCTTAACTATTCACGTGTAACTTACAAATATTTTATTATTTTTGATTTAAGAACTTGTCCTAAGAACCTCCTCTTAGAGCAAATACAATGGTGAACTCCCCTTCGGAGTTCTTAAAAAAAATTTATTATTATTATTATTATTATTTTACAGATTAAACTTAAAAAAATAAAAAAAAAAGAATCAATGAGGTCTGGACACGTCACGTGAATAGTGACGGATCCGGGTTTTTAAGTGCCTTAGATAAGAGCACGTTCAACTTCGTTCTCGGCGTGGTATCTTAGGCAAAAATATAGTAAAAAATTGGTCCCACGTGGGACCCACATAAATAGTTAACAATCTGCGCGAATGAATCCTTAGTTAGTATACCGTTTCTTCACTGTAGCGCCTACGTGGCGCTACGTGATTGGCCAATTTTTTTTTTTTTTTTTCGTCTGCAAAAAAAAAAAAAAAACATTAAAAAATTTGTTTAAGAAACTCATACCCAGTAACAACGTTGTTTATGCTCTAAGAAACTCTTGTGGGGGGGGGGAGTTCTTAACTTTATTATTAGTTTATTATTTTAATCTTGAAAACTGTGTTAAGAACTCTTCTAAATCCCCCATTCCACATGGTCTTAGTATTCTCATGGGAAATGGGTATATGATTCGTTGTTAGTCATATCCTCAAAACAATCAATAATTACTCTGTGATTGGTGTTGAATCCGATTCTTGCCACAGTCGATAGCTCTTTAACGCGTAATAGACTCGTATCACTTTTCTACCCAAAAGAATCAAATAAACACGTCGGTAGATACGCAAAGAAGAAACAGATTGATACGACATTCAAGTTTAAACACGTAGTAGTATTACCATTAATTGACATCTCCCTATCATAAAGACAAAAGGCTTCACTTTCCTTAGCCTGTTTTTCTCTCCTCATCTTTAAAACCATTCATTTCTATATATTCATAGTCACAGAACCCATTGGTCTCATAATCTCGCAGCTTCTGAAAAACCATGATGTCTCTAACAACCAAAAGCCTTTGTTTCTTCTTCTTCACGGTCCTCTCTTTCTCTACCATCTCCGACGCACGGAAGTTTCAAGTCGGAGGGACCGGCGCGTGGGTTCCAAATCCCCCGGAAAATTATGGATCTTGGGCTGGAAAAAGCCGTTTCCTAGTTCACGACACACTCTGTATATATATACATAACCTCTCTCTCACTTGACATGTTGATTACTTTTGTTTTTTTGTCTGAGATTTAATTTGATTCTTGCAGATTTCAGTTACGCCAAGGGAGCGGACTCGGTGTTAGAGGTGAACAAGGCCGATTACGACGGATGTAATACCAAGAATCCGATCAAGAAAGTGGACGACGGTGATTCTGAGATCTCCCTTGATCGTTCTGGTCCGTTTTATTTCATCAGCGGTAATGAAGATAACTGTAAGAAGGGACAAAAGCTTGCCGTCGTTGTCTTGTCTGTTAGAACTTCGGCTCCACCTCCTCAAGGCGGAGCACCGGGAAATTCTACTCCGGGATCAATGCCACCTAAGTCTGCTAGTCCTGTTTCTCCGACGACTTCTCCGCCGGGTTCAATGGCACCTAAATCTTCCACCCCTGTTGCTCCGACGACATCTCCGCCGGGTTCAATGGCACCTAAATCTTCCTCCCCTGTTGCTCCGACGACTTCTCCACCCGCACCTACGCCACCTAAATCTTCTTCCCCTGTTTCTCCGTCCTCTGCTCCGATGACTTCTCCACCCGCACCTACGCCACCTAAATCCTCTTCTCCTGTCTCTCCGTCCTCTGCTCCGATGATGTCTCCGCCGGGATCAATGTCACCTAAATCATCTTCCCCTGTTTCTCCGGTGACGTCTCCGCCAGCACCTCCGACATCTAATTCATCTTCCCCGTCCTCTGCTCCGGGTTCGTCACCGCCGGGATCCATGGCACCCAAATCTTCTTCCGCCGGTTCTCCATCTTCGGCTCCAGGAAAATCTCCTTCCTCTTCTGCTTCTTCGCCGTCAGCAAACTCGCCGTCTGAGATGGGTCCCTCTGGAGATGCTCCGTCAGGTTCGGCGATGGGTCCCTCGGGAGATGCTCCGTCAGGTTCGGCGATGGGTCCCTCAGGAGGTGCTCCGTCAGGTTCGGCGATGGGTCCCTCAGGAGGTGCTCCGTCCGGTTCGGCGATGGGTCCTTCTGGAGATGGTCCGTCAACCTCCGGTGATATCAATACGCCGGCGGGAGCTCCAGGAAGCGATGAAAAGTCCTCTGCGAAAGGTATGGCCGTTATGTCAGTAACTACAGTCTTAAGTCTGGCATTAACCATCTTTATGTCAGCTTAAGAACACTTGGAGGCTAGTTTCATGTCGGATTCTCGAATTTTCTATTATTCTTGTTTTCATTTTAGTCTCTACTTTTCTTTTTGTTAATTGTTTTTGGACTTCATCGTAATTATATGTATTATTGAGTATAGTTGGATTACTTGTGGATTGTTGTTTTGTTATACTATATTGTGCTAAACATGTTAATTCTAGTTATACAAAGCATGATAATTTGGAGCTTCTCTCTCTTCTCCTAGATAGGAGAGAGAATTTTTCCCTCAAGCTCCTTCATTTCTTTCGGGTTTTTTTGATTCTCCTCTCTTCGCACCTTCACATTTTTCAGAGAGGTTGAATCCTTTTTCCCGATCTTCTTTCGGACTAGCTTTCTATCTTTCTTTTCGGTGTGTTGATACATACCGACTTGATGTCGGCTTCTCTCTTCCGGTTATAGCCGGCTTTTGTGTTGTTTGCGTTTCCGGCGTTACTGCAGGGGTCTTGATCTCTCTCTCTTTTCTTCTCCTCGCCATTGATTCCGTTTTTCTTCTTGGGGTTGTTGGATCTTCATTTCTTTTGGATTAATATCGTCTCCGTTTCACCACTCGATGAGGACGGGTGTATGGTGGGTTATGGATAGGCTATTGCCTCTTTGCGGCGACGCCTCCTCGAAATTGAAAGTCTCCGACAAAGCTTTTGAAGCGTTTCTACTTGTATGCGGTTGCTGTTGATGGCGACTCTGGAGTGAGAGATCACCAAATGGTGCTTGGAAGTGCAGGGATGTGGTTCGGCGTCGCTCGATCGCGCCTCCTCTGCGTGTTTCCGGCGATGTATGACGGTGCTTCCAAGACGGGTGACGCATGTTTGTGACAAGATTCCTAAAGCCACATGTCTTCTATGTCAATCTTGTTCTTATCTGTAGTTTTATCTGTAATTTTCTTGTATCATTTGTACTATCGGTCTGTTTACCGGCCCATGGAATACAACTTTCGTTAGCGTTAAAAAAAAAAAGAGCATGATAACTCTAACAAATTCGTGATTCTTTTTTTTTTTATCTGAAGTTGTAATATTATTAAACTATGGAGGAATGCGTTTTTGAGATCCAAAAGCCGGTAGAAAGCAGAATTTTCTCCGAAAACTAAGCCCAAAAAAGGCAACAAAGCCGGCGGAATAAGAATATATCCCCGGAAACAAAACCTACATCTAAAACATAGAACAAACGATACAATCCAAAGCCAATCAAGAACAAACCGAAAATGCCAAACAAATTCGTGATTCATACTCATAAGTCATAACAATTTGGCCTAAATATTTAGTTAGATAATAGATATCAAGATGGATCGTACCATATAGCTCAATGCTTTTACAATCGGATAAAAAGGCTAATTGTAATTTAATTCATTTACCTACCAAAGCCCACGTAAGGACTTTATCTTTTGTTTTTGATGCTTTTCTTTATGTCAATATCATCACCCATGCAAGAAAGTTCTTTTTTTTTATTTTCCACTTTATTTTGTGTTATGATCTTGACAAAAAGACTTACAAGTCTTGCTGTATTTTTCTTTTTAAGTCGACGCTGTATTTTCATTGTTCATTACTTTTCAAAATGGAATTTTGCTTATTTCTTATCCCTGTCGGCAGTAGAAAACTATGGAATATGGACCTACACTAATTTAGCATTCAGTGCATCTTTGATTAGTCCAAGGGATTCAGAGCCTTCAGTGCGTTTTGAACACACATATTAACTATACTTAATAAATTAACAACTAAATAAATAAAAAAGGAACAACAAAAAGATTTTGTATTTGTTTTTGATGTGTATATAATGATGGGGTCAACCAATATTAAAACAAGTCAATTCCTTCTTAAGTTCAAAGTCTTAGACTTCGATTGGTAACACTTATGGAATCGCGGAATGGTGGAAATAAAATAAAGTTGCGGAAATAATTTAAAATTTGCTGGAAAAAAAATTGTAAAATAAGTTTTGTGTGATTAGATGAGTTTTGCGGAATGGCTGAATACTAAGATTCCACAAATAATCTACATATAGTTCACTTTTCCACTTAATGAGTTTTTCTTTGTATTTTTTTAAGCGAAAACGCAGACTTTGCGTTTTCGCTTTTTTTTTCCTATTCCGCAAATTTTTTTGATTGGCAAAATTCTTGCGGAATGGCGTTTTTAAACGCGATTCCACCATTCCGCAGGTTACCAATCAAGGCCTTAATTATGTTATAGAATGCATATAGTTCTTTCATTTATCTCATATCATCTTCGCAAAGGACTATTTTAAGATGGTAAAATTAGTTTATGAATTAGACGAATGATAAAAATCTTTGAAATATTTAGAGAAGTTCGAAAAAAGGAAGAAATCTTTCATAACTTTTGAACTCACATACCACAACCAAACAATATAATAGTAGATAAATTAGCACATAGTATTCACATCAAAATGTCTCACTATATCTATATTAGTTCAAAACCACTAATATAGATTATTGGATATAATTATGTTTTTTATTTCTTGTCATAAAAAGAATTGTCCTTGATGTGTTCCTACCCACTTTTGGGACACTAAATAAATAACTGATTTTTTTTTTTTCAAATGGAGAATTCAGTTGTCAATCTTAATTTGATGATTGCAAACAAAAAATACAGTAAACCGAAATAATTTTTTTGTAACACCAAAAAGGAAGACAAAGTGAAAAACTGAACCAAAGTAAAGTTAATTGTGAATGAGACCAAAGCATTTAATGACGATGGCTAAGTTGCCAAGGCCATTAGAGCTACACGTGACAACTAGCCATTGTACCATCGCGAGTTTATGCCCCACGATGATGTATACGCGTGTCGTACGCTACGAATCGGCCAAGTGTTAATATTGGACACAGTGACCACTGATATGCAATGTCTTTGTCTCGGACCCACCAAACACCAAGTCCCCTCTCAAACATTTTTCGACCAGGCAAATAAAAATCTTGGAGCACAAAGATCAAACAAAAGTCTTATATTTGTTATGAGACTAAGCTTGTCTAAAGAATCACACTAATTCCATAATTCATTTGCCTCTTTAACTATAAAATTAATCAAAAGGATAAATAAATATGGATGCTTAAAAGACTCGGAAGTCTCAACCTAATGAATTCTGGATTAGACCTCCAGTCTATTGATATTTACTTTTCTGCATTTGATAAGTCTGTTGTTCTGTACACAAGACACATGTGTAAGGATGATAATACCTCATCTGGGAAGTTTGGTGTTGCGACGAGTAACTCTCAGCTGGCTTTTGAACTTCTTGTTTTGCCCTCAACACTGGGGAAAGTTAATGAGGTTACACTGAAGCTACATGACTCATGGGGTTCAGTCGTTCAGATCAAAGTAACAACGCCAAGAGAGAAGATGATGAGCTGGTAGCGTACGCCAAGGAAAAGCCTAACTGTATTTGATAGCTCATGCTCAGAAAATATGTTGGCGACCTTATCACTTCTTGGTTGCGTGATACTTAGTTCTGATGATGTCATGGACTCTGTGTTGCAAAAATACAATGCATCTAGTGTTGTCGAAGATTTATATCTACTTGCATCCATACTGAAGTTGATGAGTTGTTCGATGTTGCAAGCCATACGGGTTCTCAAGAATTGTAACAGGCATCGATCTGAGGCCGTTGAAAATGTTCAATCTTGCAAGGAATACAAATCCATGATGGATGTTGTTCAACGTTTTGAAATCTAAGTGGATGCTTGTGCATTTTTCAGGCTTACTGTCTCTAAGCTTGACTTTCTAATGAAAGAACACTATCACATCTATAAAATGTAACAAAACATGTTTACTTTCTTCAAAGTTTAAGCCTCAACAACTGAAGAGAAAAGAACAAAGAAGTGAAATGTAAAAGTACTTTAAAGGGAAGAGTCTCTTGTCTCTACTTGTATGTAAATGAGGCATAAGCTTAAGAGTCTCATCCTCAAAAGAAGGCAAAAATCCCAGCTTTAAGAGATCCCAAACTACAACAACGCAGGCTTGCTTGATCTAGAGAACGTAGTAGTAACCCAAGACAAGAAGCATCAGTACCACAAGAGCAGCTGGAGCAGCAGCCCAAAGCCAGTAATTAGTCGACTTCTTACGCTTGAGGATTGCTCTTGGGATTGTGTCTGCTCCTCTGTTGCGGATCCTGTTCCTTATTGGTTTCTCCTTTAAGGCTTTTTCCTTCTGCGGTTTCTCCTCCGCTGGGGCTTCAATCTCCTCCTTCTCAGACTCGGAAGGTTCAGGAACTTCCTCAGAGACAACCTCGCCTCCGTTCTTCTTGGCCTTCTTCTCTCGCTCCTGCAACAAAGATAGAGAATTATTAGGATGGAAAAGAGAGGACCAAAAGAGCATTGATATACTACAGAAAAAAAAGAAGAAATAATTTCCTTTTTTTCTTTCTTCTCAGCTTCCATTTGAGCTCTTTTAGCAGCTTTTGCAGCAGCTTTCTCTGCCTGCTTCTTTTTCCTTTCCATGGCTTGCTTAGCTTTAGCAATCTCCTCTTGCTTTCTCATCTCTCTCACCGTAGCTTCATCTACCTTTTTCTCAGCTTCTTTCTGCGGCTTTCCAAGACCATATACTTCTTCATCATCATCATCAACAACAACACTCTTTACTTTCATTGCATTTTTAGCTTTCTCAGGCTTCTCAGTCTTCTGAGCCACAGTAGCAGCATCTGGTTTAGGTGCAGAAACTGGTTCCTCCTTTGGCTGCTGCTCTGCCTTAGCTTTAGGGACAACCTTGGTTTCAGAATGCACTGCCTTTGCTGGTGGTGCCTCCGGAGTAACCAAAGGCTTCTCTTCGGGGTTCCTCATCCGTCCATCTCGGCTCAGTTGCCTAGCATCGAGTGATGACAAGATTCTCTTCTCATAATCTTCTCTGAAATTCTTCTTACTGCACCAGAGGGAGATGAATTTCTCAACCTCGGCATTGGAGAGCGCCTCAAGCTCGTCTATGTTCTTTTGTGCAGCCAAGTCTCTAGCTTTGTTCAACACATTACGACCTTGGTAAAACCCGGAATTCTGTAAGAACAAAAAGATAAATCGGAGTGTTTTCAATATCGCACAAACCATTCTCCATCACAAGAACATGCTCAAAAGTATGTGTGTTTTGTACCGTCTCATCCCGTTGCTTCCTAAGCTCACGAATGTTTGAGTAAGCTTTGTCTCTCTTTTCGGTCACAGTCTTCAGCTCATTCTCCAGTACCTGAATCTCATCTTTCGTTGCTTTCACCTTCTCACTCAGCTGATTAATCCTTGCTGAAATTGCTTGCCTCTCCTTCTTCACTCCGTCCAAACCAGCACCCATTAACTGCAAAAAAAAAGAAGCATATGAAACAATTTCTACAGACTTAAAAACTGCAAGAAGCCAGAGTACCCGAGCCACGAGTTCTCTTACCTTAACTTGACCTTGGATATCATCTTTCTGACCCATAGATTCTTTAATTTTGGCTCTCATAGCCTCATTAGCTATGACCTTATCTCTTGTCCCTTCAAGAAGCCTGATCTCTTTAAGAAGCTGCTTCTCCTCGGTTAACGGAATGCTTTCGTGTTGAATCCGATATTGGTAGCTGTATATCTACATTTTCCAGAAACCCAACCAAATGAGAATCCAGTATTGAAGGCTATAGAAGAGGTAAAATATAAGTAAATTGTTACCATGCTATTCAGCTCTTCCTCAGACGAGCAGATAGCAGGCCCACGGGCATTCCCACCATCATTGCCCCTTAGCTTTCCCAGAGCTTGCTGCAGCGGTTCCATTTCTTTTCTTTTTTCATCAAACTTGGTGTTGAACCCCTTACGCTCTGACTTCAACGGGTCCAACAGGTCAAATAACTCGGATCTCTCCGCCTATGCATCAAAAGAATGGAAAATCCTTACAAAAAGTCAACCCTACACACCATTCTTCTGAATTGTTCCAAATAAAAAAACTTACCCTCTTAGCTTTCAACTCGTCGAAAACTGCAGCCCGGGCCTTGTTCAACTTCTCTAGCTCCTTATCAGCTAGGTCAAGCTTAGCTTTGATCTTAGGGTCGTCGAAATGACGGTATTTAACAAAGTAGAAAGAACGGATCTGTTTGGCCGCAGGCCACTCTTCTGCTGCATCTTTTGGTACATCAGAGATCAACACATTGTTGTTGTTGTTGTTATTCTCTTCGGGTTTCTTTGGCGGTTCACCGAGTGAACCAAACTTGATGGATACTTCATCTCCTTTGCCTTGGTCTACCTTCCCGTTCGTCTCGGGCTTTCCTTCGAAAGGAGCCGGAGCAACCTCAAATCCACCGGAATTTACAACCTCAACACCCATCTTCTCAAGCTAAAAAACAGAAGATCCTGATGCCCGTAAAAAAAGAATCAAACAGTGAAATGTAACGGATCCAAAACTAACAAGGAATCAACTTTAAGGATCATAATCAATAATTCATTGTTAAAGACAGATCATTGTCGGCATCAAACGCATATCCAAACGAGATCAATCGCACGAACACAAAAGCAGATTCGATATACAAACAGAACAGGGAAAGATCAAACCTTTAACTTCAGAATCGAAACGGAAATCAATTGGCGGTAGTCAAATTAGCAAGAGATCAGAGACGATCAAATGATTCACAGAAGAGGACGAGCAGCAATAATCGAAAGCAAATCAAGTCAATATAGGCGTTAATCACACAAAATTTCAATAAGAAAGAGAAGGAAATGAAGGGATACCGTGAGAGGGGAGAGAGAGATGGAGATCTGAGGAGGAAGAAGACCCTTTTCTGCCTAAGGATTTTGTTTAGCTAAATGTAAACCTTTCGGGTCAGATCTCAAATCTAAATATATTTATCTTCGATTATCACCCACGAATTGCCTCTCTCTCCTCTCTCATTAAAGTCAGATATATTTTTACTAAAATGGTATATATTTTACTCTCTGTATCTACTGAATTTTGAAAGCCCTGATTGGGCCTTTCCAACTTGTTTGTTCATATTTGTCTATAAATCTTTTTAAAAACATTAATTCAATTAAATTAAGGTGGGTTACTCGTAAACTGATTTTGAAAAATGCAAAATTTATTGAATTTCTTTGTAAGAGTTGAGTAACGCCTCACTTTGACTGTATATTTATATTTAACTTAATATTAAAAATTTCATCTAAACTATATGTTAAAAACTATTTACTTTATATCTTTAAATCTAATATTAATAATAGATATAAAATTTATAATATAAAATTGCTTTATATATAGTATCTTAAAATCATAAATCAATATATTATAGAAATTATCAAATTTATATAAAAACTATTACTGAGATTATATATATCTACTAAATATAATAAAAAGTAAACTAAATTTAACATAGTAAAAAACTAATTTTATTGGAAGTAACCTAATAATCAACCAAATTTGAAAATAAATAAAAATTCAAAACACTTTTTAATTAATATAAAAATTTAATTTAGTCCACTAAAAATCAATATTTTAGTTTAGTAAAACTTTCTTCTTCTTTTTTTAACTAAAAAAAACTTTTTTGTAACAACTTTTTTAGTAAAACTTTCAAACAACGTGATCGAATATAACGACATATGCTTTTAAAGGATCGAACTTGCAGAATGTCATAAAGAGGTGTGGTCACGGACTCACGGGCCTTGCGGCTAAACAGATTTTAAATTCTAAATATAATGTCATCCATATGTATTTTTCACCGAAAATAAAAAAAAAATCAAAGAGACGATGCGAAGACAAAAATGGGAAGAGGTAGAGAAGAAAGAAACAGTTGTTAGGTTGTGTTAAAAACGTGGGAAGTCTTCTTTGCCGTTGGAATGGCCTGAGGCTACAACTGTCCACTTTTCAGTTTTCAGCGACAAACGTCTTCTCTCTCTCTCTCTTTCTGATCTTTATCACAAGACATGCCTAATAGGTTTTGATTAACTTGCAAGCAACCCTTTTTGTATCATTTATAATTTTTAATACATAATGATGTGGATATAAGAAAATAATTAAAAAAATATGTTGCATATCAAATACTAATCATTTTGTAGAAAAGTAAATTTTATCTACAACAGATTATAATCGGTCTAAAATGTTTTAATTCACATTTGATTTAGTTGAAAATTAACCATTCAAAACGTTAGATTCTCTGCATCATACTCTCACATGAGCTAAAGCTCCGACGTAAGCTGAAATTCCTCAAATACCCTCATAGCTGCCATTACCCAATCAGCCTTTCACAAACACGTGGTGTGAAGTGTGAACAAGACCCTTAAAAAAAAAAAGAGAAGCAAAATTCAACTTACTGCATACTGTTCTTGATATCAATGCAGTTCCGTAAAAAAAAATATTGAATATTTCATGTACTATAGAGTGCACGGTTGAGAGCTGTGTGTTTTATGCAGTGTTCTAAAAATCGGTCTAGGCGGCCGCCTAGGCGGGGCCTAGGCGCTAGACGGTCTTTGACCGTGGCGATTTCCTCCTAGGCGTTCTAATTAGGCGTTTATGTTATTAAGCGGATTTAGGCGGTCCTAGGCAGGTCTAGGCGGTCCTAGGCGGGTCTAGGCGGTCCTAGGCGGCTACACACAATCTTTAACCAATTATCATTTGATTTTTAATTTTCATGTTTGTTTCGGTATAATTTTAAAAATTTATTACATATAACTAAATTTATAAGTTCTTACTTCATAAATTAATGGTTATCAATAAAAAATATTGTAAATTTAACAGATTTGATAGTAAATGTCGTGTGCTGATAAATTTAGCTAATATTCTTTTTGTTATTTCGATGTACTTTGAGTTTTAATCTATTTTTTACACTAAGAATATGTGAATTATATGACATATATTATATAATATATTATAAATACATATAACGCCTAGGCGCCGACTAGGCCCCGACTAGGCGTTCTAGGCGCTAGGCGGTGGGTCACCGCCCGACTAGCGCCTAGCGCTTTCTTGAACACTGGTTTTATGTAATAGAAATTACGGTTAAATCACTGATTTTTTTACCTCTCCAAAGGACTGATTGGTTTAAGTTCTTTAAATGTTAGTTGGTACAACTATATCCACAGGCACACAAATTTAAAGTTGAGAGTACAAAATTGGATTCATAACGAAAGGTAGTTCCATCAAAATTTGACGACACCAGACCGGTTCAGTCTAAATCAATTTACCTAAACACAACTTAACCAGTTTCGTACCACGGCTGAAGTACAATCCATAATTCATAGCTTCTTGACTATGTTCATTCATCTGAAGGTGCAGCAGCTTGTTTCAGACAATCACGCATGATCTCTCCAAGTTTGGAACAAGCATCCACACAAAGCTGCATTGCCTGCAATATTTTCAAAATTGTTTGGTAACATTTCTACATGCTCTTATCACCCAATGAGTTCATGATTAAGTGCTAAGATGATAACCACACACACTTTTGAAGGATATGTGGATTGCACACTACATTTCAATTTGTGCTTAAAGATGATAATGAAGAACAGTCTAATTAAAGCATATCGATGAGCTTTAGACAAAAGAAACAATTGGATAAAGTCAATGGCGAGAAACAAGACCGTTGTGTATAACCCTGACCAGCAACTAAAGGATACAAAGTATTATTGAAAGGCAAAGGCATACCTCGTTGATATTAGGTGTTGTCCATTCACCAGTGATGGTCAGCTGAGTGACCTCATAACGAGATGGCATGCACGTTATCATCAAGCTTCCATCTTCACATCCTTCCTCTTCTGTAACCGGGTCAATCATAAGGCTTTTACCTATGCAAGACTTCAAAATCGCAGGATAAAGAATCAGCAGATAACAGTAGGTTTATATCAAGCTTGACCACATGGCACTCTTGTTTACTTCAATGTATGTGTTACTTTCTTCATCTAATGCTAATAAACTTAAGAGATAATGCAGAAGACTTGGTGCAACTGTTGTAACATGAACATACCACTGAAACAGCTGTGATAAGGTCATACATCATAATCCCAGCATCTGCTAGAGCAAGACTGGCACATGATATCACAACGGGGAGGTCACCTGCAATACAATACAATTACAATTTGATAACATCAGAATATGCCAAACAACAATCCTATAATAACAAGTAATAACTTGTATCCAAAATTAAACTCCATGGGAACTAAACTCCAGAGAACCAGTAAGCAATCTGGTAAAAGAACTCTAATAGCATTTTGAGTACAGTTAGTGTTGAGACTGTTAGAAGGTACATAGTCATCAGTAATGAGACTTACTGCCTCCAGATTCAAGCACCAGCGCAAACACATCAACGGTTGTTTTTGGAAACGTCTCCATCATTATTACGCCTTCTAACGCTTTGTGAAGCATTGATGAGTACTCTTTGTGATCAGTCCCCTGAAAACACCACCAAATGTATAACTAATTTGATGAAACACAGAAATGAGGTTACAATAACGCTGACAAAACTGACATACCTGACTCCCAAGACTCGGGGCAGCAAAAGTTGTGTAGCTAACATTGCAATTCAATCTACCAACATCACTATAAGCTGTTGCTTTCTTACTCTCCCTTGGCCCAAATCTAACAGAACAAGCCAAACAACACAGAACAGAATTAGCTGATATAAAAATAGACACTGCGCATAAGCATTATCTAATATACTCACACTGAAACAATGACTTTTGTGTTACCAAACTCAGCATAAGCAGAACCAGAAGCAGAACTCACAGCACCGGTTTGAAGTACTGAAAAGAAAACATTTTTTCTCACCAAAATAAGTAAATTTCAAGTTTAGTTAGTCTAAAAAGTGACCTTTCACAGGATTCATATCAACTAGTGAAATCGTTCTTGTCACAGGGACGGACAATAACGTTTAAGAAGAGAAAGGGGATTAATCATACACGCAGGTCGGCATTGGTGGAATCCACGGCCATCAGGACGGGACCAATCGAGGTCGGAATCCTTGAAAATAGGAGGCCGAGTTCTGGCGACGATTTTTGGTGAATACGTTGTAGTTGCGGCTCCCTGTTTCGCTGCCATGATTCTGCGCTTAGACTAAACAAAATTGAATTTGAGTTAGACAAGAGTGGAGAAACTCGAATGATTCAGCAAAGAGATTAATGGGTGAATCCGAGTTCGAAAACTTCTGGTCTAAGAGGAATATTAAATAAGCTTACCTGCGGCGGAGAGAGAGGGCGAACGACTAACACCGCCGTTGTTCCAAGATTTAGGGTTTAAGAAAAATAAGTTTTTTTTTTTTTTTTTTTGCCAACACTCCAAAGAACAATAAGTTAAAATTTTATTTATATAACTAGATGATTTTCTTTTTTTACAAATTTTATATTTTATTTATTTTGTTAGTAGTAATTTAGATTTTTTAATTATACAATCTAATTTTGATTATAATTATTTAATCCGCATTATAAAAAGTGAGTTAATAATTTAGATTTTTTTTATAAAATGAACTGTGTTATTTGGGAGGAGATACATCGTAAAGATTAAGAAATTAAAATAACGATTTCACATTATATGTTTTAATATGTGTTGTATCGTATGATCATGGTTTGAAAAAAAAAATATGAAACAACCTTTGTGAAATTTATGTGGTAAAAGTTTAATTTTTATTGCATTTATCTAAAATATTATTTAATAAAACAACATATATTTATAAAAATTATTATGTATTTATATATAATAATTAAATATTTACGAAAATAGAAACAGAATAATCTATATATATAACACATCTTGTAGTGGTATATATAATTTACAAATTTGATGAAACAACCTGTTAAAACTGCATTCAAACATAAAGTATAATTTGATGCCTCGAATATTTGAATAGTATAAATAAAGAATAATTTTATTATTTTATTATGTTTAAAATATATCATCTGAAATTATTTAATATATATATATATATATTTTAAACTCATGCGAAGATTTTTTTAGAAAATTTATAATCTAAATAGGCTAATTTATTTTTCAACACGTTCAATGATTTAAATATTTTGTAAATTGATGGAAGACCCGCTAAAAAATGCAATCGTAAAAACATCAATCGTAATATGTATATATTTATATTTGAAACAAAAATAAAGAAAATATTAAAATATATTTTGAATTAAATAATAAATTAGAGAATATTAACTTATATATACAAAATAGTTGATGTATAAATTATTTAATTATATTTATCAATTGATTTAATAGTTTAATTATTGTATATATATTTATTTTAATTTTAATTAATTAGGAAGTGTGACCCATTATATTTTGATTGTTTGGTTACATGTTTAGTAATTGTCTTGTTTGGAAACATGAATTGTAGAGATAATGTTGTATTCCTAAATTACCCTTAATGAAATTTAATTAAATCATTAAAATGCAATGGCATAACCTGTAAATAACAAATGAAGTTAAGGTTAGTTTTCTTTTGACTCTAATTTTTTAATAGTATTGATTTCAAATTTTGAACAATCGACTCGCTGTAGTTTCTCTCTCTTAATTCCTCCTCCTTCTCTCTAGACTCGTCGAACCTTGCATCTGCATTTCCGGTCGTCGGCGCTATCACCAGCGGTCGGATTACTTTTGTTGTTTCTTTTCTTTGTTCTCAAATCCATCTGATTTTTCCTTGTTTTATAAAGATGGATTTGTTTTTCGGTCTCAATAATCTCCGCATATGTTGTCCGGTTATACTCCCGACTTTTGTCAGAGTTTTGCTTCCGGATTATTCCAGATCTACCAATCCTTTCCACGGTGCTTCCCATCACGGCGTCGACGACTCCTTCTTCCTCCTCTTCTGCGATGTTAAGCGCTCACCCGCCGTCGACTCCTTGGTCCGATCGAGTTGAACGGGCTCGGCATGTGCTCAAATCGATGATCGGTTAATCTCTGATGATTACCTTTCTCTGTAGCGCATGTTTAGTAGACCATGAAGTGCTGGATGAAGCTTTCTATCCAAATCCGACGTTTCCTGATGGTTTGGTTGGAAAGATTGGCAGGAAGCTCCAGCTGAAGACGATGAAAGCAAGATCAACGGTGGCCGGAAAACTCGTCGGACGGAGCTGCATGTACCGGTTCTTTGCTTGCTCGATACGTGTACGCGCTTGAGTGACACGTTGGCTTCGAGTCTCTTCCGCGTGTTTGTCTCATAATCCGTTTTGGGCCTTTTAGCCCATTTTGCTTGGTTCTATAATTTATGCTCCAGACTTGTACTTTCCGAATTTGCCCAATGGACCTATAAATTTCACTTGCCATTAAAAAAAAATTATTTATATAAAACAACCCCAAACTTTTAAGTTATTCAAGTTTAAACCCAACAGCGAATTATAATGTTTTTTATCTTTTTTTTTCACTTGAAATATTGATAATAATGTTTTTGCACATTATATTTGTTATAATTTGAAGATAACAAATCATGAGCACATTTTAATGTTTAGGATATGATATAGAGTGTAATAGAATATATCAAATATTCTGCTGCATATCTCTTTTGGAATGTGAATATTCTGTTGTAATATTAGAGTCCCTAATTTGTGTAACTTATGGAACGTTCTTGCCAATATATATTGGCTGTGAATACAACGCAACCCGAGAGGGGAATTCATTCACTTTCATGGTATCAGAGCTCTCAAGTTCTTAGATCCAATCTTTTCTTTTCTTCTTCTCTCTTATCGATTCTTATCTCTTCTCGCTGCTCTCTTCTCTTTGCTTTCCTTTTCAATGGCGGCTGCTCTTAATTTACAGGTTGAAAGACCTTTTGGAGTCACCAATATCAAGACACATATTCCCCTAATCCTCGATCTTGATGACCACAATTACGATGCGTGGCGCGAGTTATTCCAGATGCATTGTCTCACCTTCGACGTCCTCGGACACATTGACGGTACGCTGGCGGCAGTTGGTGCCAATGACGTTGCGTGGCTCAAGAAAGACAGCCTTGTGAAGCTGTGGATTTATGGAACCCTAGCTGAGCCCTTGTTCAAATCGACCTTCAGACCAGGCGGTACAGCGAGGGATGTTTGGCTTCGTATCGAAAACCAATTTCGAAACAATAAGGAAGCCCGTGCCATAAGACTCGACAACGAGCTACGCACCATGACCATCGGAGATCTGTCAATCCAGTCATACTGCCAAAAGATCAAATCCTTGGCAGACCTCTTGTCCAATGTCGATGCTCCAGTCTCTGAAAGAAATCAGGTTATGTACCTTCTTAATGGTCTTAACGAGAAATTTGATAACATCATAAATGTTATTCAGCATAAGGAGCCTTTCCCATCATTTGATGCTGCGAAAAACATGCTCGAGATGGAAGAAGCTCGAATCAAAAAGTCTGTGAAAGTATCGGCCACACACACGGACCATGCTTCGTCCTCGTCTGCTCTCACTGTCTCTGAAGGCGCACCCAAGCAAACTCAAAACCGACCTCAGCAACAACGCTTCAACAACTACAGAGGTCGCCGTAACAATAGGGGCAGAGGCAGGAATGATAACCGCTATCAGTACAACAACTACCAGGCTTGGTCGTCTCCTCCGCCATGGTATAATACGCCTGGACCATGGTCTCCTCAATACTCACAGTGGAGCAATTACAAGCCCTGGAACAATCACCAGCCATGGAATGGTCCTCGTCCACAGCATCAACAGCCGGGAGCTACAGGTCACAACGCAGCTCAGGCGCATCTGCTAGAAGCTCCATCCGTGTACTCTGAAGCATACACGTCCGACATGATCCAGGACTCCACCGGTCCAGAGTGGTACATGGATTCAGGGGCCTCTGCTCACTTATCCTCAACTCCAGGTACACTCCAATCTACTCTTAATCCTAATATCAAACACTCGGTCATTGTCGGTAACGGTTCAAAAATCCCTGTCACTTCCATTGGTTCTGCTCATATCTCTTCTCATACTCGTCCTTTGGCTCTCAATAACATTCTTGTTGCACCACAAATTGTCAAAAATTTAATATCTGTTCGTAAGTTCACGACAGATAATTTGTGCACTGTTGAATTTGATCCTTTTGGCTTTTCTGTGAAGGATCTTCAAACTCGCAGAACTCTGATCCGCAGTGAAAGCTCGGGTGACTTATATCCTGTTCCAGCGCTTCACAATAAAACTTCATCTTCTACAGCGCTTTTGGCTTCTTCTCCTTCGCTTTGGCACAAAAGACTAGGGCATATCAATAATTCGGTTTTACGTTCAGTTTTTCTTGATTCTGATTTATGTAATAAAAAGGGCTTTCCTTCTTTCTGTGATATCTATCAACTTGGCAAACAAATCAAAACTCCCTTCCAAAAATCGCAGACAGAAATTTTAAGACCCTTTGACCTTGTGCACAGTGACATTTGGACGTCTCCTGTCACAAGTATAAGTGGTGTCAAGTATTACATCCTCTTCCTTGATCATTTTTCTCACTATCTATGGGTTTATCCCTTGCGTAAAAAGAGTGATGCTTTTTCTAAATTTGTTCACTTCACCACTTATATCAAAAATCAGTTCAAAACTCAGATAAAATCATTCCAATGTGACAATGGTGGAGAATATAGAAATCACCAATTTGAAACATTCTTTGATACACATGGAATTTCAGCTCGTTTTTCATGCCCCCATACATCGCAACAAAATGGCAAATCCGAAAGGATGATTAGAACAATCAACAATGCCATCCGATGTCTCTTATTCCAAGCTCAACTCTCTCCTACATATTGGGTTGAAGCTCTTCATGTCGCAGTACATATTCTAAATATAATTCCTTCTACTACGATTCAAAATAAAATCCCTTTCACCTTGCTCTTCGAGAAACAACCATCATATGATCACCTTAGAGTGTTCGGATGCTTGTGCTTTCCTAATATCAATCATTCACATCTACACAAGCTATCCCCTCGTTCCACACCATGCTTGTTTCTCGGATATACTTCCCAGCACCGCGGGTATAGATGCCTTGATCTCAAAACCAATCGCATCATTATATCACGTCACGTCTCCTTTGATGAGACGAAATACCCTGGTGCCACCTCTGCTACGAAAACGAGCTCACCATACAACTTTCTTGAGCTAAATTCCGAGCCATCCCAAGTGTTCAGATCGATTCTTCAATCATCTGAACCTACTGTCGTGCCAAACAATGCCCCAGTCGTGCCAAACACTCTCCCTATCGTCCAAAACACAGCCCCTGTCGTGACACAAAATGTGTCTGACCAGCCAAACACTGCTCCTAATATCGTCCCAAACCAAGGTCAGATTATCAATCCAATTCGACAAGCTCCTGAACCAATGCATACTCGTTCAAAATCAGGAATCCATAAGCCCAAAAAGATCTTCTCTCTTCTTTCCTCAGCCTTATCTCCTCTTCCCAAAGGTCATTTACAAGCTTTAACTGATTTGAATTGGAAACCGGCAATGATTGATGAACATGATGCTATGCTTAAGACCAAGACTTGGAGTCTTGTACCTAGACCATCTGATACGAACATAGTGAGATCGATGTGGCTGTACAAACACAAGTTTGATGCTAATGGTAATCTAACAAGGCATAAAGCCCGTTTAGTTGCTAATGGAAAATCGCAGAAACAGGGCGTGGATTACACGGAAACTTTCTCTCCTGTTGTCAAGCCAGCAACGATTCTAACGGTTCTTCATGTTGCTATATCTCAGTCTTGGCCAATACATCAGCTGGATGTTAAAAATGCGTTCTTGCAGGGTGAACTCGAAGAAACTATTTTCATGCATCAGCCACCTGGCTTTGTAAACAAGGATTTTCCTAATCACGTCTGCAAGTTACATAAGGCAATATATGGGCTAAAACAAGCTCCTCGAGTCTGGAATTCCAAATTTGCAAACTTTCTGACGACACTTGGCTTTGTGAGAAGCAGGGCAGATGCTTCTTTATTCATTTTCAGGAGAGCAGGCAATACAGCATACATACTATTGTATGTCGACGACATTGTCATGACAGCCTCCTCGGCCAAGCTTCTTCACCGGCTCATTCAATCTCTCAAAACGGCATTCCCTATGACCGACATGGGTACTTTGAGTCACTTTCTTGGCGTCAAGGCCACATTCAACAAGTCTGGTCTATTCTTAAGTCAATCCACCTATGCAGATGATATTATTCCGCGAGCAGGCATGTCTGGATGTAAGCCGATATCGACGCCGGTTGACCTCAAATCGAAGCTGTCGATTAATGACGGTGAGCCAATATCTGACCCGACGATGTATCGCAGCTTGGCTGGAGCACTACAGTACTTGACGTTCACGCGTCCTGACATTGCGTATGCCGTGCATCAGGTCTGTCTCTATATGCACAGCCCACGTAGCCTCCATCTTCAAGCTCTTAAGCGAATCCTTCGCTACCTTAAAGGTACACTGACACACGGATTACAACTTTCGAGAGGGTCTATTACGTCTATGACAACTTACTCAGATGCCGATTGGGCAGGGTGCCCTGACTCACGACGATCCACGTCTGGATATTGTGTTTTCATTGGACCTTCACTGGTTTCATGGTCTGCGAAGCGTCAACCGACTGTGTCTCGCTCAAGCTCAGAGGCTGAATACAAAGGCGTAGCGAACATGGTTGCAGAAATGACATGGCTTCGTAATCTTTTGGGCGAGCTGCATATCAAGATTGACAAAGGCTCGGTGGTGTTTTGTGATAACATATCTTCAGTGTACTTAGCTTCCAATCCGGTTAAGCATCAAAGAACAAAACACATTGAGTTGGACATTCATTTTGTTCGTGAGAAGGTAGCTATCGGAGATATTAAAGTCATTCATGTCCCATCGTCGTTACAGTATGCAGATATCTTCACGAAAAGACTACCGTCTACGCTGTTCAATGAATTCAGATCCAGTTTAAGCATCAGACCATCAGATGCTTCAACTGTGGGAGAGTAATAGAATATATCAAATATTCTGCTGCATATCTCTTTTGGAATGTGAATATTCTGTTGTAATATTAGAGTCCCTAATTTGTGTAACTTATGGAACGTTCTTGCCAATATATATTGGCTGTGAATACAACGCAACCCGAGAGGGGAATTCATTCACTTTCAGAGTGGTTGGTCATAATCATGGCAGAGCCACCTTGACATATATGGGGTGTCCCCTGTCAATTTTATAAATTTTATGTTTTGCATTGTAATTTGTAACTAAAATGTGTTAATTGCTACAAATGCCCCCCTAACTTTCTGCAACATATGAACAATGACCCCTTTTATTTTTTTTTACATGGGTCCATTTCATTAGCCAATAATATTTTTTATCAAGAAATTAGTTGAATAGTAAATACACAGAACTACTATGTTCATCGTATCAATGATTTGTTATTCATTCCAACTCTTTTATCGCATCACCAATATTATATAAAAGTAAATTTTAGCTCATGAAAATATCAATAACTATTCTACATTTCTACTTATAATTAAGTTATACGGTTATTATGATTTAGTTTTGGTATCTAAAACATTAATTTCCGTACCAATTTCCTTGCAAAAACGAGAGAACATGTAGCGATATTTTTTCCATGTAAGCAGGTCCGGCCCAGAGGACAAGCCAGCAAAGCGGCCGCTTGGGGACACCAAATATTTTTAAGATTTAGGGGTTACCAATTTGTAATTTTAGGATAATAATTATGTATTTAAGGCCACAAAATTTATTTTTTTTCACATAAAAATGAAGTTAAACAATATTACATATAATTGTATACATATTTTAAAGCTAATCTTACTTGAGATTCTAGATAACAAATATTGAATGAACCATAATATTTTTTTTGCTTGGGGCCACTATATTTGTTAGGCCGGCTCTGCATGTAAGTCATAACAAATTAAATTTGTTAACTCTTCATAAAAGTTAAATTTGTTAACTCTGTGGAGTGATAATCGGATCCGAGAAACAATGATTCAATATATTGAATTATAGTTGACTAAAAATAAGATACATAATAATGGAAAAATCAATTAACTAAAGACCTTATAAATTTTTTGATTAAATGTTTATTCGATAATTTTATAACAAATTGCTGAAAATATTAATATAATATTTTTTTTAAAATTAATATTCTGCCCCCAGTCAAATTTGTTTTTGGCTCCGCCACTGGTCATAATCTAACCATGATCACATTGTCAATCTTTATATAATAGATGTGGACAAAATATTCATGATTTGATTTGAAATTCACTTTGATTCGAATTGAAAAATATGGATATCCGTAAAATTTTGGATCAAAACAAATAGTATAATGTATATCCATTAAAATGGAGTAAATAGAAAATATTAATTTTGGAAAAACCCGAATATCTACCATGATCGTATGTTTACACATATATATACACTATGTTATGTATTTATGTTTTGTATAATAAAAGAAAAGATGATCTTTTGATATAAAAATATGATCCATCAAATCTATAACATATATTAATAAGTAAAACTAAAATAATAGATATGCAAAAAAAATATTGTAAGCTTTGCCGATTCATCTTGTTCAACGTGTGTTCTAAGATTTTTTAGGTTCTGAGATTTTGTTAAACAACAATTTAGTTTGATGGTATATCAATTGGATTTAGTTTGTTAGAAACTTTTTTGATGACATGTTATTAAACAATAATTTATTTTGATGACATATTTATTTAATGTATAATATTTATGTATTATTACAAAATTTTGAATTTTTAATATTTTTAATGGAATAAAACGAATAACCGGCAACTATAAAAAAAAAATTGGGTATCCGGATATCCGAAATCTTCCAAATCAAAGCAAATAATAAATTGGATATTCGGTTAAAGCAATACGAATCACAAAATACTAGAGTTTGCAGATATCTGCTATTCACCCATACCTACTATATAATTCCATCTTTTACATTTTTCAAACTCAATCTATATTTAAAAAATAAATACTAAATGATAACATATTTGAAAGGGAAAACAAAATATATCTTTAGCATGACTAAATACCAACAAATTTTTTTTTGTCAATTCCATATATTCAACCAAATTTTTCTAAATGGATTATCATTATGAAGAAGAGCTAATCCATCTGAATCGTTATAATTTACATAAGAAAAATGATATTATATGTAATTTTACTCTTTTTTTTAAAGGGGATTGACACAAACATTAGCATTCATAAGGATTTAAAATAAATCTAAATAAGATTTGAACAATCCAACTTTGTCTTTAAGCTTTGCCAGTTTTAGGTGTCGTCTTACATATTGATCAAGTTCGAGCAGTTAATTTATGCAAGTATTCCATCCTCTATAAGACAAGACATTGCCAAAAGCAAATAATTAAGTTATGCATGTAACAGAGAAAAACTTCCTTTGCATCATTGAACTCTTATGATTTTTCTTACCATAAGCGTATTCGAAAAACCATCACAGTCCCGTAGTCGGTCCATACTATCCCCCCCAACAACTTAAAAGCATCGTATTATTAATTTTTTGGATAACATATTAATTACTTTTTTTTGTGATAAAGTACATATTAATTACTTCTTCTCCAAATCAATATACATGTCCTTTAGAATTTACCTAAAAGTCATTTGGTTATTTTCGTAAACATTAATTCAGCACAACTTTGCCAACCGTTTCATTTTGACCAACAACATGTTTCACAAAATCTTATAAATCAATTCATGTACTGACAAAAAAAAGTTTATCATAACATATGTCTAAAAAAACTAATAGAAGCATTTTTAATGGATTTAATAGTAGTTTTTAACATCACAAAACATGTATGATTTTTTTTTTGACGACAAAGAAAACAAAGAAACACTAATTTCCTATCATCCATATCGGTGGTTTCGGCCCGATATGTGTGCCACAAAACATGTATGATACATAATCACTAAGCCATTTCATCAGATGCCATTAATATATTTATAATTATATATATGTTTTTTTTTAATTAATTATTATATTATATTAATAATTCAAACCGAAATCAATCGGCATAACCGGTTACAAGAAACTGACTAGATCGGATACAAAAAACCAAAGACACTGAACCAAGGGGAAACCTCAAAACCGAATTAAACCAAAGCTGAATTAGGGCAACACGATTTTAGGCCCAAGCCGTTCATCTTCAACCTTCTCACCGGCGGCGCCTCCGGCGATCCAGCCTCCGACGTCGGGTTTCCACGGACTGAACCGGTGGCATCCGGATACCCTTGGTCTTCCTTCTCCGGCGGTGACTTCGTCAGTCGAGATTTCTCTCCCTCGATTCGCCTCAAAGCTCAACCATTGCTCGATCTCGGAGGCAAGGAAGAATCGACGATGATGACAGGGCCACCACACTTATCCCCGTCGTCTCCTCCTCCACCGTGAAGCCTCACCAAGCGCTATCACCGTCCTCCTCGACTCACCGCGACTCCCACCGCACCTCCCACAGCGGCTTCCGCTGTTATCGGACTCGGCTCCGATTCGACGCCTGCCTTAGCTCGCCGGCGTCCTCTCCCGGCCTCCTAAGCTTGACGGAATTACAAACCCTCGCCAGATCCGGTCTTTCGCTCTCCACCAGCGCCTGCCTTAGCTCGCCGCATTCCTCAACGGCCTCCTAAGCTTGACGACGCGGAGGACATCTACAAACCAAACCTTCCCTCCGATAACTCCGCCGTGGAAGACCTTCCTCACACAACCAAGCAAGGAGGCTCCAAAGCTTACCACCAAACCCGTCAGCTCTTCCCCGGCACCATTCCAGCTCACATATTGCTTAATCGCCGGAGATCTCCCACAGAAACGACCGCTACGTCGGCTCCGGCGAAATCTCCGCCACGGACTCGAAAACGGAGACGAAACTTCTAGAGAAAAAAAAGAAGAGCAATTATATATATGGTTAGATTGATTACAAAGTCCATTTTATATATCTAAATGATAGTTTGATTGATCATACGATGGATTGCACGTTTGAAATTATCGCATTTTTTGCCACTGCCCCCCCCCCCCCCCCCCCCCCCCCCCCCTCCCCATTATCATATTTTTATTCGAAAATGTAATCATTAACGTCGTCGGTCCATCACATCACATTTCGTCCAATACATACTTGCTTGTGTTTTATTTTAAGCATCATGGCGTATGATTTTTTTCTAAAGCTATGTGGCTGAAATAGTAAACGAAAATATTAATGCTATTTATTAGTTATGGGCATTAGGGTGAATTACATCCAATGTATCTTTTTATTCTTTTTAGTTCAATTTTGTATCTTTGCAAAAGAGTTTGCTTAAACAAATTAAAGTCGTGGAGAAGTCCTCTGAACTCAACGACGATCGAGTTGGTAAGTGAGACGAAGTCATGGGGATTGGAGAACACATTTAGCGATCTATCACCCGAGATTGGAACAGCAACAAGTGCACAATTAACAATCTCCAAAGCAGCTGCAAAGCCTTTGATTAAACTCGAGACCAAAGTCTCTGTAATCTTCAACAAAACATTCCATGCATCAAACTTACTTAAAGCCAGAGATGAACAAGAGAGGAAAGACATCTCCAAAAAGGAGGTAAACAGACAATTAATGTCCAAAACGACCCAATTAAAGGGAAGCAAGAAAGTAACATCCTCAATACGAGATAATTTGGTAACATCCTCAATACGAGGTAATTGGGTAACATCCTCAATAAGAAGTAATTGGGTAACATCCTCAATAAGAGGTAATTGGGTAACATCATCATCAAGAGGTAATCGAGTAACATCATCATCAAGAGATAAAGGAAATGATTGAACTCTAAACCAATAGGAATAAAATCCTAAGCTAAAGCCAATCAGATTTAGGATATTCCAAAAGGTACTTGAAACCTTGCAAATCACAACCGAGTCAAGGAACAAAGAACGAAACCAAGACATCATACCGGAGTGAGGAAGAGATCCAAACCAATCAAAGATAAGAGCAGCAGTGGCCATTGAACGGACAGACAGCGGAAGAGAGATGAATCCAGCGGCTGAGAGAGTCAAGGTCTGAACTGCGGTCAGGAAGAGCAGTAGTAGCAAAGCATCTGGTGGGTCAGGTGGTATTGGTGGCCACGGAGTGAAAGCCACCAGACAAAACAAACCTTCATGAACAAGGAAAAACGAGATCTCTGATTGTAGAGCCTGCGACAAGAGGACATAAACAATCCCCAGAACAGGGTACGGACCCGTCGAGATCAACGTCTCAGCAGACGAAGAGAACACAGTCTCATCTCTGTTGAAATCAACAGTCAGAGCCACAAAGCCATATAAATCCTTATACTTAAAGGAAGAACGAACCAAAGTTCGAGATCTACTCCATGAAGCAAGCTTGATTGAGTGAGGGATTGAAAGCATAGAATGTGGCTGACAACTCCCGAGCATCAAGGGCGGAGGAGGAGAGGATTCAGGTGACAGCTCTAAGAGGAGGCAACACGTCTTCCGAGGCGGAGCCGACAAAAGCTGCGACAGCGGTGGAGGTAAGATGGAGACCACATTAGTCGAGGTAGCAAGAATCAAAGACCGAAGCGAGGAGACCACGAGTTGCTGCATCGGAAGTGAGACTGAGAGAAGATACGATGGCTGGTGCAAGGAAGTTCCGTGAAGCAACAACGAAGACGAAGCTGTTTGAGTTGACGGTGGCTGAGGCGGGGAAACCATGAGCGGCGGAGGTGGATCTGGGGAAAGCACAGACCACAAAGATGTGAGCACGGCTGGAGAAAAGGTGAGTAGCAGAGGCAGCTCTGCGGAGAAAACACGCAGGTGAAGTGCGAGCTCCGGATTCGGCGGGTCTGGGGGTTCGGGAAGCTCGACAACCGGCGGATCCACAGAGGTTACAGAGACCATCGATAACGCAGAGGTACGCCGGGATGGAGGACGAAACCGGCACACACGACGGAGAAGTCACGCCAGTTGAATTAGGACGTCGGTGGCGGCTGCATCGAAACTCGCACCAGAGAGAACTCTTCTAGGGCGAACAGTCAAAAAAAAAAACTATTTTCACTTAGCGTGTAATTTTTTAACTTCCTTGCTTTGATGTAATGGTTGTTTGGATTGCCAATATGGCTTTGTACCTTGTGAACATTTACTCCTCTAATGGAGATTAAGTATCTATAAAAACTTGTTGACCAAAAAAAAAAAAAAGCAAAAGAGTTTGCTAATTTATATCTTTTTTGTAGGGTCCACCAGTAAAAAGACCACTCTATCCCCACATTCTCTTTCCTCCTCATTTTTTTTTTATTTTTTCCACCGAAAATGATGTATCCATTCTTCTTTTATTTTATTTTTTTTCTTTTTCTTTTTCTTTTTCCTTCTCTTTCTTACTTTTACATTTATTTTCACCCCAATTTTTTTGAACGGTGGATATCATATAATGGATGAGGTTACCGGTCATAAAGACCGCCGAAATGGAGTTAGAACTAGTCGATCTACCGGAATTCAAAAAAAAAAACGGACTTAATACGGAGATTGCGAATGGATAGTTGAGTCTCCATCCATGTGGATGCTACGAAAATTGCGAATGAATATCCATCCATGTGGATACTAAAATGATCATATAAATGCAAGGTGCTTACTATGGGTAGGAAGTAGCCAATGAAAATGTTGTTTTCGAATGGATAGTGGTCTACACTTACTCTATGTCCACAAATTCACAATCATGTGGACTCTTAACCAACTTTTGTCCATTAGATCCGCACTTTGTGTCCACGGATCATAAGCGTTGCAATCTTGGTAAGCATCTTGTTAAGCATTTTGTCCATCATATGTTAAACCATCTTGTTAAGCATGAGATGTGAGCGTCCAACATACTTTTGTGTCCACAAATAATCATATGTTAAATCATCTTGTTAAGCATCTTGTCCATCATCATTCATGTTAAACTCATCTTGTTGAGTATTTTGTCCACGAATAATCATATGTTAAACGTTTACCCATGGTAAACATATTTTTGGATTCATCGTTCATGTGATCGTCCAACGTCATATGTTAAACCATCATGTTAAGCATCTTGTCCATCATAAGTATACACGTGGATAAATGTTGTGGACATCTACTCTAACCTATCCATTCGCAACTTTCATATTAAGTCCGAATTTTTTTTTTTTTTTGAATTCCGATAGATCGTCCTATTTTATCTCCATTCCGACGATCTATAAGTCCGAAAACCTCACCCAATTCATCCTATCTACAATCAAAAAAACTTGGGGTAAAAATAACTCATAAAGTAAGAGAGAGTGTGTAAATAAAAAGAAAATAATTAAAAAAAAAATGTATCGGATGGATAGAAGGAAAAAAATAAGAATGATTAACCATCTATAACTAAAAGACAAATTTCAAGGGTAAATTGTAATTAGCCACCACTAAAAGACAAAAAAAGATACACAATTGCAAAAAGAATTTGAAACATACAATTTTGCTATTACTTTTTGAGAAAGATATATTGGGTGCAATTAATTCATGGGCATTATGGCACTTATAAATCAAAATGAAAGACTCCCCATTAATTAAAAAAAAACAGTCAAAGAGAACGCACCGTTTCTAGGAAGTGAGTGGAAAACTGAAATCCAAATGAACTCTCAGATTTTATTTATTTATTTTGTTTTATAAGTCAATCTCTGATTTATTTCTTATCAATTTTCTAGACAAAGAGAGTTATTAATTTACAGTTTCATTAATAAATCCTCAAAGACAAATAAAAATCTTAGACTCTTCTTGGATAGTGAAGTGCCCAAAGCTTTTTTTTAACATTCTCGCGTCGTCCAGGAAAATCAAGAACCAGGTCATGATCATCACATTCTTTACGTCGAATATAAAAAATGGGATCAGTCTTTCTTATTTTCAGACAGCTCTGATTTGTCTTTTTGACCTATTTTATTATTATTTATGATCGGCTGATACTTGTGATCACGTCGTTACAATTCATCAATCCTCTGTTATTTTCCCCTCATTATTATTGTCTTATGATCGGCTAATTTTGTTTGGATTCATTGATCAATATAGATCTCTGATTATTATGTGTCAATTCTGTTTTTTATTTACTTATTTGACGTGGGTTAGGGGCAATCTCCCATCATGATCCTACAAGATCAATATTTTGGCTTCTTTCCGTTGACCTATTCATATACATAACCTCATTTTCAGATTCTATGAAAAGGCTATTCAATGGCGTCTTCAAACTCAGAAAGGAGATGGATTTTTCCTCTAGCAATGGCATCTCTTATGTTCATATTCCTTACAGCTGCATCCTTCAACATGGGTCTCCTCTCTTCCGTTCGTTCCATTAACTCACTCTTCTTCTTCTCCAATCTATCAACCACAAACGAAACAACCGTCCAATTCGCAGAGTCAAAGATCATCAACCAGTCCTCTCCTCCTGTACAGTCTATTCCTCGTTTTGCTTATCTAGTTTCAGGTTCAAGAGGTGACTTAGAGAGTCTATGGAGAGTGTTGAGAGCATTGTACCATCCAAGGAACCAATACGTTGTTCATCTCGATCTTGAATCTCCTGCTGAAGAGAGGCTTGAGCTAGCTAAACGTGTGAGGGAAGATCCTGTTTTTAGTGATGTTGGGAATGTTCATATGATCATAAAGGCTAATCTTGTTACATATAGAGGACCAACCATGGTGGCTAATACGCTTCATGCATGTGCCATTCTGTTGAAACAGAGTAAAGATTGGGATTGGTTCATCAATCTCAGCGCCTCGGATTATCCTCTAGTGACTCAAGATGGTATATATTAATGTCTACTGTCTTCTTTTGTGTATGAGTTCTATATAATCTATCTGCTTCTGATCATCAATGCAGATCTTATTCATACATTCTCCACGCTGGACCGGAACCTCAATTTTATCGACCACTCTAGCAAACTAGGCTGGAAAGAGTAATGATTCTTATTATTAAAGTTATATGTAGGCTACAGCTTTCAATGGTAACAGCAGTCGGAGCGGATTAGTCCGTGAATGGTTTAGAACGCTTTTATTTATTATTCACAGTTTTAGTCCATAACGAACTATTGTCCGACCAAAAATATAGTGGTTTAGTCCGCACTTAATTTAAACTATTGTGGCCGCTGCTACCATTCAAAGCCTATATGTCTAAAAAAGTAATGATTCTCGGTTTTTTATTTTGCAGAGAAAAACGAGCAAAGCCTCTGATCATAGACCCGGGGCTTTACTCGACAAAGAAGTCAGATGTCTTCTGGGTTACACCTCGTAGAACCATGCCAACTGCATTCAAACTATTCACTGGTAACTAGTGTTCATTAGTTCGGTAATAAGAGGAGTAATGATGATGAAAACTGGTGACTAAATTACATGTTTCGATGGAAACTTTAGGATCAGCTTGGATGGTCTTATCCCGGTCCTTCGTAGAATATTGCATATGGGGATGGGACAATCTTCCACGGACACTTCTAATGTATTACACAAACTTCCTCTCTACACCGGAAGGATATTTCCACACTGTGATCTGCAATGCACCAGAGTATTCGACCACGGTGGTTAACCACGACCTTCATTACATCTCCTGGGACCGACCTCCCAAACAACATCCTCGGACGCTCAACATCAATGATACAGAGAAGATGATTGCAAGCGGAGCTGCATTTGCCCGCAAGTTTAAACACAACGATCTTGCTTTGGACAAGATTGATATAGAGTTGCTCGGTAGAGGTGATGGGAACTTTACACCTGGTGGTTGGTGTGCAGGTAAACCGAGATGCTCAAAGGTTGGTGATCCGTCAAAGATCAATCCCGGTCCTGGAGCTAATCGACTACGGGGGCTTGTTAGCAGACTTGTTTCGACATCTAAACTGGCTCAAAGACAATGTAGATAGGCTTAATATGCTTACACAGCTGAATGCGTCGTTAGAGGCCATTTCTGTTTAGATATTTCATGTCGAATTAAACCGTATAATTCTTACTGCAATGTGACCAAACATGTGGAGATTTTGTCACTATCTTCGAAGCCATAATAATACACCAAATTTTTTTCTTCTCTTCATATTGTTTCTATAGTAAATGTAGACAGGTTAATTTGATATAAGACATGTAACTAAGCAACTTGTAGAAGAAATAAATGATGAAATGTTCATATGAGTCTCAAACATATTATATGGTTTATGAAGATAAGATACAAGCACGTACACAGCGAGCAATTGGCCTGCAATTTGAGACCTAACTCGAACAATACTGTATGTAGTTGTTACACCACAGCACTATTACAGCCTATTTACATCAAAATCTATACAAGAGAGAGAACTAGAACAGGAGGAGGCAAAGGATGATGCAACAAAGGAAGAATATCGATACCCGATTAAGAGACTTCTCACGCTGCATCATCCTCTGGTTTTGGTAAGGCTGAGCTATTGTGTTTGTGAAGGTTCCGAATATCCTTGTGCAGACCATGTCCCCAAACATTCCAATCACCGGGTATAGAAAACTCATCATTACCGCATTGGCAAGGTGGGTTGATTCGGTTGTGGTGAAGCCACGAGGGGAGTATTGGTGGTTATGAAACGTTGTTTGATGTTGCTGCAAGCTTGGGTTCAGAATTGGATTGTTTAGGGTTGATGGAGCAGGTCTCCGAGGTATTTCTGTGGACTCTAAGTCTTGTTTCTTGGAGCCAAACGCTGAAGAAGGCGGAGAAGATAGGCCTCTTCCATACAAAGGAACCAATGAGGTGATGGCAATGTTGGATTTGCAGACAGGGCAGTTGTTATGGTGCTGATCAATGGAGACAGAAGTTAACTGAACATGTAACCATTTGTAAATGCAAGGCCAGCAGAAAAGGTGTCCGCAGAGAGTGACCACCGGATCATGGGCTGTGTCTAGACAGATATTGCAATCAAAACAGCCACTTTCATTAGCGTTTTGACTTCCAATTGGACCCGTGATGAGATTAGGTTTTTGTTTGACCGTGAAGCCATCGTCATGTGCTTGTTGAGCACCAGACATGAAAAAGTTTCCTTCCATGGGAGGTAAATTCCTGTTTATGGAACGCACTACATTTGTCAGCTATGCATGTTACAAACGTTAGCTGCAGAGTCATATAAGATTGGAAACTACAAGGAAGTCGAGGAAACTATCACCACCAACTGAGAGCTTTACAAGAGTCAGATTTACATCATACTGGAAAGAAACCACAACCCACAATGCCAAAACAAAAATACGTCTGGCACAAGAAAAAGTTCAAACAAAACACACATTCAGGTCATGAAAGAGCTCACTAACAGGTATATAAAACTCATGAACATAACAAGACCCGACTCTATAAGATAAACATGCTAATCAAAAGTTCTGTGAAAATGATGGGTTTCTCCTCATCTAACCTAGATTTGAGAAGAACCCATCGAAGGAAACTCAATGAAAAAGTGAGACTTATTCTCAAGATCTTTCCACACAGAGGTCCCAGACACAATCATTTTGATTAACCTGAATTGACTTGGGTTTCTAAATGTCAAATCCTAAGCAAATGCAAAGAGATTGCTACAAGAAACATTCTATATAAGAATAATCAAAGATGATTATTGTCTTAGTTCTATATGGGCGAAACCAGGATTCAGATTTCAATCGGGAAAAAAATCCCCCTTTTCCCCCAAAATCAATAAATAGAGAGGGAATACCAGATGAATCGGAACCCTAAATCATCCATTTACATTAGAAGAATCAATCAACGAACCAACAACAATAACTAGAGAGAATCCAGACCAAGACAGATGAAGGAGAACCTACGAGTCGGAGATGAGGAAAATCGCCCAGGAGAGGGGTTTCAGGGATTGGAATTGGATGATGTTAATTCGCTCTACAAGTCGACGTTTTTTCAACGTAAGGTGATGATAATGGAGGTTTTAACGACAACGACGGTGATGTCTTGGCTTCTTCTTCCTCTTTGATTAGTTTTTTTTTTTGTTTGGTACCGAAAATGAAAACATTTTAAAAGGTTATATATACTCTATTTTAAATGATGTATGTAAATATCTTACCACCACTATTGTCGGGGGTTAAATCGTGCCAAAAAAAGAAGAAGACAAAAATCATCTTGGTTTAGGCCAGAGTTTATGATTAATATAGAAAACTAACTAGTTTTGTTATTATTAACAATAACATATTTTAGGTATGGGTTCGGGATTATGCATATCTATAAAAACTTTTAAAGTCATTGGATCAAAAGCCTTGTATTAGCTTGCATAAATTTTATTATGTCTTAAGTCCCGATTTGTAGTATAAGAAGGTGTGTAACATCCTTATGTCTTAAGCCTTCTATATCTAAACAAACCAAAAAGGTGTGTAACATCCCGATTTGTAGTATAAGAAGAGAGATTTAAAAAAATTGATTTGACTATCTATGTCACAAAAGTGCACTTATCTTTTTGGTCACTTGTCCAGAAAAAACTTCAGAAATAAATGTGTCTGAACTGGAGTAGTCAAAGGATGGGTGATTTGCCGAGAAGTGACTCACGGTATCGTGCGAATGAAGGCAAAACACGTAAAAAGATCGTGTAGTGATTGCAGGGACAATAAATCAAGTCTTTAAAGCCTCCCAAAAATAACAATCCGACCGTCGGACGAAAGCGGTCGGGCATTATAGTTTGATTCACCTCCAACAAATTCACGACAAGGATCTAAGTTCGGGATAAAGATTTCAGATCGTGGAGAAGGAATGGGGACACTTATAGATCATCTTTTAGCTTCAAAGACATATGAAAGCTTACTCGTCAAACATAGTCGTTGGTTCCTTAGGCTAAAGAAATATGGTTCGCTGACGCAACACCAAGAATTTCTGTTATGGCCTAGCTTACTGTTCTCAATCGGCTTTCAACAGTAGAACATGTAAAATTATGGAATGCAAATTTGAACCTTTTATGTGTCATGTGCCTCAATCAAATGGAAACTAGAGATCACCTATTTTCCAATGTCTCTATGCAGAATAAGTGTAGATAACACTAGTGTTGTGGTTGTTCGGGACAAAATATATGACATGCTTCTGGTAGATACTTCGCAAGGTAAAACAACGTTGTTTTCTATGCCGCTACACATTTAAGCAACAATCCATTCTATACGTTTAGATTTGTAATATGTACCCACATTATTAAAAAAACTATAAATTAAAGTTATTTGCCTCAATATCTTATGTCCTCTCTAAATTCTTGACATAAATCGCTTTTATTCCTGGGATTACTCAGATTTACAACAATTCCAAACCTATGTTTCTTGGAAAAATGTATAACGCTTTAGCCTCTGCTTTCGTGTGATAAGTTGCAATTTTTGTAAAACATAGTTTTGCATAAAATTAACATATTAAAAACAACGTTTGATTCATTTTTTAGTTAATCACAAACTCCAACCAGCTCACCCCAAAAGAAGAAAAAAACCCTAACAACACTTTTTTTTTTGTTGGGTTTTAGATTTTAGTAATTCACAAAAACACAAAAGAAAGAAAACACTTTTCACATCATATTCTCCAAAAATACCCTAAAAACTTTTAAGATGTCAACAAAAGTAACCATGCCAACAAAACAACCATCTTTGTCAATCACCCACGTGTAATTCGATCGGTGAGCAACCGCTTGGATCATCACTGCCATTAACGAGCTCTTCGGATTACACACTACTGCCTCCCCTTTCCTCGCCATTCTTGCCGAGATGCTCAGTGACCCCGCCGGAGATTCTTCATCTAACGAATAACCCGACGAAGGTGAGACAGAATCGAAAAGAGAGAGTAAACCCATCAGTCCCTTCACCTCCAGACGGTTCCTTACTTCTTGTACAAGACTCTCCGGTGGATATACACCGTCTAAGTACTCCATCAGGTATCCAGCGGAAAGCGTCGCCACAGCTGCAGCAGCTGTCTCGTCGTAGCAAGTCAGTGTCATCGGAGAGATCTCTCCGACTAGGTACACCAAGGAATCATCTCCTTCGCCGTCGACCACCGCGACGGAGGTTTGGTTGGCGAGAGCGCGGGAGATGGCGGAGACTACAACGGAGGCCGATGAGTTGTAATCGACGGCGAGGATAGCGTGTGTGCTGTTGATGATACCGAGATCGGAGATTGACATCGCAGGCAAAGGCGAGAATGCGGCGATGCGTCCAAGGAGAAACTGGATGATGTCTTCTTGCGTGATCCAGCAGAATCTTTGTCCGTTCGAATGGGTGGTGGTGACTGAAACGTTGTCGTTTTGCTGCCTCTTTTTAGTGATGCGCTTTGTCTGAATCGGGACAATCAGATTCTGTGCTCCTTGGATTATCATATCAATGGCCTCTACTAAGCTGATCAAATCAAACAAAAAAAACTATTAATTATAAATGAAGTTACAGAAAAACAGAGCATAAAAACAGAGGAAGAACAGAGAAAGATTGAATTTTTATATAACCAAAACAGAGAGAGATTGAAGGAATATAAACCTGCAGGAGGGTTGAACATGGAGAACGATGGAACGAGTATTGGGGAGAAGAACAGAGACAGGTGAGTTTAAGGCAGAGAGAGTGTCATCTTCGTCTTTTGACAGGTGGCAGATGACATCAGCCATTGATATCTTCCCCAAACACTCGCACTCTGTGACATCGTTATGGTCGTGATTGCAATTCCAGACGGAGAGGAAGGGATCTTCAGAGGACTTGAGGGCAGTGATGGCGTCGGATACGAAGGAGGAAGAAGCGGAGAGACAACGGAGAGGAGGCTTGCCGAGACAGAGGTCAGTGACATCGTAGGAGAGAAGAGACAGTGCCATCGATTTCAAGGAAAGAGACAAAGATGTCTCTAGAAAGTGTGAGTGGATGGACACAGACAGAAACAGAGGAAGTGGAGGCTACTTATAAAACAAAAGAGATGGGTCGTACGATGTAAGTAGACAGAGGCCACCTCATCAAGATCTTGTAAACAAGTTTTTTTTTTTGGTCAAAGGCATTCATTCATGGACCACATTAAAGTACAATCGGACCGAGGCCCAGTCCAGTGTGCAAAATGAACAAATTCAAATGGATAATATCGACACGGGACACATGTCGTCGCCAGAATTCCATCGGCATGCACCATCTGCGCCGTCCAGCTGAGGAACCGAGGAACCGCCAAAAAGCTTTAGATCGGCGGAGAGGAATCCGAAACGAAGCTTACCGGATCAACATACCGTTACCGCCAGGAACCGATTGCCGATCTAAGCATCTCGAAGCCACCATCCACGATCCTGCAAACAAAGCAAAACCGATGAAGAGACTCTACCGGAGACCACCGGAGCAAAAGAAACGCCGCCGCCGTAAGGAGAAACTCCCGACAAGATCCACTAAACGCTTTTCCTCGGAAGTAGTGGCACGGCCACAATATTAATCCCCGCAGACGGAGGAAGAAGAGCAGAGCTCTGCAACACAAAATCAGGAGCGGGCGAGGCAAAGAAAGTGAGAGGGAGCTAGATCAAAAGCTTCGCGTAGAGCAAGACACCGGAGAAACCCGGAAAGATCCGATGAATCGGAAAAGATAGCAAACATAGAAAGACTCTGTGTTTATTTGAATTGAGGCCAAGAGACAAGCCGCGATCGGAACAAAACAAACAAAAACACAACGAAAAGCCTCAGAACGAGGCGATTTACAGACGAATCGCAAAATCCGACACACCGAAATTCGATTCGGGCGTCTCTCTCTCTAAAAAATACGAGAGAGAGAGAGAGAAAAGAGAAAAGAGAAAAAGCTTTTTATCTTGTAAACAAGTTTAGGATCCTCGATTGTGCATATCATAGCTTTTTAATAATAATAAAAAGTTCATAACTTGGCTATGATATACACTTTTTAATAATAAAAATAAATTTCATAACATGGCTGAAATTAATATTTCGATAAAAATTAATAAAAAATTTCAATAATAAATTATTTTTTTGATTCAACTAATTTTTTGATAAAATATTATTTTATTAAATTAATAAAATATTATGGTTTTTTTTTTGAACTCGGCTATTAAATTAAATTAATAAAATAAAATATTATGGTTCTTGCGTCATTAATTAATAGAAATTTCAATATATATCAACAAATAAACTCAAAAGTATATTGTTTTAATTTTAAAGTATGAACTCGTGGTGATTTGTTGTCTGAGCAAGTCTTGAATTTTAGAAAGTCACAACAACAAAGAGATTGTTTTACACATTTTCGTAATAACGTTTTCTGCGCTAAATAAATAAAAAAATTGAAGAAAACAAAACTTTGTTAGATTCAAACATGTTGATGTTGTCATAATTATAAGACTACTATTTAAAAGAAACTTGAAGATAAACAGGCCGGAATGCTATATATTACTAGTCACAAGGTCATGGACATGTTTGTTGTAACGATATATGGTTGTTTTAAGGAGTTCCGAATTTCCCTGTTTAGCTATAAATAAATAGAGGGTTTGGTAGTTCGAAACTTAAGAGTGATATATGTTGTTCTTCTCTCTAGAAAAGTAGGTTCGATGCCCATCCACATTTGTCTCGTATTTGAAACATATTGAGCCACACCCACCTTACTTTTGAAATCGATCAATCAATCAATCAATCGACACCCACCCTCCGATGGGATCTAACAGAGCGGAAATCCGCCAGCTACGATTCAAATTGACAGAACTAGTTATAATTTATAACTCATACTCATTCAAGGTCGTCAAAAGATAAGGGTAAACTCATTCAAGTAACTAACAACAAAGCAAACAGTAAGCCAACCAACTAGAAGCAAAAAAATATTTGTATTCATATTCTTTAGAGGTAAGATTAAGCAAATGTTTAATATAATCTTTCTTCGGGGTCAAATATAAAAGAATTAAAAAAACAAAGATATAAGATTACATATGACCCAAAGTTTCTTAAATCATGGTCCTAATAGAAGTAAAAATATGCAACAAATGGCTTCTGTGTTGTGATTTTTTTTTTTTTTTTTTTTCAAAGTACCATTTTATATTAATACTGCCAAACGTTACAAAGGAGATACAGAGAGCCATCTTTCAAAACAGAGGCTTAGCGATAGAGCTTATACCAACTCTCTAGTAAGCTGTCCAACAATCAAACACTTTTCTCTATCTTTTGATGATGTGATAAGTAGATGAGAGTGAGGGGAATAATTATATTTGACTCTCATAAGAATAAAGTACAATATGCGTAGACTTATATAGTGGTAGAATTAACATAATTCCTAAACTAATATGGAATATAATATATTAGAGGTAATGGTAAATTTCCTATTATTAAATATCCGTCTCTATCTTTCTAAAACCTTCTTGATTCTTCCTTATCTTCTTGATATGGACGATCTTGTCTAGATCTCCCAATACCCTTCCGCAAGCTTATATGTGGTAACACATATGAGTTTGGACAAATCTTTAAAGCATCGGCAATATACTTTGCCGTCAGGTCATCAAATCGACGTTTATACTCGGTCGTAGAGTTCTTCAACGACGTTTATACCCTGTTGTAGGGTCAAATCGGCTGTAATACCCGGCCGTCGGGTCATCATCGACGTTTATACCCGATCGTAGGGTTCTTCAAGTAGTAAGAGATAAAAATTGCGATTGCGATGTCCATAAGTAATTTGCGAATGCGAAGTAGAGAAAAAACAATTCACGAGGGCGAGAAGTTGAATAAGAAGAATGTAATTCGCGAGGGCGAAAAAACATCAAAATTGAACGAATCAAACTATAGATTCATGTTCAGAATCAAAATCTTTTGGAGAAAAAAACCCAATCACAATGGCCTCATCTTCAACGTCTCTCGGTTTTGGTGATTAACGTAGAAGACTCATTAGATAAAGACACAACTTCTTTGTCCATCTTTTATAGAAAACTTTTTTTCTTTCAAAACAAGTGATGGCTGATTGCTGAAACAAAAAAAACAAATCAAATAGAAAACTATTTGTTTAACCCACCAGAATTATGATCAAATCAATAGCTCATGATCAAATCATATGAAAGAATATGAAGGCGTTCGGCTTTTCTTCACGTAAACAGCCAACGATTCTTTTTTTTTTTTTGAAAATGAAAAAATAGAAGCAGAAGCATTAGTTTTGATTCCGAAGAATCACCCGCTCTGATACCATGATAAGTAGATGAGAGTAAGAACACAAAAGTATTTGGGAAGAATTATATTAGACTCTCATAAGAATAAAGTACAATATGCATAGACTTATATAGTGGTAGAATTAATTTAATTCCTAAACTAATATAGAATATAATATATTAGAGATAATTGTAAATTTCATATTCTTAAATATCCGTCTCTATCTTTCTAGAACCTTCTCGATTCTTTTCTATCTTTTTGATATGGTCGATCTTGTCTAGATCTCCCAATATGATGATTATTATTATTTATTTTTAATACGAATTCTATTATCTCATTTTGCAATCTTGTTCTTCTTTTGTAAAAGGTTAATTTTCTTCTTTTCTTTGATAGAAACATAGTTGATATGCCTTTTTCAAATATACTTTCTTACAAATAATTTTCACAATATAAAAAAACTAGCTAGCCTGACCCTGTTATATAGTTGATATGCTTGAATCTTATATTTTGACCCTAACTAATTAAACACCCCCATTAATAAACACGCTTTCCAATTCTTACAAAATAACAAGTCGTACTTGCACCGTTGCACGTATTTGAAAAAGTTGGCCAAGTGTTTTCAAAGTACTTACTTTTATACAACTTTTTGTTATCGTCTTGTTTTGCAATGTGGTGTGTGTTCTCTGTAAATGATTCGATTGTGTGAAGTGATCATGTGAACCTGATTTTCTTACGACATGCAACAATTTTACTGTTTTATGGTACAAGAATAACAAAATCCAAATGAACACACATAACCAAATATATACATACACACGCCTTGTGTGTGTATGTAACAATAATTCAAATAACTTGTACAGAATATTGGAGAGTAAACTTTGACAACAAAAGAAAACTGGAAATGAAACGAAGAGTTTTGCTGAAAATTTTAATGGAATTTAACATTGTTGGATATGAGTTTATCACTTCATTCATAAGTTTATTGAAATCTACCATTTTATTAAAAATATTTCGGTCCAAAAATTAAAACCCGCTAAAGAATTAACGGTCCAGTAAAAAATCTAATCATTTTTATTATAAATAAACTATTTACTGTTCATTTAACATTATCTTATAATTTGGTAAGCTCTGGACTACATGTATGAAGTGGCGTGTCCAATCAATTTTTAAAGAGTTCGTTTATCGATGACCTCCCACTTTATAATTTTGTTCATTGTTAAATTTCAGTTTAAATATTAATAATAAAGAGTTTCCGATCCCATTTTTAATATTTCTTTCTTTGTTGATTCTTGATCATAATTTTGACTCTCTCGAACTTGGTCGATTACCCGTAACATGATTTTACACAGATAAAATCATTGGTTTTGCACGTAAAATCCTGGACTTGTTAGGAGATACATTGTAATATATCCCGTGAAGGACTAGGAATTACTGTATATGATCGTATATATTGTCTTGTAGGTTAGGAGTTATATATTTTTAATGTCCATCCGCAGATGTGCATAAAAATATGTTTGCTCAGTTGACGACCTAAGTAGCAAATTTCCAATATTCTCTCCAAAAATGTTAGAGCAGATTTTCTCAAGAACCTTAAATTTTCCTTTCAAGTTGAGCGTTTTTCGTCTTCTTTTGATCGTGTTTTTGTGACGATATAGTTGCACGCTTTCGTCTTCGATTACCTTATCATAATCGTATGTTTGGTCTTATCATAAGTTATGAGCCAAGGCGAGTCCACCGATGTTAAAGATAAGGGGGCAGAGGTCATAAGTAAGCAGACATATTTTAGTCATTTTTTTTTTTTGAGAAAGACAATTTTCTTTTGGTAACTATTTTAACCAAGTTAACCAAAAAATGTAGTAGTTATTATAAGGGGGCTCAAAATGCAGTAGTTCTAAATTGTTTTTTCTTTTTGTAATCTTTAGTTATCAAAATTAAAATCAATATTTTGAAATAATCATATTCAAATAGGACACAGTCACAATCACAAACATATCAGTTGGATATGGGTTTAGCACCTATCAAAAGCCCATTGAAAATCTTGTTAAATCAATCACATTTCATATCGGTCCACGAAGACAAGCTTGTTAAGGAATCAACAGCCCAAAGAGAAGTCAGCGCACAAACACTATAAATAGAACCTTTCATTCTTCATTTAAGACACATTGTAACTTGCGAGAGTGTCAAGCTACTTCTATAAATTTCCGACCTTAAGCAATATTTAGGGAGCACGTCATTTGACGGACTCCCACCTCGTACCATCCTGTTCATAGCTCGGCTTCAACCTTAAGATTAATAAAAAACAGTTTCGACCTCACTTAAAGTTATTCTCTCACCTCGTAGTTCGGATATTCAGATCGCAGCCCGTAATATTGACTATGTCGAATTTTCGTAACAACAATATCCAACAATACTCTTTGATGTACTGAATCCGATCCCTCTCTGCTACACTAACTGACAGGACCTTTTATCTTTTTTCTTGAAAGAGATAAATAAAAGCTAAAATCCAATCGACTGCCTTTAGCCACACAGAAAATCACATGCAAATGAAATGAACACTAATATTGGTCATTAGTCTTTGTTTTTAAATAAAAATATGGGTCATTAGAATGAAACCTAGTAATTAAAGGGAATGAACCTAATCACTTCTAAATCTCGGAGAATTAATCTGCACAAATCTTTCATTTTTGGTCAACAACTTCTGCATAATCCAATTATGATCATCAAGCACATCCGACGGAAAAAAGAGCCAGCTATACATCAACGAATCCGACCAGTGTGACTTAAACAATGACGTCACTTGTTAGAGAGAGTTTATGTTCGTAAAGACATAATAATATTCTAAGAGACTCAGATCCGTACGTATATAATTAAGTCCTTTGATAACTGTACGTTTTCAATAAACAACAAAATAAATGGTATCTAAATGTACGCATTGACGTGAACAATATTAGTTTCAACGAAAGTAGGCGACCGAACGTGACTGCTCTCCAGATTTGTGTACAGTAGCTAACGAAGCAACGTGATCAGTGGTTGTCCTTATATGGCACATGCAACAGATAAGCAGACCTTGATTTTTCTTTTTACAAAATAATAACTACGCAATAATTAACCAAAGAAAGCAAAAAGGAACTTCAATTATAGAGGCTTTCTTATATTGCAAGGCAGAGTGTGTGTGATTCATGAACTTCAAAAAGGAATGAGACGTGAAAAAGCAAAGACGGCCGGTGAGATGTTTGTTTTTATATCTTCTGTTATTTTAAATCGGTTATAGCCGTAAGAATGCATTATATTAGATAATTGGATGTAACTTTTCGTTGGATAATTAATTATATGATGATTTGGATTCAAAATCTCCACCCATGTCCGGTGATTTCCAATGTCAAAAAAGTTATGCATACTATAAAACACATCATTAAACAAATATACTACAATTGTTTTGGTAATGTGAAATATTGATTTCCATTTATCAAACATAAAATAGTACATTGTTTTATTAGTCTAAAGATTAAAATGACTGCATCGTGTATATTGTCAAGACTCAAGAGTTAGTCTGGTTTTGGATTTAACGGGTTCTATATATTTTGATAAACGTAAGCATGTTTTCGTCCAAATCTGGCGTTAAGGGTATGTCAGCACATAGTCTACTCTTACATTTATGATATTTTATTTTATTTTTGAAGGTCCTAACTAAATTCATAAAATGTGTAGAAAATTTACCATTGCCAGTAGGCTTGGACATTCGGATCCATTTGAGTTCAGTTCGGATTTTTCAGATTTTTTTATTTTTAGATCTAGACATATAAGATCTATTCGGATATTTTAGAATTTAGCTTCGGATTCGGTTCGGTTCCATTCAGTTTATATTTGGTCTTAGATATCGAAAATTCATAAAAATAAAAATAAAATTGGTTATATTTATATAAAAATTTGTCAAATTGTATATTTGGTTTATTTTGGATAATTTATTTATTTTGGTCTAAAAATAAATAATATATCTAAGTTTCTAATTGTAATTTGGATAACTTTATTATATTAAGTTTAAATATAATTAATATTTTGTATATTAAATTGTAGTTTGGATTCTCGATTTTCGGTTCAGTTTGGTTAGGATTCGGTTTTTCAAATAAATATATTTCAGATCCGTTCATATATTTTGTCGATTCAAGCTCATATTCTGTTTTTATTTCGATTAAGGTTCAATTCAATATATTGGTTTCAAATATTTTTTCCCAGGTCTATTGGCCGGTGTAAAAAAGGAAGATAAGCAAATGAATTTTAATCTGTTAGAAAAAAAAGCAAATGAATTTATAAAAGGCTTTTAGTTCAGTAGTCTTTACACCATTGGACGTTCTTTTGATATATGGGCTATGTTATGTTTATCTATATTTTTTCCGTAAAATCTAGAAACCCATTTCACATAATCACATTTATATGAACCAGCCCTGTTTAGTCACATACCTCGTTGTTTTAGTTTCAATATTTATTATCATGGTGCATATAAAGTGTTTTTATTTGGAGGATTAAAACCTAAAGGAAAAAAGGTTTGATGACTCGAATGCTGGATGAAAACAAAAATACGAACAGTTCATAAGAAAAATTGGAATCTCATTACAAAATCTGACGTATGTACACAATAGTCCTTAGACCAAAGAAGAATGGAATCAATTCAATGGGGAAAGAAGAAGATGATCCATTAGGCCCAATAGTGAAATGAGCTATAATGAGTTAATGTAACATTATTGGGCCGACTTTTGGGAATTTCCAAAATCAGCATTCAACTGTGTGTGCCAGTGACAGTGCGATGACAATGATGCAATATTTCTCTGTCTCGGGAACCACAATTGGATAATTAGATCAGTTTCTCTTTTTAGAAAATGAATTATCTGAAAGAAATAATAGTAAAAAACAAAAAAATATGGAAGTGGGAAGATATTATGAACACATAAAAGTACGAGAATAGTGCTCATCCCGTGAGGCGTGACACAGACATCACTCTTTTCATGGCCCACAAGTACCCGCTCTTTTCATCTATTTTTTTTTGTCAACAGATATTATTCATGGACCGATGTAAATTACAAACGGGCCTAGACCCAAGTACAAAGAGAAAACGACAAAGAAGCGGATAAGAGAGCCACACGGTAAACTATGCCACGTGTCGCCATCCGAGCATTGCCTGCATGCACCAGCTATGGCGCAGAGCTGGAGAACCGCCAGAGAGCACTCAACAGCCGTCGAGGAAAACGGCCTGAAGCTCACCGGACCACCACCTTGATACTTCCGAGAACCGTTTGCCGATCCAAACTACCCGCAGCCACCATCCGAACACCTGCAATCAAAAGAAAAACCGATGAAGAAGCTTAGCAAAAGGCCACTAGAGCGAAGGAGGCGCCGCCGCCGTCAGGTTTAAAAAACCCGACAGGATCTCCGAGATGCTTGTCCCCTAAAGCTAGAGCACGGCGACGATATTAATTCCAACAGAATCTCCGGGAGACTAGAGCAGAGCTCCGCCACACCAAACAGGAGGAGACGGCGGAGAAAGAGGAAGGGAGAGCGAGATCGAAAATCCCGCAGTAAACGGGACACCGGGAAACCCAACAAGAGTCCGAGAAATCGGAAATAAGTCAGCCGCAGACAGATATCTGATTTTATTTAGATCGGGACCAAGGAAAGCCACGATCGAAACAAAACAGAAGCAAAGCAAAAACGATAAAAGAAAACCAGATCGGGAAAAAAAAATCTCGCTCTGAAGGATAGAGATGAGATAAAAACGAAAGATCAGAAAAAAACCCACGACCGGCAGCAAACCATCGGAAAAGATCGGAGTTGAGGTCGCCGAGGAGCTGCCGAAGAGGGTTCATCTCTCTAAGAAGAGAGAGAAACCTTAAGCTTTCTACAGTATTTCACTCTTTTCATCTAAATAACACGCAGAGGGAGATTCCAAAATCCAAACCTATCATTAATCTTTCTTTTTCTATCAACACATTATCTTTCATGATATCATCAAAAACATTGAACTGAAAACAAAACGACAAAAAACTGAATAAAAAACACATTGAATTTGAAAAAACAGAGGTGTATGTTGGAACGGATTAGTATGTAAATGTTCTAGATATTTTTATTTATCATTTCTAATTTTTAGTTTTAAACAGTTTAAGAAGAACAAGAAATAAAATTATATTGAAAATCAAATGCACGTTATTTTGTAAATAAATAAATTTGAAACAGAGTAAATTATTGTTTCTTTTCTAAATCTAAAATAGTTATACACATTATTTAGTTTTATGAGACCACTATTACTATTCAAAATTACAATATACAAAATTATATTTAATAAATTAATATTGATAAATTAGTAAATATTATTAATTTTAAATTATATTTGTAATTTAATTAATCTTTTAATAAATTAATAATACTTTAAATTAATATATTTATTACAAAAAAATTTGCTTTAAATAGTCTTATGATCTCATTATACATATGTGGTGCGAAAAAACCTAATTTTTATTTCTTTCTAAATAAAAATGCTGTCAATTTTTGTCTTCCAGATCTCAGTTTCTGGACGGCGCATAGTGGTTCTATTAGCATCGGTGCCGCCCATGCCTTCTTCCTTCCATTTTTTTCTTCTTTGTCGCAGCTTTAAGTGTTGTTTGGTGCTCTCGAAGATTTCTAGAAGTTTAGGGGTTCTGGTTCGTTGATTTTCTCCGGCATTACGTTCTCCGGTGTGATTCACCTCTCCTCGTCTTGGTATGGCGCGGTGGCTTTTTGCGATTTCTGCTCGTCCTCTTATCGGTGTTTTCCTCAGATCATGGTGTGGTTCGGTTCCTCCTCCAGTCTCTTTGTCTCGTGCTTCGGGGCTTTTCCAATATATTTGATTTGGGCGGTCTGTGAGCGGTTATTATTTCAGTCTTTCGTTTATATTAATATTATCCTTGTTGTTTTCTTGGTCTTCGTTAGGCATGTGCATTTTTATCCGGACCCAAAAAATTGATTCAGAATCGACCCGAATAAGGCAGATTCAGGTAGGAACCTGGTTTAGACATTTTAACCTATTGGATCTAGCTGTTGAAGATCCGCGAGTACATGTTCGGATCCGAGTATTACCCGCGGGTCTTTCGGATACTCATATAAACATATATATATATATATATATGTATGCATTTATATTTATTAAATATCTTAATCACTTGTTTTGAACCTGTACCCAACCAGTTCTGAACATGTTCTCAGCATGTTCCCAACCTGTTCTGAATATATTCTGAACTTGTTTCTAACCTGTTTCGAACCTGTATTTGAATATGTTCAAACCTGATCAAATCTGTATCCGAATCTGACCCGATTAATATCCGAATAAAAATGGATATTGACAGGTAAGCTATCTTAAGACCCGACCCGGCAGTCTCCGACCCGGACCTGATCGAATCTGTACCCGACCCGGACCTGGCAGTCCCCGACCCGGACCTGGCAATCCCCGACCCAAAACTATCAGGTCCTTAAATAGGTCTTTCGTTTCTTTTACCCGATTGACCCGGATCCGACCGAGGCCCGATCCGAAGACCTGAATGCACATGCCGTGCTCAGTTCTTTGTCGAATTGCCTTTGTTTGGGCTTTCTTACCTCTTCAGGAAGGTAGTTGGATATGGAATAATTGTGTTGTTGACCGGTTTAGTTCAGTTTAATGTCTCTGTTTGACTTTTATCCTTCAGCCGATGGTATAATGGGTTTCATAATGTTTTTTTTTACTTCTCCCTTTGTTCTAGATTTTCGGTGTTACTCTTTCAGATGCGAAGTTTGTGGTCTTACCTCTCTCCCATTGTCTTTAGATTAGTTTGATAAGAAGTTTTGTTCTTTAGCCGTTTTGTTTACCGGTTCTTGTAAGACTAACCTCTTGTATAGATTTGTGGGGAGTGCAGAATTCTCGGTTTAAACTTGGTAGGAATTAGATTAGGTGAGGAGAAGTTAGACTCTCATTTCGGGTATATTCATTATCTAGTCGTTGTAATTGGATTTAGTTTGCGCGGATTGCCTTTACTTTGGTTCTTTCGGGTTCTTTTTGTCTACAATTGAGAAGTGTTAGTGGTGTCTCGTCTTCTTCACTTTTCCGCTTTCATGTTTTCTATGAAGTTTTATGCATTGAATTTCGTTTTAAAGGGATTTGCTTTCAAAATTTTTTTTTCTACCAACTTCAGTTTCCCTCGAAACATTAAGGTCAGTCTTTTAGTTTTATGAATTTAGTGTTTTTTTATTTTTTACCGGTATCGTATTGATAACAATTTTTTTTTTTTTGTCGTCAACCCATCTTGATAACCAATCTATATATAACATTTGTTCCTGCTTCATATTATACTTTGTTAGAATCCTTAATTTAATATAATAATCATTAGATGGAAAAAAAAGTCTTATGATCTCATCCAAAAGATCAAAACCAAAACCGTTTGGGCATTCCCACAGGAAAAGTAGAAGAAAAAACAGGACGGACTAAAACATATAGCCACCGCTTCATACACTTAAGAAACCTCACCACTTATGCTTTTGCATTTTTGCTTCAAAGATTCTTAAATAGAAAAACAACTCTTCTTTTAGATTAAAATTTTCATTGTTGGACTGTCTCTCTCTCTCTGGAGAAATATGTTGGCTATATTTCACGAGGCCTTTGCTCATCCGCCGGACGAACTCAACAGTCCGGCATCTGAGAAATGTTCCAAACAGGCCAAACTTCCACAAGAAACCTTAAACGACTTCTTATCTCGTTACCCTCTCAACACTTTCTCCATGTCTTTCGGACAATCCGCTGTTCTTGCTTACGTTCGTCCCTCTGCTTCCCTCTCCATCCACCAGAGGTACACCAATCCTGCTTTCTCTTCTTGTTATAAGGTTCTGGTCCAATAATCTTCTTTTTCTGTTTAGGTTGTTTTGTGGATTTGATGACATCTACTGTCTCTTCTTTGGGAGCTTGAACAATCTTTGTCAGCTAAACAAGCAATACGGTCTCACCAAGACAACAAACGAGGCCATGTTTGTGATTGAAGCTTATAGGACTCTTAGAGACAGAGGTCCTTATCCAGCTGACCAGGTCGTCAAGGATTTAGACGGTAGCTTTGCCTTTGTCGTTTATGATAGCAAAGCCGGTTCTGTCTTCACTGCTCTGGTACTCTCACAAAACCAATCTAACCACTTTTCTTGTTTTGTTTTTCCTTAAAATGTTAAGGATTTTGAGAAACTTGAAAAATTGAGGATTTTTTTATGGTAGGGATCTGATGGAGGTGTGAAGCTGTTTTGGGGCATAGCTGCTGATGGATCTGTTGTTATATCAGATGATTTGGATGTTATCAAGGAGGGTTGTGCTAAATCTTTTGCTCCATTTCCAACAGGTAATACTGACTTAATTATTCTTATAACACAAATCTTCATAAGCTTTTAACGAACGCTAGGAAATGATCATGTTGATACATATGTAAAGATAGTAGATGATTCTTGATATGCAATGAGCTATTTGATACACAAAGATATTGGTTTAGCTTAACCATTTTATCAAAGACTTGGATTCATATATGATATAGGGAAGCCTTGTAGCTAAACCAAAGAGGAAACTAAATGTGTATATTTGATTCAACAAATAATGTTTTGATGGGTTTTGGGAGTGTTGCAGGATGTATGTTCCATAGTGAAGGAGGGTTAATGAGCTTTGAGCATCCGATGAACAAGATCAAGGCGATGCCGAGAGTGGACAGCGAAGGAGTTCTATGTGGTGCAAACTTCAAGGTGGATGTGTACTCGCGTGTTAACAGTATCCCTCGTCGAGGAAGTGAAGCCAATTGGTCTCTCTGAATACTTGCATTTCTCGAGAGTTCCTAAAGATAGTTTCTTTTTCGCACTTTCTTGTTCTTGTCCACTTTTGTTATGTACTGTTTCTAAGAAGCCATGAATAAAACTGTATATAGCCTTAGAGGTTCTGTTTCTACCTTTAGACAAATAAACTTACGAACGCTGGTTTCGTTATCTGGTTGATCAGAGTATGATTGATGCTCTTTAAGCTTAGCTGTACACCAAGACTTTAACGACCCCCTTATTGACATTCAGACTCTTTTATCCCATGTTGATGCATTATGGATCGATTATAGTTTATTCACTAGTTTAGGGTGGTGCTATAAGGATTTCATGGGACCGGAAGTTAGTGTTCTCTAAGAATGTTGCAAGAGCCTCTCGGCTTTGCATGTTGAGCTAGACGGCTTTCTGAGGGCAGTTTCTTGTCGTCATTAGAAGACATGTCCGAGGGTATAATTTGAGACAGATTATTCAGGTAAAAATGTTTGATGATTCTGGGGACGGGCCAATCTTTTGGTCTGAATTGGACGCTCTTCATTTTTTTAAAACAAAACTTCTGAGTTTTTCAGCTTACGCCATATCACCCGTCTTCAAAACTCCTGAGCAGACTAGTTAACGAAAGAAACATGGTTTCAGAATGTGTTATTCTTTCATATAAACTAGACTATTTCAGACTGAAGGAATTTTTCGAAATTCTCTTGAGAGCAGATTAAACTTGGCTTACAATTAGACGGGTCGAAACCAAAAAAAAAAAAAAAAAAATTAATGGTACAAACAATTTTAAGTGCACGATGACGAAACAGAGTATATGAACTGCTCTCTTACGATGAAAAACAGAGCCAAAACAAAGTTAAAGATTGCGAACTTTTATTTCTTTATTTTGGGCTACTAGCCAAACAGATCTACACTCAACAAACACTAACCACAAATTTCGCAAAAGAAATCAGACATCTAAAAATCCTGAAAATCCTCTTTAGGTTTTTTCATCATTTGGTACAGATACGTCTCATCAGCAGAAAGAGATTTCAAGTCTCATTAAGCCAAGCCAACGAGCTTCTCGCTGATCTCCCACACTTTACGAGCCTTCTCAACATCACTAGCTTCTTCTGACAACTCGTTCTCAAAAGACGCCGAAGTCTTGTTCCAGCTCCAGTAAACTCCTGATTTCGTCAAGCTCGGATCACTCACCACCTAACCAAACAAAACTCTCTTGATTAAGTACACAGCAAGAAAACGAAAAGTTCTTTCCTTGACTCACAAGCTATCATTACCTGAGCAAGTCTTTTGCCAGACTCTGTCTCGGAGACATATCCTTTAGTGATGTACTTCTGAAATGGAGGGAAGAGGGTACGGAACAGTGGAATGTGCTCTCGGAATAAACCGGTTGATGCGATGCAACCAGGGTAAAGCGAGGCGAATGTAATCCCGGTTTCTTCATGGTAACGTCTGTGAAACTCTTGCATCGTCAACATGTTACAGACTTTACTGTCTTTGTAAGCCTTTGCACCGTCGAAATCTCCTCCATCAATCATGGCTGAGCTGTTTAACCCGTTCAATCCGCCAGCTAAACCTCTCAGGTCTCCGAGATTCGCCTTAGGTGGTACATTACCAGCCAATGTATTCGTGTTCCCTAAACCAAAACAAAGATACAATGATCAAAACTCATTCTCTAGCGTGCAAAGTAGTGAACTATATAGTAGGTTTTAGACAATACCGGTAATGGATCCGACAATAATGAGACGCTTTGAAGGGTAATCAGATTTCTTCAAGTCATCAAGCAACAACCTTGCGAGCAGAAAATGTCCTAAATGATTCGTCGCAACGCTAAGCTCAAACCCTTCAGCACTGTAAGTAGGTTCTTTAGCTGTCGGGAAATAAACAGCAGCATTACAGACCAAAACATCGAGAGGCATCTCAGATCTCCTGAAGTTATCAACGAACTGTCTCACGCTGTCCAACGAGGCTAAGTCTAAATGCATCACGGTGTAGCTGTCTTTAGGCATCCCTGCGGATTTGGCAGCTCTCTCTGCTTTAAGAAAGTCCCTGCACGCCATTATCACGTGCCATTTCCCTGTCTCGGCAAGAGCTTTAGCCGTGGCTAGACCTAATCCAGATGAAGCTCCCGTGACCACCACGTTTCCTTTCCTCAATGTTTTCTTGCCGTCAGTTGAAGATTTTGTGACCGAGGGGCTTGAAGTCGCAGCGGTTTGGGCTTTAATTGATACATTCCTCAAGCTATGTTCTCTCTATATAATATTAGATATCTCTTAATCAATTAACCATTACAAATCATAAACATCTTAACCGAGAATGCAATGTAGGAGTTATGTACCTTGAATCTTAATGAGGAAGAGCCATGTTCGGATTTGATTTGGTCGGTAATGGAGGCACCAAAAAGACTCGAGTCCTTCAATTTTCCATCTTTTCGGACAGAGAAAGCAGAGGAGACCACCAAAGAAGCAGCTTGAAGGGCCATTTTAGGAGATACAGCACGATCGATTGAAGAAGAAGAAGACTATCGAAGTGGTGGATATTTTGCGAGAGGGAGTGTGCTTGTATATGTAGTCTCGAAGGAGTGGAGGAGGTGATATTCGGACAGGAGAAGAGTGGTTCCCACAGAGATCAGTGAAGATGTGTGGATAACATTATCTTAGAGAAAGTATCTGCCAAGTCATCATTTGATATCCAATGAGAATTCGAGGGTTAGATTTCCCCTCTCAGAAGATATTTTATTTTATTGATAACAAAGGAAACTTGCAAAAGAGGATGGTGATTGGTCTTCATGGGATTCCATCCTTTGTATGGGAGAAGAAGATAACTTACAAAAATATGCTACTACTTGTTATGGACACTCTGATGTTTGGATAATTTTCTCGTTTTTACCTTATTGATTATTAATTACATAATATATCATATACTGAAATGTCATATGTATATCAAATATCATATATCTAGTAACTAGTGCTGGAATTTTTTCCGAACCTAAATGAACCAAGTTTTTCGGTTTTTGGTTCTTGTTCGGTTTTTCGGGCTGAATCGATCGGTAAGAGACCAAAATAAATTTAGCTAACGATTTGGTTTGACCAAACCGATCAATAAACGATTTATTATCTTTAACTGAATTATATTGAATTTAACCAAACTTTAACTAATTAAACCGAACCGAATTAATTTAACCAAATTAACCAAAGTAACTGAATTTACCCGATTTTAGTCAATTTTAAATCAAAACATTAATTTCAGTTTTAATATTAATAAATGAATTAATTGATAACTGAACTAAATCAAAATATATTTCGGTTATTTTCGGTAAAATTTTTAATAACGAATTATCCAAATAATTGAATGAACGAACCGAATCAACATGTAATAACCAAACTTGCAGCCCTACTACTAACTATAAATCACAACAGGTCATTACATCCGCCTTATAAAAACAACATCTCAATTCAATATCCATACATATCAATCGACAAAACTCATAGTTTTACCCTCGGCTTCATATAATTTTGATGTCACAGGCTAAAAAGTAACACCCCAAAGTATTACAATAGTATATCACATTGCATATAGAAATTTTAAAAAGTTATATTTGTGGACTAAAAAAAAACCTTTAGTATGCCGAGAGGGAGGCCTCAGCAGCAGATGAGTAAAAGAAATAATAGAATTGAGAGACAATAGCGTTGAAGAAGACGAAGGAAGCACCAGCGGCGAAGACGCCCTTAGGAAGAGTCTGACAATCAGGATGATTGTCCATGAACATTGTTCTATACTTTGTGTGGTATGCATTCTCTACTGATCCAGCTAATAAGCATGTCTCCGCTATCAAGAAAAACATCCTTTTCCGCCAAGAAAACAACAATCAAAATGTGTAAAAATATATCAAATTCAGTTGAAATGCATGAAACATTTGTGCATGTGTTGAATTCAGTGACATATATTGAAACACAATTGGATTAGTAACCAATATAATATAATCTTGGTGACTTTAGTTCAGAGACTTATGTTAGATTTGAACATATTGGTGGAAATATTCAATTGTATATGTAAGATTAGGCTTGCAACTTCGGTTTGTTCGTGTACTTCGGATCGGTTATTTCGGTTCTCAGATTATTTGGTTTACATAAATTTGTATCGAAAACAGAATAAAAATTCGATTCGGTTTGGTTTTAAAAATTCTACTGAATTCAACCAAATTTTTTGGTTTTCGGTTAGATTCCAATTAATGGTAAAATTTCAAATAATTGTGATTGTTTTCGGTTTGAAATATTTCATATGGTTCAGTTTCATTTGGTTTATTTATTTATTTTTCTCGAAAAACTGAACCGCGCCGAAAACCAATTTTTACAAAAAAATATTTATTGAATTGAACCGAATTCATAATCGAACTTAAACCGAAAACCAAAATTTTTTGTTTGGTTCGATTCAAAATCGCAGCACTATGTTTGAATGTTTGATTATGGAATTATTGATTAAGGTCTGTTGGTTACTTTGGACCGATTCAAATTCGCATGCTAGAACCGGTGTTACCCAAGCTTGCTTAAGCTAGGGGATATTGTATATGTGAACGATGAACTAATTGAGCTAAAAACAGCAAAAAAGGGAAATGAATTACCAGCTGACAATGAAGAGAACGAGAGCAAGAGCACGTGAACCACCAGGCTTGAGAGGCTTTCCACAACAGAAGCAACGGCTAACGAGCATGATAAGGAGTTGACTAGCCAATGAGAACAAAAAGGCTGCAACTCCATACCCTGTGGCTCTGTCCGAATCATACAGACAGTAGTTGTCTTGCACCTCAGTGTCCTGCACAACCTTTGCCTGCCCCACCATAAAATTATATAAAATCTTAAAGAGAGATCACATAATCATCATCTTGCTTGATATGGAGATGCGTTTTAGTTAATTAAAGACTTACAGTGCTTAGCTTTGTTCAGCAGCAACGGCTAGACCAAAGGCAATGAGGTTGAACACAAAGACTATGGCTGAGATAATCTTCGACCCCATGGATTCACCTTATTCTCGTTCTTTTTTCTTCACCAAATGTTTCTTTATTTGCTCAGATTTGATCGTCTCGCCTAATGGAAAAAGAAACGTTACCATTTTCTTTTGAAATGGGTATCTTACCATTTATTTATTTTTTATGATTAAATAAAATGCTGATATAAATTCTAGTTGGATGGTAATGTCGGAGACAGAACAAATGCTTAAATTCGAAGAATCATCTCACAGTAATTTCATGAGAAATCATTGTCATAAATTACATATTAAATATTTTATAATATGGTTCATTATATGGTGATCTCCTAATGATCACCAATTAAACAGTTAAGAGTTACAAAAATCCAAAATAAACCTTACTATTTCAAACTCACCAAACAAATTTGTATTACACTCCAATGCTATCAACAACACATCAACAATGATATATATAAACAGCCAAATCAAACTGATAAAAACCGAAACAGAATTTATTGTCACGCAAGAACAAGATTTAAAGAATAAAGAGAAAAGTATTAAACCGGCTTTTCAACCAAACTCAACACGACGTCGTTGATATGCCTCTGGAAACAAAGCTCCAATGATTCCTATGAAGAAATCTTTTCATTTTTTCCTTCCGAACATAAGAAGCTTTCTGAAGACTTTCGCCGTAGCCTTAGGAGACGTCTCTTCACTGTTCCATTTCTTCCTCGAATGATCTGCTTCATTTGCCGGCGGCGTCGAGATATCAATCTCCTCCGACACCGTTGGTGAAAAATAATACTTCTCCTCCATGTTTGTCTCTGAAAAAGTCACCGACTTCTTAGGAGAAACCGGTTTTGGCGGTGAATCCTTGACTTCTCCGACATCCTCCGAACAATGGTTCCTAGTGATTTGCTTATCCTCACAGACGGAAGTCTTCTTCACTATCTCAAGATCATCGATTTTCGTCTGATCTTGTACTTTCTGGTGGTTGGTGTTTGTCATTGCGTCGGCGATGGTTTCATGAACGTTGTTTCCTGACGGCAAGCTATGCATCTCTTTAATGTCTTTGAAATCATCAGCAACAGAAGAAGCAGCAGGAGGTTTATCAACTTGCTTCACTGGCACGTAAGACTGTGATTCTATCACTGTTTCCTTGATCTCGAGACTTGGGTCACGAGAAAGTACCAGACTTTTTGCATCCGACTTAACTGTTCTACTCGGTTTCTTGTCCTGAGATTTCTCTGTCTTGTTTCCTAAAGGTTTTGATGTTCTTTTGTTCACTGGTTTCTGTTGTGGCTCCTTTGGTGCTGTACGGGCAACAGCAAGGCGTTCAATGGTTGAACTTCTCATTACCGGCTTAGCCTTTGACTGCAACGCGGCTTCAGGCTTCTCATTCTTTACTGAGGTCTTCACGGTTTTGGTTGCAGTAAGAGCTTTCTTGGAGGCTACGGAACTTGTTACACTACCACTAGAACTCTTCTCAGCAATTCTCTTTTGTCTCTGAATCAAAAGTTCTTCCATTCTCTTTTTTCTCTCTTCCTCCTACCAAATACCAAATCCAAATGAGATAAAGGAAACTAATCAAGAAAGAAGAACAGCGGTTACAGAAATTACCATCTCGGATTTGGTTTTGGTGGCAGCAGCTCTACTTCCCCAAGGAGGTCTCTTGGCTTTGGACGACGGGTCAGGTCTACTTGATACTCTTGACTTAACATCCTTCCCCTTGGCGACGCCACGGGTTTTCTTTTCTTTACCATCTGAGGTTTGTTCACCTGCAGAGGCCTTTGTAGCAGATTCCAAATCGATTTTGTTCGTCTCTTGAGCCAAAGTGTTAGTCTCAAAGTCAATTTCAGGGGTCCATGATACCAATGTAGGTGTAACATCTTGTTCCCGTCCAAGAACCATGAAAAGGTCATCTGGCTCTTGACGATTGATCTCCGGTGCAGAGTTTTCTTGTTGAGTGATTCCATAAACGTCTGAATCCATCATGTCTGTCCTTAACCGAGACTCTTCTACTTGGCCCTCACCACGAGAATGGATCATGAACGAGTCATCAGTCAGGACATCTCTCTCGCTGCTCTTCGTTAAGTGGAAGTCGTCTCCTACAAATGTTTTAACAAGACTTGGATCTCTTTCTGGATCTGCTTGGTTACGTATGAACCAGTCTTCCTCAGTCTCATTTCTAGCTCTGAGCTTTCCATCGTAAACCGACAACTCTGCCTGTGAATAGTTTCTTGATTCACTGCTTCTACGTGGATTCAACATCTCCTCATCATAGTTGTTCTCTCTCCTTATCAACCGAACATTCTCACCCGCATCGAATTTCTTAGTACTGCTTTCTCTTCCCCAATCCCCATTCCCATTTGCAACCAAGAAAGAATCATCCAAAGGTTGTTCTCTCTTGCTCACAACTTCTGACTCCATGTTCAACGGAGATCGTTGTGATTCCTCCTGATCCGAATCTTTGTCTTTCAAAAGAAGGTTTTGGAATGCATCCCAATTATCATTCCCTTTAGTCTCCTTACGACCTGAATCATCATCATCAACATGACTTTTGTCTTTCCTCCGACGGCGTGAAGTTGATTTATGCCGTTTCTCCAGTGAGCCAATAGCTTCTTCAACTTGATGCTTGATGGAATCTCCATCCACAAACCCCTCTTCTTCTTCAGACTCCTCTGAATCACTCTCCTTCGCTCCATTTCTCTTCGAAGTTATATAGTTTATGTTGCGAATAACCACTTTTCTAGATGATTTCTTCCCTTCATTACCGTCTTCTGATTCGGTCTCAGCACTGGAATCATCGCTTGGCTCGGTGGATTCTTCTTTCTTTGACTTCTTATTCTTCTTCTTCTTCTTTTTCTTCTTGGAAGACTTCTCACTTGATTCCACATCTCCCATGTTCACAGGCCATTGCATATTCCCAGGGAAATACGGCGACTGTCCATGCATGCCGGGATACATATAAGGAGGAGGAACATTCGGATACCCATGTCCTTGGAAGTTCTGCATGTACTGAGGATAATGGTTCGGCCACGACATTGCCATTTGAGCTCTCCCTTCTGAAAAATGCGTTTAACTCAGCTTTAGTAAACCATATTAAAGAATCATAAAACATGAGAATGGATGCTTCTATAAGGACCTTGGCTAGTCTCAAAGCTACCCTGGCTCGACGCATCCATGGAGTTCCCGTGCTTTACGTTTGAAGCATTCAACAAATCATTCTCTTCGCCAGCGAGTATGATCCCAGAGTCACCCATGAACGATAACTCAGGCCTAGGAAATGCTTGCATAGCGGTGATTTGGTCCACCCACATTCTATCTTCATTCTTTCTCTTGCACAAGTCCATAAAGTTAACACATGCTTCCCTGGACGCAAAAGAACACAAAACTGATTTCGTACAAAAGCTTACGAGCAACACAAGGACAAGAATGGTTCATGTACTTACCTTAAACGCGAAGCTCCAAAAGCATCAGCGAAAGACAAGAGGTCATCCATGTAGTCCAATTCAAACCCAACAACCATAGCTCGAGCGTAAGCCATTGCTTGCTCTTTGCACAAAGCTGCTTTGCGGTTCTCCAGAACACGCTGCAGACCAACCCTGTTACATTCATTTCACCGCTTAACAGGATCAATCAACTTCACATAACCGATCAACTCAACCCAAAAGACAGAGAAGGAAGACTACTTAAAAACTTACTTAGAATTTTCTTCCCCATTGTTTCCATCAGATAAAGCCGTAGACTTCTGAGAAATCCATGTACTGCCCAACTCGTTTCCTATATACATATGAACCAAAATTATAAAAAGATCGATTTTTGTTTGTTCTTCTTTCAGTTCGTTTACCAATTCATGATTTTGGTGCCCATAATTCATTGAAATTCGTATTGAAACATGTAGAGTTGTAAAACCCTTGTAAAGATTCTGTGTCCGAACATACCTTCAGATTCGCCGGAAATGGCGGCTGCATTAGTCTGAATCGAATCCTCGATCTGCTCAATCTCTTTCTCTAATGTTACAGTCCTTTCAAGTACCTCCGGAGTGGTCACGAATCGCACAAATCTTTTACCCAAATCCGGAAACAAAAATTTAGCCTATTATTTTAGGTTTCAGAGATGAAAGACAGAAACTTTTCTAGGAGACGGAGAGACTTTTTTTTACCTCTGAAGAGTCACTTTTGTAAACCAAGGAGCGGCGCCAGCGACGGAGGAAGGACGGAGAGTGACGGAGTAGCCGCCTTTAGAAATCTGATCTCTAACACTCTTGAGATGCGTAACGAACGGCTGAAAGATCCCGGAAGCAAGTTTCTCGTTCTCGCCACCGGAGAAAATCACAAGCTCGCATCTTCAGACAAAACAAAAAGTAAGAGAATCAACATTGACGGTCTTAAAGTAGTTAAGAACCAAGAAAAGCCTTTGAATTACCTTGTCCTGGTGGGTGTGAGCTGAAACAGAGCATAATCAAGTCTTGTTCTTGGATCCATTTAAGACCCAACAAACAAACACAAAAAGATGGGTTCAATTTAAGTTTGCACCAGAAGAATTTGATATCACTTGTGGTGCTGTTCAAGAATGTTTCATAGATTTCTGATTTTATTTTGCAGAGAGAAAGAGAATGAATGTTTTCGTGACAGCTAAGAGATAGAGAAGTAAAAGCTGTAGGACGATTGAGATCCAAATGAGACCACATGCATTGAAGCTCAGACATTCACATGAAGAAGAAAGAGGAGAGAGGTTTTCATCGAGTTTGGCTTTTTTTTTTTTTTTTCTCTTTTTTTTTCCTTTACTCGTTGATTTAAATATTTAATAAATTATTAATCATAGGTCCATGTGGGTCCCCCCGTTCTATACGCCGACACACACCCACTTCACCGATAGACAGATACTAACTATAGTACTAAGTATTAACATGTGATTATTTCATTAATCTTACCAAACTTTGCAAAATTACAGAATAGTATAGGATTATTAATACATCTTGGAGACTTGGAGGATGTAAAATAGAAAATGTTTGTAAATTATTGTAAACAAGTGTTTGGTTTGAAATGAAAGTGTTAGTTGACATGTCAGGATGACTGAGAGCTGTCAAAAACTTGGATACCAAGAGAGACAGATGATAGTAACAGTTAGATAAACATAATAACTGAAGTGTAATATTACATAAAATTATAGTATGGGTTTTATGTGATGTTTACTAATTATTGTTTTTCTTAGCTTAGAGGGGAGACAATGGAGTTACACAATTATTTCATAAATATATCAATCAAACCATGTGAGGTAGAGAATGATGCGTACTTGTTGCACAAGATAAGTGATGAAGTAATAGTGTTTCCCCAGATTTTTAAAATTCTTATTTATATAATAAATTGAAACTCTAGTTAATATTTTTTCAAAATATAATTATTATTTTTTCTATATTTGAGATATTAATTTCATTTTCGGTTTGTTCGTGTTTGGATTCAATTCTTCAGATATGAAAGTGTATGATCCGTTTGAATATTCTTCATTTTCAAGTTTGATCCGATATCATTTTGTGTGTTGGATTCGATTCAAATCTTTGAATCCAGGTATTTTGTCCAATCCTAATTGAGAATGTGTTATAAGTTTTGTCTAATGTTACAGTTTAATTCTTGTTTTGTTGGATAATTTGTGTAAAGGGTTGGAAATTATGATCATTAATGATGGTAAAGTGGCTAATCACCAGAAAAGCCTCCACTGTTGGTTAGAATAGATCATTCATTTAATGACATCACAAGACTATGGCCAAAAGGTATAACCACTTGTAGAAACCAAATCAAGAATAGTCATAGTGAAGTTCTGTTTGTGATAATTATACAAGAAGTTATTAGGTATTATTAATGTGGGTCACGTGATTGATCAATTGTAGCTACTTGTCTTCTTATACTTCTTGTCAAAGGATATCGAGATATTAAGATTTTATTTTATTGTCGTCCAGAAAATGATTTAACGATATTCACAATAAGAGACTAGGCACCATGAAGTGATTAATCACAATGTGGATATGATCACTAATTTTGGTTTTCGTTTGAACTATGTAGTTTTTAATAAAAATAAATAAACTGAAAGTTATGTTGGATTAAAGCTATATAAAAGAAATATCCAGTCATCTGAATTACAACTTGAAGTCAATTTGTTACATACTATTTTTGGTTTACTACACTTGGGTTTATTAGCAGGATTGAACACAAAAACATATAAGGAAAGTCTCACCAGATTAGCAAATTTAATTATTATTAATCAATGTTTTAGAAAACTTAAAGGTTCATCAAACACAAAACGGAAGAGCCCGTAACAAATCAATTATTTGGGCTTATGCAAAGTCTTATTGGACTTCAGTCCATGAAACAGATGTTGGATCTTAAGTACTTTTATGAAAGAACTTTCATATCAACTTAGTCAATGGATCCTAACTAGCCATGTAGCCGTGCGGGATTCTCATTACGAGGAACAAGTTCTTTGGATGGAGAGTATCTCAGGCATTGACTTACGTGATCAACTCTAGAATCCCGAAGACCTTCTTGGTTGACGTCGTTGTTTTCGTCACATATAGTCCACGATTGGTAAACATTTGTTCATTAATCATGTTGGTGTTGCCCCTATTGAGAAACCAATTGTGTTTGGTTAGAAAAAACAAAACTTGGACTTAACCGTTTATATTAGTTCATAAGATTCTTATGTTTTTGATTTAGGGTTATGAGTGACCTTTTTTTTTTGGTCGGAAGGTTATGAGTGACCTAAATATTCTTAATCTAATATTTTGTGGTTAAGTAAAATTGACTACACATTATCTATGTTTCCAAGTTGTTTTTTTCTTCTTCTAAAGTTTTGTTTATGTTGCTAGCTAGCATTCTTACAAACTACTCTAGTAAATAGCTTTTCTTTCCATTTCTTCAAATGAAATTTAATATTCGAAAGATGTGTACTTATTTGTATATAGTTGAGAACCTGCAAATAAGAAAAACAAAACCTACATGTATCCCTGAATTTCTTCAATACAAAATCTTTATTTTCATAATCATCACCTTCTTCCGGAGATGAGAGGAGAGTAGTTTGTATAACTTGAAGAAAAAGGAACCCAAGAAGCTATATCTGGTCGACCACACATCCTCGACACGACTTCGGAGGCGACTTGTATAATTTCCCCGGTGAACTTAAGCACTGGCTTTCGAACAAATCGTGCCCATAGTCCCAGTACACCTCCCATCACCATTCCTGTCTCTACAATCATTTCTTCAACTTCTCTTCTCCTTTGGATTCCCTAATGTTTTTGGTATTGAATTTGATATGTGAGAGAATTCATGGTTAAAGTTTTTTGGGTGAGGGATATGTTAAACTGTAGAGCAGAGAGTGACCATAAAAGGTTTGGTCTTTTTTTCTTGATTTCATGTGGGGGTTGCACCCACCAGAAGGCCACAAGTTGTCCTCAGCTAACGGTCATTATAGAAGGTTCAAAACTCTCTGATTGGAACAGAGGGTTGCGCTTGGGTTTTGTTTTTGAAAACTCAATACATAAAAGGAGTACTGTTGTGAAAAGAAGAGAGATAGAAGAATTGATGATGTTTATTCCAATGAATAAAGACTCCTTTATATAGGAGTACAAGAACTTGGAGACCAAGTAAAACCTAGAGTACAAGTAATTCTAGAAGCTACTACGAGATGGGCCTTATAATGGGCATCCATATTATTATTCATCCATTATAATGGAATGGTTCGTAATGCGATTAAGATGTTGCCTCATTAAAAACCTTACCAGGAAAACCCAATGGGAAAAACCATGGTTAAGGGAAAAAGAGTGCAACACGCAATTACTCCCCCTTTTGAGTACACGTGTCGAGATCTTTGAGACGGCGTAGCCCGATCTGATGAACTAACTTCTTGAAAGTAGAAGTAGGTAGCGCCTTTGTAAATAAGTCAGCCAAATTATCGCTCGAACGGATCTGTAGAACATGTATATCGCCGTTCTTCTGTAGATCGTGTGTGAAGAAGAATTTTGGTAGAATGTGCTTTGTTCTATCACCTTTAATGTATCCGTCTTTGAGTTGTCCGATGCATGCTGCATTGTCTTCATACATAATTGTTGGAGCTTCTTTCCCTCCAGAAATACCACAATCTTCTTTTATATGATGAACGACAGATCTTAACCATACACACTCGCGACTAGCTTCATGGATGGCTAAAATCTCTGCATGGTTAGAAGAAGTAGCGGTGAGAGTTTGCTTCATAGATCGCCAAGAAATGGCAGTACCTCCGCAAGTGAACACATATCCTGTTTGCGATTTAGCAGTATGGGGATCAGATAAGTATCCTGCGTCTGCAAAACCAATTAGGCCTTCCTTGGATAAGTTAGAAAAGAATAAGCCCATGTCTTTTGTACCTTAGAGGTAACGAAGTATATGCTTAATCCCATTCCAATGCCTTTGAGTTGGGCATGAGCTAAACCTTGCTAACAAATTCACCGAAAATGATATATCTGGTCTTGTGTGACTAGCAAGGTACATTAATGCTCCTATTGCACTTAAGTACGGTACTTCAGGTCCAAGAACTTCTTCATTGTTTTCTCGAGGACGGAATGGATCCTTTGACACATCAAGTGATCTTACAATCATTGGACTACTCAAGGGGTGTGCTTTATCCATATAGAACTTTTTGAGCACTTTTTCTGTGTATGTTTCTTGATGTACTAGAATTCCATTCTTTACATGTTCAATTTGTAGTCCCAAACAAAATTTTGTTTTCCCAAGATCTTTCATCTCAAATTATTTCTTCAAATACTCCACTGTATATGAAATCTCTGCAGGAGTTCCAATAATATTTAAATCATCAACATATACTGCAATTATCACAAATCCTTTCTCAAATCTCTTTATGAAGATGCATGGACTAACACGGTCATTCTTGTAGCCTTCTCTTAACAAGTAGTCACTAAGGCGATTATACCACATACGCCATGACTATTTTAGTCCATAAAGAGATCGATTTAGTTTTATGCAGTATTGTTCTCGGGAATTCGAATTTACTACTTCAGGTAGTTTAAATCCTGCTGGGACTTTCATATAAATGTCATTTTCCAATGGTCCATATAAGTAGGCCGTCACTATATCCATTAAACGTAAATCAAGTCCTTCTTTTATCGCCAGACTAATAAGGAACCTGAAAGTAGTTGCATCCACCACATGAGAGTAAGTCTCTTCAGAATCAATTCCAGGTCTTTGTGAGAATCCTTGTGCGACTAAACGTGCTTTATACCTCACAATTTCTCCATTTTCATTCCTCTTTCGTACAAAGACCCATTTATGTCCTACTGGTTTTACACCTTTAGGTGTACGGACTACTGGTCCAAATACTTCTCTTTTGGCGAGAGATTTTAATTCTGCATCTATTGCTTCCTTCCATTTTGGCCAATCACTTCTTTGTGTACACTCTTCAATAGATGTCTTATGATCCTCATTCTCATCAACTGCTATACTGCATGCATAATTATTAACGACGTCGATTTGATATCGGTTCCATATTATTCAAGACATGACATAGTTATTTGAGATTTTCATATTCTCAGGTACCTGACTTTCTTTCTTGTCATGTTTATCATCTCTTCTCGAGATCTTTAATATTTCATTCCTCGGTACTGCCATTCTCATTCATGCTCCTTTTCTTTTTCGAGGATTCTTATCTTTGGAACCGATAGGTCTATCACGCTTCAAGCACTCTTTAGACTCACTAGCAGTTTGATACTGTCCTTCTGGGACATCCAATTTAACTGGAGCATTTACAGCTGGTATGTGACTTTGTCACTCTATTAGGGCCAGTTGAAGCATCTGACAACAAATTGCTTAACCAATATACTTGAATTATATTTCGTACATTCATTTGGACTTCTATTCACGCTCTTTAGTAGGAGGATCATAGATAATTCATTTCTTTTCCAGCTGTTTATTTTCTCTCCCTAAAGTTGGATAAATTGACTCATTAAAAGAGTCTAATCATCAATGGAGAATCATATCCAACATATATTTATAACCTCCTTTGAGGTCCCATCTTTTGTATTGTTGTGGAGCAACTTATCCAACTTCTCTAGATGGGGATTTATGGTTCCTGGCCCAAAACCAATTTGATGGGGAGAGCTATTTTACTCTTTGGCTATATGCGAATCAATGCTGCTCAGTTTCACCAGTATTACCAATTAGTATCGCACACTTTAAGTTGCGGATTTATGACAAGGATACATACATACGACAATCTTATCGATGTGTTAATATATAAACATATGGTGGATGATCAGTCCACCAGTGGGTGATCAAGCCCACAAACATTTCCTTGTATACTTTCCATAAATTAAATAGATTCCAAATCTATTTTGGCTGGTGAAATCGTTTTATCGTATTGCCTTGTGAGCAAGCAGCATATAGCAGATCATTCGTAAGAATCTCTGGTTCTTCAATGAATGTCGCATCATTACAAAACCGGAATGGCATAACCGGTTTGCCAAAAATTAAACTTTCAGTAAACTTCTGGTTTACCATAACATTTATCTCCATTTTAATAATATGTGTGTAGTAGTGTAGTACAATTCAATAGATAATGCATGTATTTTCTCCAAAATACATTTATTGCCTCGGGTATTACTTCTGTTGAAGGCATTCAACATTTCCCTTATTGTCTCAACATGATTAAATTTAAAATCCCTTTGGATTTCTTTATAAATGATTCATCAAGTCTATTTTCAGTTTGAACATAATCTTCATGATGTTCCACTTAGTACTTAGAATGGATATGGGATTCTCTAGTTCTCCCCCTCGAGATAGTAACACTCCAGGTTCATCTATCTCGAATTGAATCCCACGAAATCAACAACATACCCAACTTAGGTCATGTGTATCTTAGATTCTTTTGACCTTTGAGACTTGGGAAAATATAACGCATTAATGATTTCAAATTGCGTTCCCATAGGAAATTCGCTCTTCTAGAGCTGTCAATAATCTTTATAAAACCTGACATTGTACTCACACAAATTTCTTTCATCATCACATATTGCTACCGTCATTATTTTCTCACTTCTGGTGAGGATATGATTTCTTGAAAGAAACTCATTGGGGCTCGACCTTGACCATATCCATATTCATATCCACATATACGTCTACAACTACTTATATAGCTACTCCTCAGGTATTGTCATTACTGTGGTACTTTTCTTTTTCAAAATAAAATAAAATATAAACTCATAGTACGTCACAAACACTTTTCATGATGTTGTGTCTCCAGAACAACAATATTTGCATGAAAGATAGAGCATGACTTCTATAACATCTCTATATGAGTACTTATTCACTGACTTAAAGTCTTATAATCTTATATTAACCAATCAAGATGAGTTTATGACTATATCACATTCTGGTGATCATATATTTCTTTCGCATTAATGTTCCAAAGAACATATGGATATTTTACGTCAAGCCACCAATATCCAAAACCTCATGAAATTTGATGGCAAAACAATATTATCATGAACTTTAAACTTATAATCAAACTACACATGCTACGAGATATTTGTTTGGAGTTGATATACAAGTTAGCAAAAAGGAAAAATAGAAACTTAAATATTTTCCTTCCCAAAACAAAAGGGAATATATTGATATTTAAAAATAGAACCTTAAATATTTTCCTTAAATCAGAATCTAAAATTTCGGAAACAATTAAAACAAAAGGGAATATAGTAATATTTTAAAAATAGAAGGTTAAATCTTTTCAGAATCTAGAATTTTGAAAATACAATGAAACAAAATATTTTACTCATAAAAAAAAAATCAAAACGTGTTCATCAAATTGATTAGAACAATAAAAATCAAATCAAAAGCAGTATAATGATTTAAAGCTATTGAGCACAAGCACTAATTTATAAATAATAAAATATAGAATTGAATCCATTAAGATAAACCATGAATCTATAATAAGCATGGTTTAAATACAGGATTAAATCATGACAAATATCAATAAATTATTATTCTAGATAAGTATTGATAATCATCTCTATTATGAATAAGATCAGAGATCATAATCGTGAAGGCATAGCCTATCATAACGATATTCAGAGAAGACATCACTTATCATCCCAGAATAAGACATAAACTAAACATAAACTAAATCTCACCTTTTCGGTGTAAGAAAATAGGAAGAGAGACTATCGTGCTGATAACGTGTTGTGAAAAGAAGAGAGATAGAAGAATTGATGATGTTTATTCCAATGAATAAAAGCTCCTTTATATAGGAGTACAAGAACTTGGAGACCAAGTAAAACCTATAGTACAAGTAATTCTAGAAGCTACTACGAGATGGGCCTTATAATAGGCATCCATATTATTATTCATAACAAGTACCACATTATTAAATTGCAAGCATATTTTGCATCCTTTTGTTTTAGCAGATGCAATGTTGCACAGATTCTCAAATTGATGGAATTATCCCTTTTCACCTGCCATGGCCCATGTACCCAACGGTTATATGTATATACTTTGAACTTTGCATGAAAGTTTTTTTCGTCTATGTAGCTTCTCAAATCGATGGCATGTTTGTAATCCTTTCGGCTGAAGCTTCCAGCGTCTACACTAGTATAAATTTAATTCATAGGACATCCAAATAATATGAACTTTTTGTATATTTGTTAAACAGAATAAGATCTTTTTTATTAGTTAGTAAGTGATTTGAGTTTTTATTATCTCAGTTAATTACTAGCATGTCTTTAATAAAATTATGTTTAACTATATAAATTTATCTTAAATTGAAAATTTTGATATTTGTTATATTGATCTAACTAAATATTTTTATTATATTTAGTAAATATACATAATTTCGATAATAAAATTTATATATTAAATAATTTCTATAATATATTTGATATTTGACTTTAAGGAATTAATAAATATGTTTAACATGTATAAGATGCTTTTATATAGTGAATTGTGTAATTATCATTATTAATAAATTTAACAAGATATATAAAATAGATTATAAGTTGAAATATATTGGTATTATAAATTTACATCCGCATATTCATGCTAGTAATTATATAACAAGTTAATGTACCATAACTTATCATATAAACTACTTTTCCATTTGGATTAAATATATATGCACTTATAATGCATCCACAACAGAATAACACAATTTATATATTTAAAAAAGAAATATAATATCGAAAATACTTAAAACTAACATAATGAGTACTCATGTCATTGTGAACTTTTCATAACCACTTAATTTTTTTTTTTTTAGCAAACATTTAATAACCACTTAAGTTGCTTTCATTAAGTGGATGATCGCATGCTCAACTCTTACTTTTCACTTGCGAATCCCCACCTTAGATTTCTTAAGTGGGGGTAAAATTTCTTTTAAGTTTTGTCATTTTGATATATATTGCCATTATGTTTATGTTAGATTATTGGTTATGTTTCGTTATTAGGCATCGACATTCGAGTTCAGTTCGAATCTTTGGATTTTCGGGTTTTCGAATTCATGCATATAAAATCTATTAATGTATTTTAAAATTTTGGTTTGGTTCTATTCGGGTTCGATTCGTTTCTATATATCTTAAAAATCATAAACAAAAATAAAATTAATAACATCTACATAAAAGTTGGTTACATTTTGAAATATAAAACAAGAACTTTCATATGTTTCAGTTATTTTGGATAATTTTATTATTTATATTAACTATAAATATAATTAATATTTTAGGATATAATTGTAGTTTAAATATTTTAGGTATTTATTCGGTTATCGGTCCGGATTTTCTTTCGGTCGCCATATATAAAAAGTTAAGATTCGTTCCAGTATTTTATTAGTTTAGATTTAGATTGATTCCTATTTTTCGATTTATGTTATGTTGGATATTTCGGTTCCATATATTTTGCCCACATCTGGAAGATATAGATAACTCCATTTGTAAACCCCATATAACCTATCTCTAGACTCTATTAACACTAATGGACCTGAACAAGAAGCCCAGCAGCAAAGAACCAGTGAAGCAGGCCAGCAGCTCAAGCCCACTCTACAAAAGACAAAACCTGCAACAAAGCAAAACAAAACCGTTGAGAAAAACAGAGAAAAAGTGGACTGTACGGGTTCATCATGGTCTAGGATTATGGTCAGAAACAGATTCTCTGCAATTGAGGATTTGGATCAATAACTGTCAATCTTGTCTTTAAACGTCTATAATCAAAGAGCCTAGATGCACACTTTCTATATATTGAAACCTTTGTAATCGATACAAGCTATCAATGAAAGTTATGTTCTCATGAAGCTTTCTTGTTCATATCACAAATCTCTCTTCTTTTATCTTCTAACGTTTTTACTCCAGCTTTACTATCCATCACTCAAGTTGTTACTCTAAAAATTGGAGAGGGCAACTATCTTTCATGGAAGCTTCAATTTGAGCAATTTCTTAACAGTTAACTACTCCTCGGCTACGTTACCGGAGCCATTACTCGTCCACCTCCTACTATCCAAGTCAGGAATGGAGATGTTGTTACAGAGACCAATAACCCAGCCTTTCTCAAGTGGATCCACACGGATCAACTTATCATGGCTTGGTTAATCGGCTCACTGTCAGAAGAGGCTCTCAAAACAATCTATGGCCTGAGGTCCTCACAGGAGATATGATATGCTTTAGCCAAAAAGTATAATCGGGTATTTGCAACAAGAAGACTAGATATCCAAAGGTGAATCCAAACCACAACTAAGGGATCCAAAAGTCTGTCGCAATATCTATCCGAGAAAAAACTCTGTGTGGCCAGCTAGATTCGATCGGAGCACCCATATCTGAGCAAGAAAATATCTTTGGGGTTCTCAATGGACTTGGTAAAAAGTATGAATCCATTGTCACAGTCATTGAAGACTCCATGAACACGCCACCAGGCCCTTCCTTTGAAGACGTGATGTACAAGTTAGTTGGCTTCGAAGACAAACTACAAAAATATGAAGCGCAACCTGAAGTTTCTCAACATCAAGCCTTTGTCATAGACAGATGAGGTTACTCTGGTCGAGGCCGTGGTCAGTACCGAGGTGGCTATAGAGAACGTGGCTCGTACTTAACCCAAGGACTTGGCTTCCCGCAGTAATTTGGTCATCAAGCAGGACGCGGTTCTTACTCTGGATCCTACTCTCGCATGGATGAAAGACCCACCTGCCAGATCTGCGGCAAATATGGACATCCAGCGTTTAGATGCTATAAACGTTTTGATGACACTTATAACACTGACGAGATGAAGCATGCTCTAGCTGCTACAAGGATGCATGAGCCTGGTACTTCTCAAGATAGCAGCTGGTATGCAGACAGTGGAGCTACTCACCACGTCACGAACAACACTCAACAGCTGAACATGGCAATACCATATGAAGGACATGATTCAGTGATTGTGGGAAACGGTGAGTTTTTACCCATAACGCACATTGGGTCCCTGGCTCTACCATCTACAACAGGTACTTTACCTCTAAATGACATCCTTGTGTGTCCATATATCACTAAATCTCTACTGTCAGTGTCCAAGTTAACAGATGATTACCCTTGTGAAATCACCTTTGACTCTGCATTTGTGTGTGTTAAGGAAAAAACCACCAAGCAAGTACTCAGCCTGGGAATCAAAAATAAAGGGCTATACCGGTTGCAGAATCCCAACTTCGTGGCTTACTACTCAAACAGACAACATGCTGCTTCTGATTTGGTTTGGCACAGAAGGCTGGGACACTCTCATCTTCAAGTCTTACAACATCTATCATCAATAAAGGCTATCACCATCAATAAGGAATCAAAGTCCATCTGTGAAGCCTGCCATTTAGGAAAGAGTAGCAAATTGTCTTTTTCTTCTTTTGTTTATCCAGCCTCTAGACCTCTTGAGAAGGTTCACTGTGATGTTTGGGGACCTTCACCGGTTCTGTCGGTTCAAGGTTTCAGATTCTATGTAGTCTTTGTTGATCATTACTCAAGATTTAGTTGGCTTTACCCTATGAAAATGAAATCTGAAGTCTTCTCAAAGTTTAAAATGTTTCAACACCAATCTGAAAATCTCTTCAAGCAGAAAATAGGGATCTTTCAGTCTGATGGTGGAGGCGAGTTTGTTAACCATCAGATGACAAGTCATTTAACTTCTCATGGTATAAAACATCAAATCTCTTGCCCGTATACTCCAGAGCAGAACGGTATGGCTGAAAGGAAGCACCACCACATCATAGAGCTGTGAATGCCATTGTTGTTTCAAGGACATCTTCCTTTGTGTCTCTGGGTAGATGCCTTTCTAACAGCCAACTTCATCAGTAACCTACTCCCAAGCTCGGTTCATGACAAGATGATCAGCCCCTTTGAAATTCTTCATGGTAACTCTCCTGATTATAGCTCTCTCCGGACCTTTGGATGCTCATGTTATCCCTATCTTCGACCCTACGCTGAGAATAATTTTGATCCTAAATCACTTCACTGTGTGTTCTTGGGATACTCAAACCAATACAAGGGATATAGATGCTATCATCCACCAACTGGAAGGGTATTTCTGAGTAGGCATGTCCTATTTGAGGAAGATAAGTTCCCATTTGAAGATAAATATCAACGATTCGTACCTGCAGCAACAACAAAGCTACTGCAAGCTTGGTTCTCTGAATCTGAACTGCCTAAAGATAAACTTCAAGGGGATATACCAGTGATTGAGGAAGAGATAGCTCATTCCAAACACCCCTTGCAAGTTCCTGTAACAGAAGAAATTAGAGAAGTGGCTACACCAGTAACTTCTCCAAACAGACCAGGAACTCAAAGTGCTGCACCAACACCGGTTCCTATTCCAGTAGCTGTTGCTGTACCAAGTCAGGGACAAGAAACTATGCAGCCTCAGCGATCAATGGTTACAAAAAAAAAATGGTAGGAATTGTGAAACTCAATCCAAAGTATGTACTACATACAGTGAAGGACGTACATGTTGAACCAAAGACTATAGCCGCAGCTCTAAAGCATCTTGGATGGCTTGCAACCATGAATGAAGAGATCAACACCTGTCATGAAACCAAGACATGGAGCTTAGTTCCTCTACCTCAAAATGTCAATCTCTTGGGGAGCATATGGATATTCAAAACAAATCTAAAAGCAGATGGTAGCTTGGATAAACTTCGAGCTCGACTAGTTGCTAAGGGATACAAACAGGAAGATGAGATTGATTTTCTAGAGACATACATCCCAGTAGTTTGGACTGCGACTGTAAGGATGTTTTTGCATCTAGATGTTATAGAGAAGTGGAAGATCAAGCAACTGGATGTAAAACACGCATTCTTACACGGCGAACTGCAGGAAACAGTCTATATGAGACAACCAGCAGGGTTTCAAGACAAAACTCATCCTAACTGCGTTTGTAAACTGCACAAATCGATCTACGGTTTAAAACAATCACGCAGGACGTGGTTTGGCAGGTTCAACTCTTACTTGATCAAGTATGGTTTCTCATGTTGCACTAGAGATCCCTCTCTATTCATTTATCAGCATAAGAATCATATCATCCTGCTTTTGCTATATGTAGATGATATGGTCCTCACTGGAAATGATGATAACATGGTCTCTAAGTTTCTACAGGAGCTAAGTGATGAATTCAGAATTAAAGACATGGGGCAGTTGAGTTACTTCCTGGGTATTCAGGCTCATTTTTCAGACTCTGGATTGTTCTTAAACCAATAAAAGTATGCAAATGATCTGTTGCAATCAGCTGGGATGCTTGACTGTGCTCCAATGCCAACTCCCTTACCGATCCAGACAGAAAGAGTGCCTCATCAAGAAGTAGATTTCCCAGATCCAAGCTACTTCAGAGTCTGGCAGGTAAGCTACAATACCTAACACTTACCCGACCAGACTTACAATATGCGGTTAACCTTGTCTGTCAAAAGATGCACAAACCTGCAACTTCTGACTTCTTGCATCTGAAACGAGTCTTGCGATACCTGAAAGGAACCGCTACTATGGGACTTAATCTATCAGCTGACAGTGATTCATCGTTGAGGGCCTACTGCGACAGTGATTAGGCTGGTTGCAGAGAAACGAGGAGATCAACCGGAGGCTTCTGTATATACTTGGGCAGTAACATCATTTCCTGGTCAGCAAAAAGGCAACCTTCGGTCTCAAGGTCGTCCACCGAAGCTGAATACATAACGTTATCTGATACAACAGCTGAGATAACCTGGTTAGAAGCAGTCTTGAAGGAGATAAATGTTCAACAAAAACGACCAGCAGAGATCTACTGTGATAATCTATCCGCGGTACACCTCACGGCTAACCCCATCCTGCATAAAAGGACCAAACACTTCGAGACTCGCTATCATTATGCTCGAGAGAAGGTGGCTCTAGGAACATTAGTCGTGAAGCACATTCCAGCAGCTCTTCAAATCGCTGATGTGTTCACCAAGTCTCTTCCTCAACATAGCTTCATTGACTTGCGATTCAAACTCAGTGTAGAAAACATTCCCACCTCGAGTTTGCAGGGGGATATTAACACTAATGGACCTGAACAAGAAGCCCAGCAGCAAAGAACCAGTGAAGCAGGCCAGCAGCTCAAACCCACTCTCCAAAAGACAAAACCTGCAACAAAGCAAAACAGAACCGTTGAGAAAAACAGAGAAAATGTGGATTGTACGGGTTCATCATCGTCTGGGATTATGGTCAGAAACAGATTTTCTGCAATTGAGGATTTGGATCAATAGTTGTCAATCTTATCCTTAAACGTCTATAATCAAAGAGCCTAGATTGTTCCACACTTTCTATATATTGAAACATTTGTAATCGTTACAAACTATCAAAGAAAGTTATGTTCTCCTAAAGCTTTCTTGTTCATATCACAAATCTCTCTTCTTGTATCTTCTGCCTGCAGACTCTTTGATTTAATTAGAAGTTCTAAGTTAGAACAATTTGAAACCTTACAAAATTCAAAGTATAATCAAACAAATCGACGAACTTGACTAGAATGTCGGTTAGTAAAAGAATAAAATCGTCGAATGGTCAAATATCATTAAAAACTCTTTATTGAATAATCATTAGACGTTGAAAAGCTCATTTTCATAGATTATTGTTTTGTTTCTTCTAATTATATTTTTAATACGTTCATAAGTATATACTAAAATCATATAAAATCAAACAAGAATTCATCAACCAATCATCTTTGATAAAACAAATGAACAATTTAATTCAAAAATAACATAGAATTATTATTTGTTATACTTTTGCAAAAGAGTTTTATATATGGTCTTGTAATTTTTAATATTATAACTCTATAATTTGTTGTCCATTTGTTTGGATTTTTATTTAACTAAATATTAATGAAGCTACAAATAAATATTTATGAACTGTTGATTCCGTGTTAATTTTCTATATATTTTCGCCTATTCCTTATTATTGTATTAAACAAAAGTAAATTTTGCACTTCACCTTCTCCATATTTATTACATAGTTATAAATTTATTTTATTTTACCGGGAAATTAATAATTTTAATTAGTGGTTCGGGAGAAATTTTTTCATATCCATCTTTCCCTATTTTATAAAATATTTATTTATTAAAAAGTATGTAAAAGGTTATGTAAGATACTTAGACCAGGTACATCGGCGTACTCCAGGTAAGTCTCTTAAAAATATTTTTTTATTATTATTATTATTTTTTTTACAAATGCTAAAAAAAAAATTAAAAAATTAAAAAAAAAGCGACCAACCGGAATCTGACACGTGGCGAGACGGAGGCAAAGTGCGTCTTTTATTTAAGAGATTTTAGAGACGATTTTTTAAAAAAAATATGGGTCACACGTGGGACCCACATTATTTTAATATTTTTTTGTGCTAAGAAACCCTCTCCGTCTCGCCGCTGTACCTGCTCTTAGATCGATTTAAATTGTATTTAAGATTTATTTTATTAAAGAAAAAGAAAAGAAAAGCGTTGCAAATCTCTGATTGATTTGTTATATATTAACTTAAATCTTCTTTTTTTCGAAGGATCGAAACAAACATCCCACTCTAAAAGCGTGCTTAGTAACAGAAACATTTTTATAAGAATCTTCCTTCTACATATCCTTAAAACTCTCTCACTTTCCTTACGTGAACCCTAATTTCTCTTCATTTGAATAAAATAGTTACAAGTTCAGTTTTATCTTTTGACTCTACAACTCCCAGAGTCAACAAAAATAAAATACTTCATCCAACTTTCTCGATTCAATTATATAAAATAAGTGTCGTTTCTTAATTAGTAGAAGAATATTTTATTTCCTTTGATCGACTAATTCAGCTTTAATCCTTAGTTACATGTAACTGAGGGTTTATACATCGATCAAATTTGGGAATGGATAATCAAGAAGTTATGGATATTGAAGCCCAGATCGAGAATAACAACGTTGATCAAACTCTTCCTTTTTCAATTTTTAAAAAGGCTAATCTTCCTATTACGTTAAAGGTATATAAATCTATTTATTCCTTGATACATACTCTATGAGTATATATATACATAGTTTTTTTATTTGGTTCATTAGTGTAGAAGTGTTGATTTGTGTAAGTGTATCTAGTTTTGTTCTTGATGTTTTGGAACACACACATCTGCTGATTTAGTTTTGTTTTTGATGTTTTGGAGCAGTTTGAGAATGTTGTGTACACGGTGAAGGTAAAGGAGCCAACGAACTGGCTGGGTCAAACCATAGGCAAAACCGAAGAGAAGACCATCTTGAAGGGCGTAAACGGGATCGTCCAACCGGGAGAGATCCTGGCTATGCTCGGTCCCTCGGGAAGTGGCAAGACCAGCTTGTTGACGGCTCTAGGAGGGCGTGTTAGTGAAGGGAAAGGTAAGCTGACAGGGAACATATCCTACAACAACAAGCCATTCTCTAAAGGTGTGAAGCGAGCCACCGGTTTCGTGACTCAAGACGATGCTCTTTACCCTAACTTGACGGTTACGGAAACTCTAGTCTTCACTGCGCTTCTCCGGCTACCGAATTCTTTCAAAAAACAAGAGAAGATCAAACAAGCTGAGGCGGTTGTGACTGAATTGGGTCTAGATAGATGTAAGAACACTATCATTGGAGGACCTTTCTTGAGAGGTGTTTCGGGTGGTGAGAGGAAAAGGGTTAGCATAGGGCAAGAGATTCTTATAAACCCTAGTTTATTATTTCTTGATGAGCCTACTTCTGGTCTTGATTCGACCACGGCTCAGAGGATTGTGTCCATTTTGTGGGAACTGGCTCGCGGTGGAAGAACGGTCGTGACAACAATTCATCAACCTTCTAGTAGGTTGTTCTATATGTTTGATAAGATTCTTCTCTTGTCAGAAGGTAATCCGATCTACTTCGGGCTTGGATCCAACGCTATGGATTATTTTGCTAGCGTTGGATACTCCCCATCCGTTGAAAGGATTAATCCGTCAGATTTTCTCTTGGATATAGCAAACGGTAAGCCTCTCGTTGTGATTTCTTTCCGGACAAGTAACCGTTCATATATAGCCTTTTTGTCTCTTTGTTGAATCTCATATCAAAATATGGATATTATATATATATATGTATATAGGTGTTGGATCAGATGAATCCCAAAGACCAGAGGCTTTGAAGGCAGATCTAGTTGCTGTTTACAAGACAAATCTGTTGGACAATGTTATCAATGAAGATGATCATTATAACAAAACATTAGAAAATCTTGGAGATTCCAAGCATTTTGGAGACTGGCCAACAACGTGGTGGCAGCAGTTTTGTGTTCTTTCGAAGAGAGGCCTTAAGCAAAGACGACACGATTCTTTCTCTGGCCTAAAGATTGGTCAGATTTTTGTCGTGTCTTTCCTCTGTGGTCTCCTTTGGTGGAAAACGGACCTTTCTCATTTACAAGATCAGGTATTTATATATACACTTTTTGGGGTCGTATATTGTCATTGTGTATATACATGTAGTTGGTGTAATTACTTGTGGTTTACGTTACAGATAGGGCTATTGTTCTTTATGTCATCCTTCTGGGCATTCTTCCCTCTCTTCCAACAAATCTTCACGTTTCCTCAAGAGCGAAAAATGCTTGAGAAAGAACGCTCCTCAGGCATGTATAGGCTGTCGTCTTACTTCATGTCCCGGGTTGTCGGGGATCTCCCAATGGAGCTTATTCTACCAACCATTTTTCTCATAATCACATATTGGATGACTGGTTTAAACCCTAATCCTGTAAACTTCTTTCTGACCCTTCTGGTCCTCCTTATCCACGTCCTTGTCTCTGGTGGGCTAGGACTAGCCCTAGGTGCCCTAGTGATGGACCAGAAGACAGCCACGACACTTGGGTCAGTTATAATGCTCACGTTTTTGTTAGCAGGAGGATACTACGTTCGACATGTCCCAGTGTTTATCTCTTGGATTAAATACGTATCAATAGGTTACTATACTTATAAGCTACTGATATTGGGTCAGTACACGGAGAGTGAATGGTATCCTTGTGGTGTAAATGGGAAATTGAAGTGTTATGTTGGTGACTTTGAAGGTATTAAGAACATAGGGTTTCATAGTGGATTTGGCTCTGCCTTCGCCTTGGGTGTGATGCTTGTTGGTTATAGAGTTGTTGCTTACATTGCTTTGATGAGGATTGGTAAAACCAAGTCTGGCTAATAGTCTATACCTATCTCCATTTTTTTGTTTGGGTTTTAGCATTTTTGAGTAAGAACGACTGTATAACACCAATAAGTTCTTATTGCATTGTTGTTGTTTTTTTAGAACGTTTGTAATGATATATGATGAATGCTATGAAATATTTTAGCCATTTTAATGTTATGTTTTGTTTAATTAATTGATTAATTTAATTTGGTCCGGCTCAAGTGGTCCTATGATAAGTCAAATCTCGATAAAGTGATAGTATTAGTTAGAATCTAGGTAGTAGTAATGTGAAGAACATGTTCTGTGTGTGTTTCAAAAGAAAGTTCAAAGCCAATTTAATGTTTGCTTATTGTTATTGGTTGTGTGTTCCAAGTCCAACACATGCACACTTTACACGTTGAAACTATTCGTACATGAAAGATACCTAACGCGGCTTTTAAATTCGAACTCCTAGCTGATGAACTTGTGGTGCATAGTTTTTTTTTTTGACATCAAAAAGCTCCATTTTATTAAGGATTCGGTGTTCGACTTTCCTCAAGGGAAAGCCAATCGGGAACCGATGAACTTACATGGGAAAATAAAAGGCCACGTGCTCTAGCTTTCTTAGCAAGACTATCAGCACGGGTATTAAACTTTCTACTAACATACTTAATACAAAAACTAGGAAAGGAAATCTTAAGAGCGCGGAAGTCTTCCAGTTCCGACGAGAAGGAGGGCCACTCCATTGGATCCTCGAGCATACTAATGAGTTCCACACAATCCGAGAAGAAGCAAGCGCTAGTCAGCTGAAGTTTCTGAAGACACTGCATAGCCCAGAGGAGGGCGTCGAGCTCGGCATGAAGGGGAGAAAGACTTCTTCTGGATCCCTTAAGACCCAAATGCACAATCTCAAGTCCTTGTTGGACGATCCACCCTTGTCCGCTTATCGAATCTGATTCAGCCCAAGAACCATCAATGAAGCATGAGAGACATACTTGTGAGAGGGTAATAGATGAAGAAGTCCTTTGCGAGGAATTTGTGAGAAGATTCTCATCTTCCTCTGTATTAGCCTTTCTCCATGCTTCTTCTTCAAGTATAGCTTTCTCTAGAGTCAATCTAGGATCTTCATTAAAATTCTCAAATACTTTCCTATTGCGAGCCTTCCAAATAAACCACGCAAGCCATGGAAAGAAGCTTATGGAATCCTCGGAACCCATCATCTCTTTCGCTCTCCAAAAGAGGAAGTCCATATTAGTAAACACCGAAGAGGATGGAAAGATATGAGGGGCAGATGGAATAGGCGAAAGTGCCCACGCTTGACGAGCTGGGGGGCATTCAAAGATAGCATGGTTAATAGTCTCTTTCTCTGCACCACATCTGGGGCAAGTGGAATCTCTGCCAATATGGCGATATGTAAGAGAGAAACAAGTGGGTAAGAAACCCGACAAGCATTGCCACACGAAATGTTTAATTTTTCGAGTGGTTTTTAACTTCCAAACTTGCGCCGTAAGTACCGTAGTACTTGGTCCCTGAGAAGGGGGTTCGCAAGCCGGGCGAGAGAGAGCTCTCGCGGCCCAATAACCAGTTTTTACGGTGTAGTTTCCGGATTTGGTATAGATCCAACAATAACTATCTCTCGAGACTAACTTGCTCGGATGTAAGCCCAAAATGAGGGAAATGTCTTCTGGTGGAAAGAGCTCTCGAAGACGGTCTACTTTCCATTGTTTTGTTTCAAAATTAATAAGTGAATTCACATATAAATGTGGATCAGTCTCATTATTGATACTTCTCGGTGCACGAGCCGGACAGTCGGGAATCCAAGGTTCGCTCCAAACTCTAGTGCCGAATCCTGATCCTATAGTCTTCCTTAAACCTGATACCAATAGTGGTTTAGCTGCCATCAAACTTCTCCAACCATAAGAGGGTCTATTTGAGACTTGTATCTCTAAAGGGCTTGAGTACTTGAAATATCGCCCTTTTAGGATTCTACTCAGAAGTGAGTCTGGAAATTTGAGAATTCTCCAAAGTTGTTTCCCAAGAAGAGCAAGGTTTTGTTCTTCCAATGCTCGGAAACCTAGTCCTCCTTCAGAGGTTGGGCAACAGAGTTTATCCCATGCCACCCAATGGATACCCTTACTATTAGCGTTGGAGCTCCACCAATAATTGGAAATCACACTTCTTATTTTGGAACATACCGTTTTTGGTAGAAGATAACACGACATCACATAATTCGGGACCGCTTGGGCTTGTGATTTAATAAGAACTTCTTTGCCTCCTCGAGACAAGAATTTTGAAGACCAAGTGCTAGCCCGGTTCTGCACTCTATCTCTGACAAAGGCAAATGTTTGCGCCTTCGAGCCATTGATCTGCTCTGGTAGACCGAGATATGAACCCATTCCACCTTCTTGAGAAATACCGATGATTCTTTTGATTTCACCTTTCCTCTCGTGAGGGACATCATTACCGAACATGATAGATGACTTGGTGAAATTAATTTGTTGACCAGAAGCTTCCCCGTATGTTCTAATGATGTCTATAAGCTCCTTACTCTCATGTATTTCCGCTCTACAGAAGAATAAACTATCATCAGCAAAGAGAAGATGTGACGTCGGAGGACTGGCTCTAGCTACCCGAAGTCCTTGGATCCTCCCATTCATCTCTGCTTTCCGGATAAGAGAAATAAGGCCTTCGGTGCATAAGATAAAGAGGAATGGGGAAATTGGGTCGCCTTGGCGTATACCACGGGATGGTCTGATATGTCCACTAGGCACTCCATTAAGGAGGATGCGGTATGAGACTGTAGTCACACAGTACATAATCCAACCAATCCATTTTGGGTCAAAACCCAAATGTCTCATAATAGAGGAGAGGTATGACCATTCGACTCTATCATAAGCCTTACTCATGTCGGTTTTAATGGCCATGAATTTTTTACGACATGAGGGATTAGATCGGAGTGCATGAAAGTTCTCTTGTGCTATAAGGATATTATCTGTAATTAGTCTCCCTGCTACAAAGGCAGATTGGGTCTCGGAAATTAATTCCGGAAGGATCTTCTTTAATCTCAAGCTCAAAATCTTAGATATAATTTTATAGCTCACATTGCAGAGGCTGATTGGACGAAAACCTGTCATTTCTCTAGGTTTGTCTCCTTTCGGGATCAAGCAAATATTTGTCTGATTTAATCTTGGATCAAAGGAACCATTTGTGAAGAAATCCATGATAGACTGAGATAGTTCTGGACCCACCACATCCCAAAACTTTTGGTAGAATAAGGCTGTCATTCCATCTGGACCCGGAGTTTTACTAGGGTTTAATGAGAATAATGCCTTTCTAATTTCCTCTATCGATGGATTCCGAGTTAACTCGGCATTCATAGTAGGAGTGACAATCTCAGGAATGTCCTGGAAGAGAGGGTTCGGATCACCAACAGAAGAAGATGTGAAGAGAGCATCAAAATATCCTACTGCAACTCTCTCAATTCCTTCCTCATCGTCTACCCAACGGCCATTAGAGTCTAACAGCCCAAGAATCCTATTCCTTGCTCTCCTTTGTTTTGTGATGGCTTGGAAGAATTTGGTAAAGTTATCTCCGAACCGGAGCCACGTCGTCCTACTCTTCTGCTCCCAAAAGGCTTCTTCCTCCTTGTAGGCTGCCAATAGTTCACCTTTTAATACAAGAATTTCCTCCGTGGAGATAGCCTCATCGGTATGGGCACGATCAATCTTATCTTGTAATTCTTTAATAAGAATTTCAGAATTTGTTTGAGTACTTTTCTTCCACACCGAGATCGATTTTCGGCAATTTTGGATGCAACATGAAAGGGAGTTTTGGCCTCTAGGAAGCGCATGGCTCCAACCGGCTGTAATGGCTTCCTTTAGACCTGGTTTCCCTAGCCACCGTTTATCAAATAAAAAACCTCGTCTTTTCTTTTCGGGTTTATTTAGAATGGATGCGAGGAGAGGCCTATGGTCCGATCCCCACATCTTAAGGTACTCCACATTAGTGTGGGAAAAAACATTGTGCCATTCTTCATTACCTAAGGCTCTATCAAGACGGCATTTTATTAAGCCATTTCTTCTTCGACCAATCCAAGAGAGAGGGTCTCCTTGGTACGGGAATTCAAGGAAACCACAACAATCTATCATGGCTCGAAAGGGAAGGAAAGAAGCTTCTGAGCGTTTTTTTCCACCGCTCTTCTCATGGTTCCCTATAATTTCGTTAAAGTCTCCTATAATGAACCATGGACCTGTGCGGGAAATGCCTATACGAATAAGTCTTTCCCAGACATAAGCTCGGTGTTTAACCACCGGATCACCATAAATAAAGGTCATAAAAACACGATTTCCATCAATAATTGTCTCAATATCAATCAAACGATCATCCAAACATAAAACCTTGACCGGAAAATCCTTAGAATGAAAAAGAGCAAGACCTCCACTATATCCTCTCGGGTTCACAGTGTGGAGGTTATCAAAACCTAAAGATACTTGCAAGTCTTGCAGAAAATGATGGTCATTCTTTGTCTCTGATAAAAACATAAAACCTGGAGAATACATTTTACACATCTCCTCCAGTCGACGGGTAGTAGGATCCGCTCCCGCCCCTTGACAATTCCAAGCAATGGTCCTCATATGCGAAGACTGGGTGGGTTCTGGAACCCCACCAGACCTGCATTATAAGTGAACTTTTCAAAGTTTTTTGAATCAGAAGACAAGAAAGTAAAAGACACCTCATTTTGAGGGAAAGTTTTCGAATGAGAAATCATTTTTCTCGGATGAGAAGTCATCTTTCTCGGATGAAATTTTATTTTTTTCGAAGGCTCTTCATTATTAGCAAAGCCAAAATCTTGAAACTTAACCAAAAAGGAGGAAAGTACCCAAAAATAAACCAGGTACCTAGATTTAGCATTAATAATCTTTGACAAATGTTCCAAAGTGGGTTTTTCAACAAAGAAGAATCCAACTACACAGGGTCTCTTTTTAAGAAAGGATGAATTTGGAGTAGCTCTCTCCCTAATAAGGGAGGAAGGTTGAAATAGCCTCTTCCTAAATTGAGAGGAAGATGGTAAATTTCCTAAGTTCAACGAAATAAAATTCGTGACTTGCAGATGAGACCATGAACGTGGACTTAGAATTGTGGTGGCTGAATGATTTATCCTCATACACTGGTTTATGGGCCAAGCCCACACTACTATGAGCTTAGTAGTATTGGCCAAGATACTGGTCCAAGCCCACAAGAGATCACCACCAGGAAATAACGAAGCTTTGTTGACGATTGCTGAAGAAGAGTAATTATCGCCGGAACGTTGCATCTCACCGGAGCCGTAGATCTTAACGGAGAGGGACGTTAGGTTGTTATGCGCGCACAGTAAGGAGAGAATGGTCTGGGAAGCGTCACGAGCACAAGAAAGGGTCACCGGACCAGTGGACCTTCCAACGGCCGAGAGTCTCGACGGCGGAGAAGTACAGGAAGACGGCGGAGTGACTGAGTACTTAAAAATAATGTGAACGACAAAGCGGAGGTGGGAGACGCCGCTCGAAAGGGGTCTTCGGATTCTGTCCGAGAAGAATTCGGCGGGAGAAGGTGGATCCGGCGATTCCGGTGGAACCAGAGAGTCCAACAAGTTAAGAGAGTACAACCATGAGCTAAGTAAGCGACGTTGGTGGGATGAAAATTGCAGATCTAGATCCATCTTTATCAGAGATGCAG